>WOXC01007492.1:0-516053 GCA_011680675.1 Gymnobelideus leadbeateri | reverse complement strand
ACTCAACCATAGCAAAGCCGGAGCAGACCCCAGTGGACTGAATCACTGGCAGCAGTGGCGACTCCCAGACCATTCAGCACAGGAGGGGGCTCAGAACTGGGTGGGAGAAAAGTGTAGTTCTGTGCAGGGCCTGTGGCAGTGACGACAACAGCAGTAGCAGCTACTTCTGGAGCTATCAGCCCACAGACTGAATGTTTGAAAGTCACCTATTTAAACTTCCATGAGTCAAGATGGCAGAATAAACAGTAAGTCTCTCTCACCCTCCCTTGTTGACCTTGAAAAATCCAGAGAATATTGCCCTAGAAAACTCTTGGAAGAGTGGAGCCAGCAGAAAGATGGGATACAGCAGTCTTGTAACTTGGGAGGCTAGGGGGATTAAAGGGAAAGGTCAAACCAGCAGGAGATCCTGAGCCCCACGTTGGAAGAACAGGCAAACATCAACACCAAGTACACACCACCTCCAGCTCAACACCAGTTAAACTACCAGATCATTACAACATCCAACTACTAGCACCTGAGGCCAGCAACCAGGCCCCTAGCCTCCAACACAAGAAGTCTGGGACAGTGCCATCTGAGCCCAAGAAGCACAGAACAAATTTAAAGGCCAGAAAAAGGCAAACAACATGAGAAGGAAGAATAAAAAAATTAACAGTCATACAAAAATATCTTGGTGACAGGGAAAATCAAAACATAAATTCAGGAGAGGACAACATGGTCAATATACCCACATACAAAACCTCAGAAGGGAATATGAACTGCCCTCAAGCCCAAAAAGCCTTCTTGGAAGAGTCAAGAAGGATTTTAAAATTCAAATAAAAGAGGTAGAAGAAAAATTTTAAAATATAGATCACAAAATGGGGAAAAGCACACTGAAGAAAACTCCTTAAAAAGTACAATTGATCAAATGGAAAAGAAGATATAAAAAGTAACTGAAGAAAACAATTTGTTCAAAATTAGAATTGAGCTACTGGAAGCCAATGACTCTATGAGATATCAAGAATCAGGCAAATGAAATCAAAAGAATGAAAAAATAGAAGAAAATGCAAAATATCTCATTGGAAAAACAACTGACCTGGAAAATAGATCCAGGAGAGAGAATTTAATAATTATTGGTCTACCTGAGAACCATGATAAAAAAAAAAAGACCCCAGGCAGCATCTTTCAAGGAATCATCAAGGAAAACGGTCCTGAGGTCCTAGAACCAACCTAAAATAGTCATTGAAAGAATGCACTAATCACCTCCTGAAAGAGATCCCAAATTGAAAATGCCAAGGAACATTCTAACCAAATTCCAGAATGATCAGATCAAAGAGAAAAAACTGCAAAGCAGGCAGAAGGAAACAACTCAAATATTGTAGAACCACAGTCAGGATTATGCAGTACCTTGCAGCTTCTACATTAAAAGATTAAAGGGCTTGGAATATGATATTCTATAAGGCAAAGGAGCTTGGAATACAACCAAGGATCAATTACCCAGTAAAATTGAGCATAATCTTTCAGGCAAGGAGATGGATATTCAATGAAATAGGGGACTTCCAGACTTTCCTGATGAAAAGACCAGAATTCAATGGAAAATTCTACCTTCAAATACAAGACTCAAGAGAGGCATAAAAAGGTAAACAGGAAAGGGGAAAACAAAAACATGTTATTCAATAAGGACAAACTGTTTACATCCCTACATGGGAAGATGATACTTACAACTCTTGAGAAATGTATCTTTATTACATCATATAGAAGGGAAATACACAGACGGGGGTGGGGGGGTGGGGGTGGATTTAAGTTGATTTTGATGTGATGATAAAATCTAATTAAATGCTTAAAAAGATTGTAATGGGAGAAGAGAAAAGGAGGCAGTAAAGGGTAAATTACATCACATGAAGAGGCACAAAAACACACTGCAGTAGAGGGAAAGAAGGGAGGGTGATGAGTGTTGTTTGAACTTTACTCTCATCAGATTTGGCTCAAAGAGGGAATAACATACTCAGGTATAGAAATCTAATTTGCTGTATAGGCAGTTGGAGGGAAAAGGGGCAGATTATGGGAGGCAGCAGTCAAAAGCAAAACTCTAGTGAGGAGGGACAGGGAGAAAGGAGGAAAAAAAGAATAAATGGATGGGGTAGATTGGATGGAGAGAAAGACACAAATGGTCATCATAGCTGTGAATGTCAATGGGATGAACTCTCCCATAAAATGGAATCAGTTAGCAGAATGGATTAAAAATCATAATTCTACAATATGTTGTTTACAAGAAACACATTTGAAATAGAGGGATACACATAGGGTAAAGATTAAAGGCTGGAGTAGAATATATTATGCTTCAGCCAAAGTAAAAAAAATCAGGGGTAGCAATCCTGATCTCAGACAAAGCAAAAACAAAAATAGATCTAATTAAAAGAGATAAGGAAGGAAACTATATCTTGCTAAAAGGCACCACAGACAATGAAGTAATAGCATTACTAAATATATATGCACCAATTGGTATAGCATATAAATTCTTAGAGGAGAAGTTAAGGGAGTTACAGGAAGAAATTGACAGCAAAACTATACTAGTGGAGGACCTCAATCCCCGCCCCCAACTAGATAAATCTAACCAAAAAATAAACAAGAAAGAAGTTAAGGAGGTGAATAGAATTTTAGAGAAGGTAGATATGGCAGACCTCTGGAGAAAACTGAATGAGGATAGAAAGGAATATACCTGTTTTTCAGTGGTACACGGCACCTACACAAAAATTGACCATGTACTATGGCATAAAAACCTCACAATTCAATTCAGAAAGGCAGAAATATTAAATACATCCCTTTCAGATCATGATGCAATAAAAATTATATGTAATAAAGGACCATGGAAAGATAAATTAAAAGTCAATTGTAAACTAAATAATCTAATCCTAAGAAATGAGTGGGTCAAATAACAAATCACAGAAACAATCAATAACTTCATCCAACAGAATAACAATAATGAAACAACATACCAAAACTTATGGGATGGAGCAAAAGCAGTTGTTAGGGGAAATTTTATATCTCTAAATGCTTACATGAATAAAATAGAGAAAGAGATCAATGAATTGGAATGCAACTAAAAAAGCTAGAAAGAGAATAAATCAAAAATCCCCAATTGAATACCAAATTAGAAATTCTGAAAACCAAAGGAGAGATTAATAAAATTGAAATTAAGAAAACTATTGAACTATTAAATAAAGCTGAGAGCTGGTTTTATGAAAAAAAAAACCACAATAAAATAGATAAACCTTTGGTTAATTTGATTTTAAAAAAAGAAAGAAGAAAACCAAATCACCAGTATTAATAAAAATGTAAAAGGTAAATTCACCACTAATGAAGAGGAAATTAAAACAATAATTAGGAACCATTTTGCCTAACTGTATGCCCATAAATTTGACAGTCTTAATGAAGTAGATGAATATTTGCAAAGATATAAATTGTACAGATTAACAGAAGAGGAAGTAAAATACTTAAATAACCCCATTTCAGAGAAAGAAATTGAACAAGTTATTGATGAAATCCCTATGAAAAAACCTCCAGGTTAGATGGACTTACAAGCAAATTCTATCAAATATTTAAAGAATAATTAATTCCAATACTATGTAGACTATTTGGGGAAAAATAGGAGGAGTCCTACTAAATTCTTTTTATGATACAAATATGGTACTGATACCTAAACCAGGAAATCAAAACAGAGAAAGAAAATTATAGACCAGTTTCCCTAATGAATATAGATGCATAAATTTTAAATAAAATATCAGCAAAAAGATTACAGCAACTTGTCATGAGAATAATGTACTACGATTAGATGGGATTTATTCCAAGAATGCAGGGCTGGTTCAATATTAGGAAAACTATCAGCATAATTGATCGTATCAACAACAAAACTAACAGAAATCATATGATTATTTCAACAGATGCAGAAAAAGCTTTTGACAAAATACAACACCCATTCCTATTAAAAACACTAGGTGGCATAGTGAATAGAGCACTGGTCCTGGAGTCAGGAGGACCTGAGTTCAAATCCGACATCAAACACTTAACACTTACTAGCTGTGTGACCTTGGGCAAGTCACTTAACTCCAATTGCCCTGCCTTCCCCCTCCAAAAAAGACAAAACACACACACACACACACACACACACACACACACACACACACACACACACAACTAGAGAGCATAGAAATAAACAGACTCTTCCTCAAAATAAGTAGCATCTACTAAAAATCATGAGGAAGCATTATATGCAATGGGGATGAGCAAGAAACATTTCCAATAAGATCCAGGGTGAAACAAGGACATCCATTATCACCACTCTTATTCAATATGGTAATAGAAATGTCAGCTTTAGCAATAAGAAAAGAAAAAAGAAATTGAAGGAATTAGAATAGGCAAAGAAGAAACAAAGTTATCCCTCTTTGCAGATGATATGATGATATATTTAGAAATTCCTAGAGAATCAAGTAAAAAACTACTTGAAATAATAAATAACTTTAGCAAAGTTGCAGGATATAAAATAAATCCACATAAATCCTCAGAATTCCTATATATTACTAACAAAGTCCAACAGCAAGAGATAGAAAGAGAAATTCCATTTAAAGTTACTTTAGACATAAAAAAGGACATTTGGGAGTCTACCTGCCAAAATAAACCCAGGAACTATACAAACACAATTTCCAAACACTTTTCACACAAAGTCAGATCCAAATAGTTGGAAAAACATCAGGTTCTCATGGGTAAGCTGACATAACATAATAAAAATGGCAACTCTACCTAAATTAATTTACTTATTCAGAGTCATACCAAACTACCAAAATTATTTTATAGAGCTAGAAAAAAACAATAACAAAATTGATCTGGAAGAACAAAAGGGCCAGAATATCAAGGGAATTAATGGAAAGAAATGCTAGGGATGGTGGCCTCGCCATACCAGATCTTAATTTGTATTATAAAGCAGCAATCATAAAAACTACTTGGTACTGGCTAAGAAACAGAATGGCGGATCAGTGAAATAGGTTAGGTACACAAGACACAGTAGTCAATGACTATAATAATCTACTCTTTGAAAAATCCAAAGACTCCACCTTCTGGGATAAGAACTCACTATTTGACAAAAACTACTGGGAAAACTGGACAATAGTATGGCAAAAACTGGGCACAGACCAATATCTTACACTGTATACCAAAATAAAGTCAAAATGGGTTCAAGAATTAGATATATATACAAAAAAAGAATTAGATATAAAGGCTGATAATATAAGCAAATTGGGAGAGCAAGGAATAGTTTACCTGTCAGATTTGTGGAGAATGGAAGAATCTATGACCAAACAAGAGATAGAGAACATTATGAAATGCAAAATATATAATTCTGATTAGAGAGAAGGCAATGACTGAAGGAGCAATATACTGGATAATACAGGAGGTATGTATGAACAAGGGTACATGTAGAGGGGTTTGTTTTGGGAAGGAGAATTACAGGGGAAAGGAAGAGAGAGTGTGGGATGATGTTAAAAGAGCATGAGATTAACAGAAGGGAAGAAAAAATGTACAACAAATGGCCTCAATTTCCCCAATTTAACCAATGGTCTCAATAAGGGTGAAGAAAAGGTCTAGAAATGATGAGGCATGGGAAGAGATGGAATGATAAGAGGTCAGATAGAAAAATGTCAGAATTCTTTTATTAGGGAAGTAGATCACTTTGGTTAATGGTGACATTTGTGGTTTGCTAATCTCTATACGTGGTTGAAGCATTGTGAAGGAGCAGGTCACAGATTTAAGGAGACTGAGGAAGTAAGAGGTTAGGGAATTTGAGGCAGTATAAATATAGATTTTGAAATCTCTAAATATAAGAGCAAGAGTTGGGGAGAAAAGGAAGAGAGAGATCCAGGTGCTGAACTCCTTGAAAAAGAAGGGAAATTACCCATTGCCAATATAAAACAAGTACTATGATTTGAATAGGGTGGAAAACTTTAATCAGGTGTCTATCAAAGGAAAAGGTATTGCTGAGTGATGACAATAAAGACAGAGTCTGAAAGTGGCAGCGGAGAGAAAATAGTATTCAAGTTTCTCTTCCAGGATTAGTGTGTTGAGTGGGGAAAAGGGTGAAGGAATAAGCATTAATTAAACATCTATTATGTACCAGGCACCATGCTAAGTGCTTTATAAATATCATCACATTTAGATCTTACAACAACCTTGGGAGATAAGTGTTATTATTATCCCTATTTAGCTGAAAAAACTGAGGCAGACAGAGGGTTCAATTCATTTGTCTAGGGTCATATAGCTAATTCATGTCTGAGGCTGAATTTGAACTCATGTCTTAACTCTAGGCCCAGTGGTCCACCCTGGTAGAACCACCATTATACCACCTCACTCCCTGGGGTAAGTTAAGGGAGGTCCAGATTGAAGGGGAAATTGTTCAATGGAATTCCAGAGGGCACAATGGAAGAGATGGGTGGATTGGGGTGTGACAGGCAGGGTAGATGTAGGGAGAATAAGGATCAGATATTGAAAAATGGAGGTTGGCAATAGTTTGCTCCCAGGTGGCTAGGATGGAGTAATATAGGGTAGTAATGAGTGGCAATCAATAAAAATGCTCACCATTTAATGGCAACAGCCAGGGACATAGAACCTTAGCTATGCTGCCTGATCCTCTGGGTTGGCTGCTTGACTGTAAGGTAGGTAGCATTGTAGTCAAATCCCCCATATCTGAGAAAAGGTGCTAGACAAGGACTAGGACTCCCTCTCTTACTGCCCTGGGCCTTTTGCTTAACATGTATTGCCATGAAATCCCAGATCAAAGTATATATGTGTTGTCTTCATTCAATGGTCCAATTTGACCATAGAATTGAAACCCAAAGCTTTCAACTACCATTTTTCCATCATGTACATGAAGAATATGGTTACTTATCAAGTTCAAATGAGATTCTGATATTACTGGAGAAAGGTTCTATAAGATGAAGTAACTTATTAATGTATTTTTCAATGAAACCATTTAACTTTGTATCATTAATGTACATTGATTATTATTGTGTGTTGTTTTTTTTTATTCATGTCCATGTCATGGGACCCCAGTTGGGTTTTGTTTATTTATTTTTTTAGCAAAGACACCAGAATGGTTTGCCATTTCCTTCTCCAGCTAGTTTTGCAGATGAGGAAACTGAGGCAGACAGGGATTAGTGACTTGCCCAGGGCCACATAGCTAGTAAGCGTCTGAGGCCAGATTTGAACTCAGGAAGATAAGTCTTCCTGACTCCAGGCCCTGGGTTCTATCTATTGTGCCACCTAGCTGTCCTAATTATTATTAGTAGATAGAAAAGTTGTTCTCAATATATTTAATTGAATTCAGAGAGAAACAGTCCTGGAAAAAGTCATTTATCCTTCTATTGTTCCTTTAATAATAACTTCATTATTCCTTTAATATTCTACAGATTATATCATAGGTGAAGAGTAGTTATAGTCAAATAAAAGTTTTAGGATATAAGCTTAGATAAGATTTACCTGATTATTATTGTTGTTGTTAACCCTGATTCTGAGAGGTTGGATTAAGAGAATGCTGGGAAAGACTTTTCCAAGATTCTTGCATGAAAGGGCTAGACTATAAGTGATTAAACAAAACTAAGAGCTCATACCAATTTTTTTTTCCAGATTGGACTCTACTTCTTAAAGCTCTAACAGTAAAGGAGAGGCAGCATGATATAGTGCAAATCATGCTGATTCCAGGAGTCAAACTACCAGGGTTCTGATTTTGGCATTGTCCTCTTACTGGCTTTCTGTGTTTGAAAGTCATTAAGTTACTAAATGAGGGAGTTGTATTACATGATCCCCAAGACCTTTTCCTACTTTATTATTCTATGATTCTAAGGTTTGACTCAACTCATTGTTCTATGATTTTAAGGGTCTATTGAGCTATTTTATCACCTTATCCAAAAGATTAAAATTATAATTTCTGTTTTTTCCAGGCCAGAGTTGTTTTGTTAACTGAGATGATGAGTGTGAAATGCTATGTAAACTACAAAGAAATATATATTTTAGCAAGTTATTTAAAATGATGATAAACATAATCACCAATAATTATTAATAATACCAAAATAACTCTAGAGGGAAAAGGATTTCCTTAGAAACACACCTTCAGTTTGTCTTTTCTTATTCTGGAGTCCTTAGCACTGGAATTTTTCATGGCAATGATCTTGACCAACTTGGTATTTTCCACCTTCAACCACTGTTCAAAGTCTTTCAGGAATTTGGAGAAATCATCGTTACTTTCCTCCTCTTCTTCTTTGGATAGACTTCCCTACATAAGAAGGAGAAAGCATTGGATATGAAAATCAGTCACTGCTGGCTGGTCATCCTTGTTCCATTTTAGAAAGGATAAGAATGGGGAAAGGAAGACTCAATGAAAAGTCATTCAGTTCACATACATAGAAAGAAGAGTGTTGAATTTTTTAATAGCTCAGCCTTCACTTTTTTTTCTCTAATAGTTATTTGGAATTTCTTAGGAACAGGACAGGGAGAAAAGTGATCCCTTCTATTTGTGATTCTGATTTTTAAATGAAGTCATGGATCCAAGGATAGGAAAAGACTTTTTAAATTAAAATGATTCCTGTTTCAGTCATGGATTCCAATCTCTCAAAATAGTCTAGGTTACAGGAGTAGTAACTTCAAGATGAAATCAGACCTAGTTGGAATGGGAAGCTTTCAAGGATAAAATTCTAAAACATAAATAAATCCAATAAGGAAAAAGGGGGAAATTTGTATAAAGAAATTGATGTGGATATTCAGGAAAATCAATGATCAATTTATGATTTTAAAAAGACATGCAGAAGATGGAAGCAAGGACTGGCAATGAAAGAATAAATACAAAATCATGCCATTTTTCTATAAGAATAATGTGGTTTTGTTCATTCAGTCATCTCTGACCATGGATCATAGAATGCTAATACTGTCAATGGGATTTTCTTGGCAAAGATACTGGGGTGGTTTACCATTTCATTCTGTAAAAACAATGTAGGGAACACTGATACTCAGAATAAACTGAGGTGGTGAGGAATACTAAGGACTATCAAGAAATTTTTTTAGCTATTTGGGGAAAAGAGGAAGACCAAAGAAGGAACGGGACCACTAGTTGGAGTGGATGAGACTATGATAGTAGATGGAGAAGACAAGGCAGACTAAACTCTTATTTTGATTCGTTTTTATTTGCCTGGCAAGAAGGGGATAATTTGGTTAGTAGGAGTTGAAACCAAGATTAATAAACACTAGGCCCTTTTATAAACAGGATCCTCAAAGAACTTTGAGATATGATTACTGAACCTCTTTCAGGGAATCTGTGAAAGGTTATAGAGAACTAGTGAGCTATGACAAGGTTGGGATTAGGAGAACAAAGTAGAGTCTGCAAAGTATAAGCCGATAAATTAGACTTTAATCTCTGACAAAATTCTAGAGCAAAATAATAGCTAGCGAACACTCAGAAAGGTGGTGATCACAGAGAACCTGCCTGACAGGTTCACACAGGACATACCAGATTAATTTCAGTTCATTTTTTGGCATGTTTATAAGACTAGCAAATCAAGGGCAGGCTATAGTTATAGTTTATATTTTAGCAAAGAATCTGACAAAGTCTCTAATGTGGTACTTGTGGACATGGTAGTAAGTTATAGATTAGATGATGGTCCAATTAGTTATATTCAGAACCGTTTTAATGACTAGACCCAAGGATTCCTTTAACAATTTGGGGAGAGGTCATTACTGGAGTATCCCAGGATTAGTGTCTAATACTATTTGATACTTTTATTAATGATACTAATTAAGGCATGTTGGGTATGCACACCCAATTTGCAGGTGAAATGAAGTGTAAAATGAAAGCACATTGGATGGTCGATTAAGAAACTAAAATCATATCTCAAGCGATCATGATGATGGGCCAAGCCTAATAATGTGTTATGTGATGGAGATATATGTAAAATCTTACAACTGGGTTTAATACCCTTGCCCCCAGCTTTGTAAATTCAAGATTAGGAAGGTAGGACAGTTTATCTAAAAAAAGGCAGAGCTGTATTGGATTGAAAATTTAATGTGAGTCAACAGGGAGGTATGACAGTCACAAAAGCTAATTCCATCTTATGCTGCATTAGGAAATACAGTTTCCAGAAGAAGGGAGGGAGGGTAACTCCACTGTATGTTGTAACTGATCAGATCACATTAAAGGCACTGGATTCAGTTCTGGACACTATATTTTAGGAAGAACATCAATAAACTGGAGAGCATCTACAGGAAGGCAACAAAGATGGTGAAAATTTAAGATTATGCCATTTTGAAGATTGGTTGAAACAAATAGGGATGTTCAGTTCAACAAACATTTAAGTACCTCCTATATTCGGGGCACTGTATAACGTGCTGTAAATATAAAGGGAAAAAAGAGTTCCTCACTTCAAGAAGCTTAACAAAATAATAAATAAATTTATTATATAAATTTATATTATAAAATTATATTACACAAATTTATATTATAAAATTATATAAATATATAAATAAATAAAATAATAAAAAGTATTTGCTAAGTAATTTCAAGGGGGGAGAATTCTCCACCTCTCGAGGGGAAATGGAATAACTTATAATAAATAATATTTATATAAAATATAAAATTTTAAGTTATAAAATAACTTAAAATAATAATGGAATATCACTCTTATAAGAGGTATAAGCCAAGATCTGCTGTAAAAAAAGCTATGGATTCTATAAGGTAGAGGTCAGGAGAGAGTACATTCTCTTAGACACAGGTGATCACTTGTGCAAATGTCCAGAGATAAGAGAAAGAATGCCAAGTACCAAGAATAACTAGCAGACCAGTTTGAGTGGAGCAAAGAATCCATGAAGAGGAGTAATAGAAAATAAGTGAAAAAGTAAGTGGAAACCAGGTCATGAAGGTCTTTAAACATCAAAGGAATTTCTATTTTTATCCTAGAAACAAGAGTGAAATATCAAAGATATTTGGAGAAAGGGTGGTGACATGGTCAGATCTATGTTTTAGGAATATCATTCTGAAAGTTGGGTAGAGTATGAATTGGAGAAGGGAGAGACTGGAGGCAAGGAGACCAATTTGGAAGTTGAGTCAAAGTGAAAGGTTCAGAGGGCTTGAATTAGAGTAGATGCTATGTAAGCAGATGGAGGCAGGGTGGTGGGGAGCAGATATTAGAAGTGTTATGGAGGTAAAATCATCAAAACTTGTCAACTGATAGAGGTTTAGGGAGAAAAGTCAAGGATAGCACTGGGAAGATTAAAATTGATCCTGTATCATTTATTTATTGATTCCATTTACCATTATCTGGTGTCCTATAACTGTTTAATTCATCATTTTCTGTCTCTGAAGTAGGTTCAGAATTCATATAGTCTATAATGGGTTAAACTTTAAAATTCAGCTTTCCTATAAATCATTGATCTATTCTTGCCTCAAGGAATTGAATTGACTTTGAGGGATGCATGTGAACACAAAGGAGTTAGGTCTAATATCTTTATATCACCAAACTATCCCTCAAGGATGTCTGGTTTGCTGTCCAAAAAGTCTGGGTGCTATCCTTCATCTACACTCAAACAATAAGCACTTCTTAGTCTCTGGAGAAAAAGAGGGGATAGTTGCTAGCCCCTATTACCAAACTTCCAACCAATCATATTCTTCCTTGTGCCTCGACTCTATAACCAAGCATTTTGCTGTCAATCCCACAATGTCATCTACCCTCTTCTATTCTTTGTTCTATACTCCCCAAAGCATATAAAAATGGAGCTGTCAGCTTGGAATCACTGGCATAAATGGAGGCAAGTCACTGACCCCCTTATTGACAAGCAGCATGCCTCTATTAATAAATGTTATCTTATTAGCCATGTGACCTTGGGCAAGTCACTTAACCCCAATTGCCCTGCCTTCCCCCCTCCAAAAAAGCAAAAAAAAATTTACACCCCCCCCCGAAAAATAAATGTTATCTTGCTCAGAGAATTGTCTCAGTTTACTCTTTTGTTAAATTTTACCTATGATAGCAACAAGGTGTCAGGATAGTGGTGTCATCTAACAAAAATGGGGAAATTTGAAAGAGGGATGGATCTGGGGGAAAACAGTTTTGTTTTGAATATTTTGAGTTTGAATATGAAAAGTCAGAATTGAGATATCCAAAAGTAGATACACAGCAGGCAGCAAAATGGTACTATTAATTATTAAAATTAAGACCAGACATAGAGATTTAGGAATCATTTGCATAGAAATGAATTGAATCAATGAGGTCATTTGATGAGTCTTATAAAATGAAAAGGAGTAATCCCTTCCTTGTCTACTTCACAAAGTTATGGTCAAGATCAAATGAAATATTGGATGTTAAAGGGTCTGAAAATTAAGGCATTCTATGTCTAGGCTATTGAGGGTGAGTTATTAACATTCTTTTGTTCCCTTTTACTACTCTATCTCCCTGATCAGCCTCCTTGCTTCCACTGTGAGAGAAAGTGGTCCCCCTTAGCATGACTAATTATAGCAAGGCTTATTGAATGGGCCCAAGCTCTGTTTTGATTTGAGGTATGGCCTGCCTACAGTATATGAGTTAACTCTGTGTTTTCATTTTTTAAAAAGCCCAGACCTAGGGACCCTGCATAGTTGAAATAACTACCAGTTCATTCAGGAAGTCAAGAACCCAGTCACTTGTGAACAGTGAGAATCCAATACTGTGTTATGTTTCCCATATGTAATGTAAGGGGTTACTAACCCTACTGCTGGGCTACGAAAATAGAAGATCTGAATTCAAGTTCAAATCTTCATATTTCCTCTCTGACCCCTATTTCCCTGACATCTAAAGTGGGAATGATAGCACCTGCCCTTAGTGGAATGTCATGAGGAACAGTGTAAAGCAAGTTATCTTACTTATATAGAGATTTTTTTCAGTTTTTCCAATAGCTTTCACTTATGTTACCACAATTGTTATGGCTGGTATATTCTCCCACTCCCATGGTTCTGGGGATCAGAGACAGGAAATTACTAGGTATCACCCAAATGAAATGATTACCAATAGATTCATGGACATTTAGGACACTTGTTTGAGTCTCATTTGGCAGCAGATGCTTGAACCATCATTATTATTTAGGAGTTTCAAACTAAATATTAATACTATTGTGAACAGGAGACTCATAGTTTCATTTGATAGTAGGAAGCAATAGGGATGAAAAGGAGAAGTCAAAATAAGAGACCACAGTACTTCGTCAGTGTCGAATAAAAAGAATACCTGGTCTGCAAATTAGGGGACTAGAGTTGTAGTCCCAATTCAGCCTCTTTTAACTTTGTGATCTTGGGCAAGCCACTTAATTTGAAGCCTTTATCTTTTTGCTAGTATAATATAGATAATAAACCCCTTTTATGTGTGACAATGCTTTTAACTTTTCAAAATTCTTTCATTTTGGGGGGTGAGGACATAAACTTCATGTGGAAGGTGGCACTTGAACTGAGTTTTTAATGCAACTGAGGATTTTAAGAGGCCAAGGGAAGGGACAGAGAACATACCAGTTGAGGAAAAAAGCTTATGCAAAGGTCAGGACACACAAGATAGTGACAGTTGGGTTGTAAAAGGGAGGAAAGATTCAGGATGATAGACTGAGGGAAGAGGAGGGTCCACTTAAGGTTTTTAGTGATAGAAGAGGTTTGGTCTTGTTGGTAGGAAGTAGGGAAGAAACCAGTAGCTAGGGAGAGATTGAAGATTAGAAAGAAGGGGTGATTACTGGAGCGTTTTACTGGAGAAAGCAGGAGAGTATATGATCAAAGGTACATGTAGAAGAGTTGGCCTTGCCAAGCAGGAAGGTCTTCTCTTCATTAGAGACTGCAGTAAAAAATGTTGTCAAGGGGTTTTGAGATATAAGGGATGGGAGAAGAGGGAGCTCATGCAAATAGACTTTATTTTCTTAGTATTTGGAAGGTCTTCAGCAAAAAAGAACCCCAAGTTTCCTCATGGAATCTTGGTATGTTTTTCTAGAAGTTGAAAAACGAGCGTGGGAGTTGGGGAGGGAGTGGAGTTGATATTCCATGGTACTTGGTTCAGGAGTCTCTAGACACTTATCCAGTGATCATTCTCCTTCTTGGAGAATTCTATCCAAAATCCTTTTTTTTTTATCTTTAATTTTTTTGAGAGAGAGAAAGGCAAGGCAATTGGAGGTTAAGTAACTTGCCCAAGGCCACACAGCTAGTAAATGTGTTAAGTGTCTGAGGCCGGATTTGAACTTAGGTCCTTCTGACTCCAGGGTAAGTGCTCTATTCACTGCATCACCTTGTTGCCCCCAAAATGCTTACTCACCTTATCCCGATGCCTAGGAACAGAGTCCACAGAATCTATGAGAAACCCATGCTTTGGGATATTGTTCGAAAAAACTAATTTCTTCACTGGATCGAATTTCTTGTTTTTTAGCTGCCACTTCCTGATGAGGCTGGAAGACACAAATTACCCCAATAAATATCATGACATTGATGTGTATCTGATAACTCAATTTTCAGGGGGACTCACAAGACATATTCCTCTGTTAGGGCTCATGCAATGAAAAAAAGACAGACAAGGAACATATTTAACAAGTCTTTGGAAAGCCAAGACACAGTACTGGGTAGCAAGTTCTCCCCAGACCTGTTACATCTTTGATAGCTCCTATAAAAACATCCTTGAAGCCAGTGGTACAGTCCCATGACCCTCAAGGCATGCAACAAATGTTGACTGATGACAGTGATGGAAGAGGTGGAAAGTGCAACACATTTATATTCAGCAGTCATGGAAAAAACATTTCTGTCCCTCTGTGCTCCTACATCCTTCCCGTGCCTATATTTTGATTAGTGCAAAATATTCCTTTTAAGAGACATTCTTCCCCCATACTGGAAGCAGTAAGTAAAACATCTTGAAAGCCAGTGGTTGTATTACAAAACCCTCGATTTTGGTCACCATGACCTAGTCATTTTGAAAATACTGATGCTCAGTCTCCACTTCTGGCTGTGGAAAAAGCAACCAGATGCCCTTCAGAGCAGCTGTGGTATAATAGAAAGAGAACTGGATTTGGAGTCAGAAGACCAGAGTTCAAATCCATGCTCTGGCACTTACTAAATAAAAATTTTAGAAGAGAGATTTAATCTCTGTCCCTCTCTTCTTCATCTGCAAAATGGGAATAATAATCCCTGAATTCCTACCATCTCTGTCTTTTCACATTTACTTCTTTCCATAAACTTTGCAATCTAGTGAGACTGGCCTCTTCGCTGTGCCTCACACACAATGTTCCTCTTCCCAACTCTGCATTTTCACTGACTGTCCCTCATGCCTGGAATTCTCTTCTTCCTCACTTCTATCTTCTGGCTTCTCTGTCTTCCTTCAAATCTGAGCTACAATCCCACCTTCTGTGAGAAGCCTTTCCTCATCCTCCTTAATGCCAGTGCCTTCCCTCTGTGATCACCTCCAAATTTATCCTGTGTATATCTTGTATGTGTATATGATATAGACAACATACATACATACAGAGAGAGAGAGAGAGAGAGAGAGAGAGAGAGTGTATGTGTGTGTGTTAGTTGTTGGCATGTTGTCTCCCCCATTAGGCTGTGAGCTTTTTGGGAACAGGGACTCTTATCTTTCTTTTTATCCCCAGTGCTTAGTTCAGTTCCTGGCACATAGTAGGTGCTTACTAAATGTTCTTTGACTATTTGCTTCTCCTACAATTCAGTGCATCACTAAGCCTTGGAGGTGACCATGGATTCTCAACATTCTTTATTTGGAACATAAGCTTTGGTAGATCCTAGTAAGATGGAAAACCACTGAGGAGGGTGCTAGAGATACAACGTCTCTGGACCTGATGACCTAAGGTAGGAAAAGCCCCCAGGTCATAAATTTCTTCAGCAAAAGCAATTTATGAAAGAGAGGTTGACATTTTTGATGGTGGAAGGAACATCCTCAGGTATCAATCATCATTAATGTTGATAGCAAGGAAAAAAATGAAAACAAAGACTTCTATCCCTAGTCCCCATAAATGAGAGAATGGAGGGCTTCCTCTCTGATGCTTTATGACAGTCTAACCTCCATATTGTCATAATGTGAGAATTGGAAGGGACTTTATTCACCTGGCCCAATCCCCTCACTTTAAAGAGGGGGAAACTAAGAACTACAAAAGGAAAGTGACTTGCCAAAGTTCCCAGAGCAAGGCAGTGGCAAAATTAGAATTAGCATTTGGTTTCCTGGGGTCCAGCACAGCATTGTTATCTTTATATGGCACGAGAGGAGCAGCAGTCTGCTGATAAAACTTAACTGATAGCAGTACAGGGCCAATGCATGGCTACATATTTACTATGTTTCAAAAGATGTAATAAAGATGTATTTTTTATTAAGCAAACCTAATGTCTGAAAATCCAGATTTTCCAATGTTCAAAAGATATATTTGACAATGATGGTTCATTATACCAAAAGAATTCTTTGCTTTAGCAAAGGATTCATACTATAATTTCTTTGAATAGCAAGTTTCCTTACTGTGTTAAAAGTGCAATTTGATTTGGAAAAATTAAGTTGACAAATAATATTTTGAGAATAAGAATAATTTTCATAAAGTAAGACAAATGACAAATAGTCATATAATTTCATGAGAAAGCTGAAAAGGACCTTAGAGATCATCTATTCCAATCTCGTCATTTTATAAGAGAGGAAACTGAAGTCAAGAAACATGAAACTTTTTGCCTAAGTTCACAAAAGTTTTAAATGGCAGAGTTGGGATTCAGACATAGATCAAGGTTCTATCCACTAAACCAGTAGAAACTAAAGTCATAGACACTGTGAATATGACCTAAAAGACCACTTTGACACCAGGTCATCAGCAGAAAGTATTCTCAATAAAAAGTTTGTGGTACCTGAAGCTGTCTTCAGTCGTTCCAAACTAGATTATGAAATACAAAATCAACTTAACTGTCATTATAAATAAATAAAAATAAATAGTTGTAGTCAGAATCCATTTTGGAAAACATGGTTCATTGCTATAAGTATTTGAATGTACTGCCATGTTCTTAAAGTATACATACTCACTATAGGGCTCACTGAGTCAGAAAATATTAATTGAACTTACTCTATTGAGCTCATGAACATTTTATTGGCATAGTGTCCAGACCACCACATGTAGTTGTATGGGTAGGCCAGTGAGCTGTGCCATTAGTCTGCATATCTGGGAAGGCATTGCTAATGGACAATAAGCTAGGTGAATCCCAATATGAATCAGAGTAAGATAGGGAGCAGGATCTCATTTGGAAATGAGACAGTCTTTTTAGTGATCCGATCATATTCCCTGCCACAAAATATCACCCTTTAGTATCAATATTTTCTTATTGATGCTGATTGGCAATAGTAATGAGATACCATGATCTTACAGGGAATTGCACGGGACCAAATGGTAATAGGTCTATGACAAGAGTACAATAGTAGGCTACAGCATATTACCAAGAATGATGATATAAAACATCTACACTGGTAGAGGTAGTACTCACATTAATGAGATCAAGGATCCATTGAAGAAAATACTATATGCAAGGCCCTGCAATAAGAGAATCAGAGCTCTAAGCAAATACAATGAATTTGTAACAAAGGTAGCCCTGGGCATCCTCACATGTGTGTGCCATTTACATATGTATGACACATTTCTCAGAACACTTCAAGTTATCTCTGCTATCACTTTTATGAGCTGGCATGAGATAAAGGATTGATCACCAACAGCTTCTTCTGTCTTTCTAAATATTGGGTCACAAGCAATGCTTGGAAAGGGAAAGAAAAAGTCTTAGATATCTGTTTACCTCAACAATGTTTCCTGAAGCAACTTCAGAGCCTTCCAAGACTCCGTCAGTTCCTTTAATTCCCCCTGGACAAGAGCTGCTCCCTCAAGAGATGATGTCTCCATTACCAGTTGGCCATGAGCTTCAATCAAGTGCAATTGTACCTCCTTATCAGGGAATTCACCCACCAGCCTCTGAAAGATGAGGGACTCAATGTCAAGATTTATAGTCTACAATTAAGATATCTGCCAGTCAGTCATTCATTAGATTGGGGGTGGAAAGTGAGGGTTGATCTAGAACCAAATAACCTTACTTCTTTAAGAGGATGAGCAATATTAGCAGAATACCTTTTCCACTGACTTAAGTTCTCTATTAAACATACACTGACTGAATCAACTGATTAGTTTTAAGTGGTGAGGAAGAGTGAAGAGATGAGGATGATGCCAAGGTTATGATCATGAGTGACAGGAAAGATAGTGGTGCCTTTAAGAGAAATCATAATGTTTGGAAGATAGATGGCTTGGACAAGATGATGAGTTCTGTTTTTGACATCTTGAGTTAAGTTGGAGAGGTTCAGAAGGCAGTTAGTAACATATGACAGTGCACTCAAATTCAGGAGAGAGAGATGAAGAATAGATATGTAGATTTAGAATTATCTTCATGGAGATGATAATAAAACTCATGAAAATTTTCTACAATAAAAACAGGAGAGAGAAAAAAGAAGGCCAAGGACAGAGCCCTGAGGGTACATTCACACATATGAGATTGGACTTGGAATGGTGATCCAGCAAAGAGATAAGATCTGAGAAATGTCCATCAGATTTAGAAGTTAAAAGATTATTAGTAACCTTGGAGACAGTGGTTTCTATAAATAATGGGAGTAGTGTGGTCAAGAGCCTGATCACAAAGAGTTGGGGAGTGACAAAGTGGAAATAAGTATAAATGACCTTTTCTAGGAGTTTGGCTATGAAAGGATTATAGCTTGAGGGGATGTCAGGATCAAGGAAAAGATTTTTTTTAAGTATGATGGAGATCTGAGCATATCTATATGTGGCAAGGAAAGAGCCAGAAAATAGGAAGAGGTTGAAAATTGGATAGAGGAAGAAGATATTTGAAAGGGCAAGTTTCTAGATCAGATGGGAAGGGATGGGGCCAAGGACATAAGTAGAGGGATTGGAATAAAGACGGGGGATACTTCTTCCTTCAAGAATAGAATAAAAAGTGCCTGAAGGGAACAATCTAACATATAATGTAAACATAGGGGGAGCCAGACTATCAAGACTTTAAATCAGTCCATAGGTCAGCAAACAAATTGTGATTGGATATGATGGAATATGGAGGAAAATGTCCTACTAATGTGTTATTCTTATGCTATTATGTAAAAAGTAATGTGATAAATGCAGAGAAGATTGAGAAAATAATACAATCAATACAAATTAATGCAAATGTAGTGAATAGAACTAGGAAAATAACACACATAGTGACTACAACAATAGAAACAAAAAGAAAAACAAGACAATAGAAACTAAATGCTAGGAAATTATAATGGTTCTTTGCAAAGGTTGTGGCAAATGGAGCACTGTGTGTGTCAGACTTGGTTGACGTGGCAGATGGTTTTGTGGAATAAAGATTTTTTTTTTTCCTTTTTGAAAATTTTTTTTGTCATAAAGGCTATTCTGGGTTGGGGATGGGGAATTACATAGAGAGGAGAATATGTCAGGAAATGTAGATGATATAAAAACAAAGCATATCAATAATTTTTTAAAAGAAAAGGGTCCAGAAGGGGAAATAAACAATTTTGTTACTATCATTTTAAAATTAATAATTGGAGGGCAGGATGTAATTATGGAGTTTCTGGTAATCATGTACAATCACATTTTATTCTTATTTGGGTGTGTAAATGTTTTCATTGATGATTTTAGGATTTTAGATGTAGTGCTTGAAAGAACCTCAGAGGCCACCTAGTCCCCTCCCCTCTGCCATTCTTCATGAGAATTAACTGAGGACTAAGAAAGTTAAGGGACTTTCCCCGGGGTCACACAGGTAGTGTTAGAAGAGGGATTTGGATCCAGAAGAATAAAATAAAAGCTTCTGGCATAAAAAATAAAATAAATATACTCCATTTCACTTTTCTCCCTCTGTAAACCGCATGTAATGAGAAGAACAGAAATTAGTCCCTGTTTTCCTAAAACTATGTCTTATTTCTGTTATAAATTCTCATTCAATAATTTTTAGTCATGTCTACTATGACTTTGGCAATTCACTTAAGTTCTCTAAGTTTCCTCATCTCTAATACGGGGATGATATTTTAAGTAGGGACTCTCTCAAATGGGAGGTGTAAGGACCAAATGAGACATAATATATGTAAAATCTATTACAAACTCTGAAGTTCCAGAAGCAGGGAAGAGATATTTATTTTTTGATACATGAGGTAATAGCCTGGCTTCACAAATGAGAATTGGACTCGAGAACCCAAAGGTTCTTTGCCCCACTCCACATCCTATGGTCCCATGATGTACTTCAGAATATCAAAGTTCACTGCTCAGGACATAGATCAGTAAGAATGTCTACCAAGTCCTAACCATTCATTTTAGGGGTGCTTGCTCATTTTAAATGAGTATTTTATAATCGTCATTTGTTCTCATCTGCCTGTTCCCCATCAAAGTGCAATAAAAAATGTACTAGTCATTTGAGTATACCAGGGAACTGTTGGGTTCTGAGCAACAAAGGAGATGGACAGTGCAGTAGAAAACGCTCGGAACAGGGAGACATTGGAGCTCTAGGCTAATCCTGGCTATATATCTAGGTCTCTAACCTTGGACAGCTCATTTCTCTTTCTGTATCAACATTTCCACATCTGCAAAATGAAAAAGGTTATTTCCCAGTTTCCTTCCAGCCCTATAAGTTCATAATGCTAAGGTTCTGTTGTTGCAGACTTCTCTTCTACTGAAGAGATGAAAGAGGAGGACATCAAAAGCAGCTAAAAGGAACAGAACAGAAGCAACATGTGCAAAGGGAATAATAACACCTTTGTGGTGGGTAAGTGGGTGAGGAGGACCACCAAAGACCTTGAAGATAAAAGCAGGTGAAATGTCTCTGGTACTGATGCTGTTAAGTTAGGAAAAATTGGGAGGCATTCCTCTGCCCCATTGTAATATCCCTTTGCTGATTTCCCACCCCCAACCCCAGAATTTATTTATTTATTTTTAGGTTTCAATATTCATTTCCACAAAATTTCCATCTCATTTCTCCCCTGCCTCCCAGATGGCAAGCATACTGATCACCCCTTGCCCTAGTCTGCCATCTCTCCTATTATTCCCCTATTCCCCTTTCCCTTCTTCCCCCTTACTTTCTTGTAGGGCAAGATGGATTTCTATACCCCATTCATTGCCTGTATAAATTATTTCCCAGTTGCATGTAAAAATAATTTTTTAGCATTTGTTGTTAAAACTTTGAGTTCCAGATTCTCTCCCTTTTTCCCTCCTTAACCACCCCCACTGAGATGAGCAATTCAAAATAGGTTATACATGTGTAGTTATACAAAACATTTCCATAGTAGTCATATTGTGAAAGACTATATTTCTTTCCATCCTATCCCACCCCCCCATTCTATTTTTTCCTCTGACCTTGTCCCTTTTCAAAAATGTATGCTTCTGACTACCCCATTCTGCAATCTGCCCTCCCTTCTATCATCCCCCACTCTTATCCCTTTCCCCCTACTTTCCTGTAGGGTAAGATACCCAATTGAGTGTATTTTATTCCCTCCTTAAGCCAAGTCCAGTGAGGGTAAGGTTGACTAATTCCCTTTTACCTCCATGTTCTTCCCCTCCATTGTAACAGCTTTCTCTTGCCTCTTTTATGTGAGATAATTTATTCTATTCTATCTCTCCCTTTCTCCTCCTCCCAATATATTCCTCCCTCACCTCTTAATTTTATTTTTTAGATATTATCCTTTCATATTCAACTCACCCAGTGCCCTCTGCCTATCTATACATATATATATGCATACCAATACAAACATATATGTACACACACATATATATTCACTTCAACTATGCTAATACTGAAAAAGTCTCATATCGTCTTTCCATGTAGGAATGTGATAGTTCAACTTTAATAAGTTCCTCATGATTTTTCTCCCTTTGCTGATTTTTAAAGAAATTCTTACTAGAATAGAAAACTTCCAAAGCAGAAAATGTCCTCTGGATCTTTTCCTACTTCCCTGGGAGTACTGGACCAAATAACTCTAAGGTTCTTTTTGGTATAAATGTTTTATGTCTTCTTTTTCCATCCTAAAGTTTCTTTCAGCTCTAACATTCTGTGCTTGATAATCTTTAGGTCCTGCTGTTCTATATTCTAATATTATATTATATTATATTATATTATATTATATTATATTATATTATATTATATTATATTATATTATATTATATTATATTATATTATATTATATTATATCATATTATATCATATTATATTATATTATATTATGTTGTATTATATTGTATTCTATTGTATTCTATTGTATTATATTATATGTTCTATATTCTAATATTACATGTTGTAAGATTCCTTCTAGGCTAATGCTCTAGGTTTAAATTTCCTTTCCAGTACTAATATTCCCTGAATCTATGGTATTAGATTTTATGTCCTAAAGTTCTTTGCCCTCTAACATTCCATGATTCTGCCGCCTTTGAAGAGAAGCATATTGCTTTAGCTGGTCAGAAGACAACTTCATTTAGAAAGAGAAATTTGGTATGTTAATTTACATTGTGATATAGATCAAAATTTAGTTCTACTCATTCACCTGTGAAATCCTAGGCTGATCCTCAGTTACTTCAACCATAGAATTATGTTATTTTGGGGGCGGCTAGGTGGCACAGTGAGTAAGAGCACCGGCCTTGGAGTTGGGATGACCCGAGATCAGATCCGGCCTCAGAAAATGAGCACCCACACACAAATAATGACTAGCCTTGTAATCTTGAGCAAGTTACTTAACCCTAATTGCTTATAAAAAAAAAAAAGAATTATGTTATTTAAATCTAGTTCAAAATCCAAAGTCATTAGAAAAGCTCACTGATAAACAGAAGTGACTCCCCCTTGGTGGTCTACCTAGAGCAAGAGTTAGTTCACTTGCACCCAGAATTGTTGTTGTTGTTTTTTCCAAAACTACATTTTCATCCTCTACAGTTTGTCTTTCCAGTAAATGAAATACCATTCCTAAGGAGAAAGTCTACTTACCTCAATGTCTTCCACGGATTGGCCATCCACCTTCCACTGGCCTTCATCCCCTTGGTACGATTCCAGCTTTTGTTTGGCCATCCCAATCCACTGCTGGAGCTCCCACAGTTTGTGGTTGAATGTCCAGTGCTCCCAAACATGCTGCTGACTTTGTTCCATAGTTATCTACAAAACCAGGAGGGCACCTAGTATATTAGCATCAAGTTTGGACAAATAGATAGTTTATGAATATGAAGAAGAAATAAAGGGAACAGAAGAAAGATATCCTAGCTCTGTTTTCTAATTTACTCTGTGACTGAAGCAGCTAGGTATAATGGTAATGGGAATTTGAAGATCTTCCCTGTCCCTTGATTAAGCCTAAGGGAATTTGAAGACCTTCCCTGCTTTGAAAATGTACTCTGCCCCCTTATAGGCTGAATGTGGTCACATGGAGCCTGTGGTGAGAAGAGTTTGCTGAAGGGTGGAACAGAGCCCACAGGAAGGTGGGTGTCAGAGCCAGCTAGATGGTTGGGAGGAGAGCATGCTTCCAAGAGAGACAGACAAGCTTGTGAGTAAAAGTTGGTGTTTGCCACCTGCTGTGACATCTAGGCTTGTGTTGCTTTGTGGGGAGACTAAAAGATTGTGTAGTTTTTCTGTGCTGTTGTGGCTTATTAGCTTCTTGGCTACTATGATGGAATCGGCTTACTGGTTTGGGGATTCAGTCTTCTGGTGTCTGAATAAATGTTTTGCTTCTCTTTCCTATATGTAGAGTCTGTTATATTTTGAAATCGAGTGCCACACTGATATAGTTATTGTGACCTTGGGCACTGTGAATATTGCATTGGCACTATACTAGGTGGCACAGTGGATAAAGCACTAGACTTGGAATGAAGTTGATCTGCATTCAAAGCCAGCCTCCCACATTTAACTTCTACCTGCTTCAGTTTCCTCAACTGTAAAATGGGGATCATAATAGCACCTCTTTCCTAGGGTTGTTGTAAGGATCAAATGAACTAATAATATATGTAAAGTACTTGGCACAGTACCTGACATAATAGGCAATTAATAAATACTTGTCTCTTCCCCTCCCTTTCCCTCTCCTCTCCTTTCACCTTCCCCCTTTTTTTAATTGGCTTAGTTTCCAAATCTGCAAAACGGGCAGGACACCAGAAGAACCTTAAGGTCTCTTACAGATTTGATATTCTATAAAACTCACCTATTTATGGAGTCATACAAAACTGATTTCTGGGTACTTTATGTCTCATATACCCATAACAAAATCAACTCAATTTAATGAGGATTTATTTAGCATCAACTACATGAAAGGGACAAAGGCCCTGGTCACCTCTTAACTAGATGTAAGTAGCAAATGAGTCCTTCCTTCAAACCCATCTCTGTCTACTGAAATCTTTCCCTCAAGGCCCAATTCAGGTACTATCTTCTTTCTGTATGTATGCATATAGTATGGGCCTTCCCTGGGATACAGCCTTCCTAAAATATTACATAACATTTTGCTTGGTCCTCTCCTCTGAACTTTGGCACTCTCTTTGGTGTAAAAGTTATTTGTCACATAAATATTCATGTGCTTATGTGTATCTTTCCAGTCTTTGGATCTCCTGTAGTGCCAGGGCCTGCTTGCTGAGTTGAAGAGTTATAATGTATTCAATTTCACTTATTTTTCAAATTTCTCATGTTACTAAATAAAAATAACATTTCTATAGTACTTTAAGGGTCATAAAGCATTTTCTTCACAATAATCCTGTGTCACATCATTCAAGTAATAAAATCAGTCCCATCCTTATGAAACATCTACTATGTGCCACCTCCTGCTAAATGATGGGTACACAAACCCAATGAATGAAACAATTTCTACCTGAAAGTAATCTGGAAGCATATATTAAGTGCCTATTCCTGTGCTCAGCACTATGCTGAATACTCTAAGTTCCATAAGGGCTGGAATAATATCTTTTCTTTCCATCTCTATATGGAATCTAGGACAATGAATATCAGTTGGACTCAGCCAGTGAAACCAGAGTGACCAGTAATGCCAAAGGCATGGATTCATGAGAGGCAGCATGATATAATGGAAACAGCACAAGATTTAGCATCAGGAGATATGGGTTCAAGTCTCAGCTTTGCCATACTAACTATGTGCCCCCTGAGGAGAAGAGACATTTCACTCCTTGAGCCTCTATTTCTTCATTCATAAAATAGAGATAATACAGTTTCACCAACTATTTTCACTGTTAATTTCCTCACAGGAGAAAAGCACACTGTAAAGTACTACCGAAACATGAGTTATAGTTATTTTGTCATTATTATTATTCAGTCTGAGCTTGGGTAAGTTAAGAGTTAAGAGAGAACATGTTGCATAATTTAGAGTTTGAAGGAATCTGAAAACATAAGAATGTTGATGGAATTTTAGAACTGAGAAAACCCCTCTTCTGGTCTTTGTTTCCTCACCATAAAATGGACTTGGATGAAATGACCTGCCCAAAGACACACACTTGTTCTACTTCATGGTTTCAACTCCAAATTCCTAGATGTGACTAAGCACAAGAAGAAATTAGTAAGATAATGGGGATAATTACTAAAAATTCATCCCCACCACTGGTTTTTAAAATGTATTTTGAAGTTGAAAATTTCCAATCAACAAGCATTTGTTTTCTTTCCTTCTCACTTCTCTCTTCACAAGGAAAAAGGAAAACAAAATTCTTTTAACAATGTTCATAGTCAAGCAAAACAAATTCCCACATTAACTAAGTCCAAAAACACAAATGTCTCATTCGACATAAGAGTCCACATCCTTTCTGTTGGGTAATGGCTGGCATCCTTCATCACTGGTTTGCCAAACTAATACTGGATTTGAAGTCACAAGACCCAACTCTGTAACTTATTAGCTGTGTGACTTTGGGTTGAGAGCAGGGCCTGTCTTTTATTTTTCTTTATATACCTGGTGCTTTGTACAGTGACTGGCATATAAGTGGGCAATTAATAAATATTTACTGATTTTACCCCTGTGAATCTCAGTTTTCTCATCTATAAAATGGGGATAATAATGCTTACACTACCTCATGGGGTAATTTTGAGGATTCAATGAGATAATATATGTGAAAGCATTTTGCAAACTATAAAGTGTGTGTAAGTTGCTATTTTTACTGATGTTTGATAACTTACCTCCAAAGACCTCTTCAGGGTCTGATAATCAGATGAGAGTTGACTGATTTTATGCTGATGTCTGGGATTTGCCTGAACTAGGGGCTTCAGGTTTTCAATCTGAATTTCAAGCTCTTGTAAGTCTTCCTGGATCCTCTACAATGGAAAGAAGGAGAGAGAGCCCAACTGTTTAGCAGAATCAACACCATTATGTGGAAGAAACTAGGATAAGAATTGGAGTAGCCTATCTGAAGGGGAGACTTCCAAAGACAATAATATTTACTCTAAAGTATAAGTAATGTTCTATGTTTGGCATTCAGAACACGGAGGAAGTTTTAGGGGGAAGGAATCCAGAAATATCTGAAAAGGCTGAAAAGGTGAGCCAAATATAATAAAATGAAACTGAATAGTGATAAAAGTTAAATCTTGGGGGTGGCTAGGTGGTGCAGTGAGTAGAGCATCGGCCCTGGAGTCAGAAGGACCTGAGTTCGGATCTGGCCTCAGACACTCAATGCACACACAAACAAACAAACAAACAAAAACCTAGCTTTGTGACCTTGGGCAAGTTACTTAACCCCAATTGCCCTCCAAAATGAAAAAAAAAAGTTAAATCTTGACTTTGGATTTAAAGAATCTCTTGTATAAATATAGGATGAGGGAGAAGAACTAGGTTATGAACAGGAGTTAAATGGGATGGGAAGGCATGGATGAGCTGTTATCTAAACCTCATCAAAGAAACTCTCAAATCTTTTAAGAATTTTAATTCTAGGGGTGGCTAGGTGGTGCAGTGACTAGAGCGCCGGCCCTGGAATCAGAAGGACCTGAGTTCGGACCGACACTTAATCCACACAAACCAAAACCTAGCCGTGTAACCTTGGGCAAGTTACTTAACCCCAATTTTCCTAAAGGGGTGGCTAGATGGCGCAGTGAGTAAGAGCACCCGCCTCGGAGTTGGGATGACCCGAGATCAGATCTGGCCTCAGAAAATGAGCACCCACACATAAATAATGACTAGCCGTGTAACCTTGAGCAAGTTACTTAACCCCAATTGCTTTTAAAAAAAAAAAAAGAATTTTAATTCATGCCCTTGACTCAAGACTTCAGATCTCAGGTGGCATTAACATAAGCAGAGTGACCAGGACAAGGGAGGTTATAACTCTATGTTACATTCTCCCAACATGGTCAAATCAAATGTGCACAACTATGCTCAGTTGTAGTTGTCACATATTAAACTGAAGTGTTTCCAGACCAGGATGATGAGAAGAAAGGAAGGAAACAAGTATTTTTAGGCACCTACTAGGTTCTAGGCATTGTTAAACAATATTCAAATTTCTCATTTGATTCTCATAACCCTGGGAGGTAGGTATCATTATTATCCCCATTTTTTTGTTAAGGAAACTGAGTCAGATAGAGGTTAAGTGACTTGTTCAGAGTCACACAACTAGTAGGTATCTGAGGTGAGATTTGGACTCAGGTCTCCTTCACTCCAGGCCCAAAGCTCTATCCATCCATTATGCTACCCATCTTGCAAGAGAAAATCAGCTGAAGAAACTGGAGAATGTTAGCCTGGAAAAGGAGAACATGATAGGGGGGAAACATTAAGTATTTGAAGCATGAAGAAGAAGGATTAGATTGATTCTATTCCTAGAGGGTAGAACTTGAACAAATGAGTGCAAGTTGCAGGGGGCGAAAATATAGATTCAGGAAAACTCTCCAACAATGAGAGCCATCTAAAGGTAGAGTGGTCTGTCTCCTAAAGTAATGAGCTCTCCAATAGTAGAAATATTCAATTAGAGACTGGATGATTACCAATTACCTTGGGAGAAGGTGTAAAGTTGAGTTGTGTTTAGGTATGGTCCTCTGGATGGGTTGGAATATTCGACCTATAAAGTCCCTCCCAGCTTTGTGAATCTAGAAATATCTAAAAACAAAGCTTCCTCAAAGAATAAGAGGCAGCTTCAGGGATAATTGAGTTTCAGGAAATATGCTTCATGTAAATATCTGTGATGAAAAGTTATATCTATAATGTCAAGTAACTGAGAAAACCTACAAATACCTAGTGAATAACAACTTACTTTCTATGTAAAATCTACATGTTTCTGAAATCAATACCAATAGCAATAACCTTAATTATGGTGCAGCCTTCAGTCTTCAACCAGAAAATTCCTTCTAAATTAGCAATCACTGTGCTGGGCCTGTTCTGACATGTTCTTAATTTATTTTCTGTTTATTTAAAATAAAGGTCATGACCCTTCCTTATTAGGAGGACTTAACATACTTAAAATGTACTTTTGTTATTGGGATTTCAAAAGCCCACAGAAATTGTCCACTGGAATAAAAAAAGAAAAAACAAAAACAAAATGAATCTTGTAGTTCATCTTAAAATAATCTTTCTGATACTAAGAAAGGTGTTGTGGACAAATGGGCACGTTTTTGAGTTAGGAAAATCTGGGTTTCTTCTCTTACCTGTGACTCATACTAGTCTTGTGACAACCTCTTCGTGTTCCAGGTAATTCTCTTAAGGCTAAATTTGATAGTTGCTGATTTACATGGGTGGAGGCAATTTTCACCCCTAGAGTTCTCTCTATGTAAAACTGAAGTTTTTATTCCCCCAAAAAGGTTTGTTTCTTTTCTTTTTTAACCTCAGTGAGGACAAAGAAGAAAAACTTAGGGGGTATATGGTAGCTGTTTTCAAGTATTTGAAAGGCTGTTAAGTGGAAAGCAGATCAGAGTTGTGCGATTGGCCTTACAAGGCAGAAGTGGGAATAATTGGTAGAAATTAGAGAGAGAAAAATCCATGTGTGATGTCAGAAAAAGCTTCTCAACAATCAGTTTATCCCAAAACTGAATTGGTTACTTAGAGGGAGTGTATTCCCCATGCATTTGAGGTGTTCAAGCAAAGTCTAGATGAGTGGGGATTCCTTTTGAGTATGGATTAGACTAGATCCCCATTGAGCTCCCTTCAAAGTAAAAAAAAAAATTGCGTGACAACAGTCATCAGCTAAATAAAACCATTCAGTTGGATGACAAAGGGATTAACCATAGCTCAGATGGATGACTTGAAGTCTCTCATTCAGAGCTAACCCAGTGATTCACTAACTGTTGCTGGATCATTGGCTAAGACATATGCCTACATTATCCCACTTACCTGCAGGCGTTGGAATTGGTCCTGCTTACTGGGGAGGTCTTGCTGAAACTCCTTCTCTGCTTCTGCTCTGATGTGGAGATCTGCTAACCTCTTCTGCAGTGGTTCAAATGCAGTATCAAAGTCATTGTGCTGAGATATCGCACTCTAGAGAAACAGTAACACAAACCATGAAAATCAAGCCATTTCTCTACCTGTCTTCTTTAACAAGAGCCATATCATGTCCAATACAGATAAAGAAGGACACAACTTTCTCAAACATTTGTAGTATTGTTATGCGGAAAAGGGAAAACACTTTTTAAAGCACCTACTAGGCTCTAGGCACCTCTTTATGTATTATACTTATTTCTGTATATATTAAGTTTCCATGGTAATATATAAGCTCCTTGAGGGCAGTGACTATATTCTTTCTCATTTTCCCCTTTAATCTCTGTGTCCCCAGTGTCTAGAAGAGTGCCTTGTACCTAGCAGGTACCTAATAAGGGAAGCAGATTTAGCTCACTATTAAAGTTGGCAAGCAATAGAATGAACTGCCTTTAACCCTGGAAACTCACAGTGACAATCAGCCATTAAGCGTTTATTAAGCACCCACAATAGACCAGGCATTGTGCTGTCAGTAATGCAAAGAAAGGCAAAAGGCAGACCCTGCTCTCAAGGAAGCCACAGTGTGATGTGAAGGACAATATACAAACAGCTATGTACAAACAAGTTATGAGATGACCTGAAAATAATCATCTGAGAGAAGGCACTAGAATTAATAGGGACTGGGAAAGGCTTCCTGTATAAGGTCAGATTTCAGCTGGGACTTGAAGTAAGGCAGAAGGTAGAGAGGAGGGAGAGCATCACAAGCAAAAATTATTTAGAGCTAAACGGACTTTAGAGAAATAGGAGAGATGAGGCCTGTCAGAAATACTTAAGAAAAGATGTTCTTGCGGCAGCTAGGTGTTGCAGTGAATAGAGCACTGGCTCTGGAGTCAGGAGGACCTGAGTTCAAATCTAGCCTCAGACACTTAACACTTACTAGTCATGTGACCTTGGGCAAGTCACTTAATCCTAATTGCCCTGCCTTCCCCCCTTCAAAAGAGAGAGAGAGAGAGAGAGAGAGAGAGAGAGAGAGAGAGAGAGAGAGAGAGAGAGAGAAGAAAGGAAGGAAGGAAGGAAGGAAGGAAGGAAGGAAGGAAGGAAGGAAGGAAGGAAGGAAGGAAGGAAAAGAAAGAAAGAAAGAAAGAAAGAAAGAAAGAAAGAAAGAAAGAAAGAAAGAAAGAAAGAAAGAAAGAAAGAAAGAAAGAAAGAAAGAAAGATGCTCTTTCCCAAAAAGGGGATTGGAGTAGATGACCTCTAAGTTTCTATCAAATTCTGAAGTTCTCTGACTTTTTGGCTCATTGTATCCTTGAATTTACACCATAGCCAAGGAATTATCACTGGATTGGAACCGAGTCCTTAGTGGGAGGTGATACTCACTTGCAATTTGCTATTTCTTTGCAAGAGATTGTTATGCAGCAGGTCTCTTTCCCTGATTGTGTTGGCTATCTCTTCCAAGAAAGACTGTGCCCTTTCATCACCAAAGATGCTGATCAGCAAGTCCTTCTTCAGTTTTAACATGATCAGTTGTTCCTTCAGGCGTGAGCTTTCAGCCAATGCTGCCTAATGAACAAATCTCTGATTAATCATTAGAGAATTTAAAGGCACAAATTTTTTTTTTTTTAAAAAGAAATCAGTTTACAATTATTCGGGTCACTGAGAAGCCAGTTAGTGTAAGTTTCCAGAAGCACAGAGATCCCACACAGAAACTGAAACCTGGTGTAGTAAGAGGAAGTTGGATACTCATGGCTTTCAAAAAGCCCTCAACATTATTTTGATACTATTTTTCACGCCAGATTGTTATACCAAGTGTGTAACTTGGAGACCAGTTGTCACCCAAGCTGCCTTCTCTTTTTTTCTGGAATGTTTGGGATTTTTGTTTTATTTTTTCCACCTAGATGTAACAGAATCCTTTAAAGAAGTACCATCCTAATGTGGTTCTGAGTTCAAACCTTGGTCATCAGTATAAGATTCCTCATTGGTGGAGAGGAGGATGAATGAGTCTACACTGTGTACCTTCATGGATGAGCTCTCCCCCTAGGAGTGAGGTAGCTCGGCTCAGCTCACCTGAGAGAAAGGAAGACCTCAGCCTCACCCAAGGGGAAATTCCTTGAAATCTCTAGGGAGAAAACCTAGAAATTAGGGATATGTTGAGGCACTGGATCTCTATTTTATAGGTGTCAAACACTGAACCCCATATGACCTGTAGGCCTTATGTTCCTGAGTGCAACCCAAAGCAGATTAAAATTTTGAAATATTTAAGAAAATAATTAAAAACACAATGGGGGTGGCTAGGTGGTGCAGTGAATAGAGCACCAGCCCTGGAGTCAGGAGGACCTGAGTTCAAATATGGCCTCAGACACTTGACACACTTACTACCTGTGTGACTTTGGGCAAGTCACTTAACCCCAATTGCCCTTCAAAAAGCAAAAAAACAAAAACAAAAAACCACAATAGAACATAGATAATGTTAATATGTAGTTTTTAAATGACCATGCAGGGATTTTTGGTTCTTCCCAAAGTCTTTTTCCTCTTTCTTTTTCAGGTTTCTCTCTGAAGGGTATCTGGAACTACATGTGTCATACTTCAAAGCAAGAAGGAAGAAGAATGTTTTTCTTTTCCCAACATTCTGAGTCAACATCATAAGGCGTGCAGTATGGGGTCCTTATTCTTCCACCAGTGAGAAGAGTCTGGATGTAAAGGTTACTGCATTCTAATCAAAAGTATAGCTGCAATTTACATAACACTTTTAAAGTTTGCAAAGAATTGTAGGTAATATTTCATACGAGTCTCACAAAACATCCCTGGGAGGTAGGTACTACAGGCATTGGACATTATTTTGCAACTGAGTCAAGCTAGCCTTCTAGCTTTTCCTCACATAGGATAATTTTCCTTTCTCTATGACTTTGTACTGGTCATCCTCCACACCTGGAGTGCACTCCGTCCTCACCTCTGCCTCAAGACAACCCTTTGTCTTTTCATGATTCTAATATCCCCTTCTACCTGATCTCCCCTCATAACTGCTTGCACTCTCCCCCTCAAACTAAGACTTAACTATGTATTTATTCTCCTTATGTTTATTCATTCAGACACACACACACACACACACACACACACACACACACACACACACACACACACACACACACACATATATATATGTCTCCTGCATTAGAATGCAAATTTCTTGGACATTCTTTGTAGTTGGAACCTCAGTGCCTAACACACTGCCTGGCACATTCTAATAAATAATTGCTTAATTATTTGCCTAATAAATTGCTTGTTGATTAACAGTTCAAAGTCCCACAGGTAGTGAGTAGCAAGGTCAGGACCAAATATTTGTAAAGCAGTTAGCACAGTGCCTGGCATGTAGTAGGGGCTATATAAATGCTTGCTGCCTTCTTTTTTCCACCCCCCACTCCTGATTCTATAAAAAACATTTTCAAAAGGGAAGGAGAGAGAAGGAATAAATATTTATTATTTACTATTTTATTATTACCTACTATGCGCCAGGCACTGGGCTAAACTCTTTCCAAATATAATCTCATTTGATCTTCACAACAATCTTGTGAGGATGGTACTGTTATTTCTATCTTACAGTTGAGGAAACTGAGGCAAACAGGTTAAGTTTCTTGCTCAGGGTCACACAACTAGGAAGTATCTGAGGATAGATTTGACTTGGGTTTTCTTGACTCTAGGTCTAGTCCTATATCCATTGTAACTCTCAGGTGCCTCTAAGACTTCATCTGTGTGGTTACTCCTTCTATTAACACAGAGAGCAACCCCAACCAACCAACTGTGGTACACGGCTTTATATGATGCTGTGGCCAAATAATTTAGTGCTGTCCCAAACTTATTTTGGTTGCTCCTTGTATAAGAGCAAAGTCTGTATTCCCAGTTCCTAGCACAGTTCCTGAACAAAGAGTAGGAGTTTAATGATTGCTAATTATTTGTTCTGACTGGTATTCAAAGTCTTCCTGGATGGGCAGAACTAGCCAGGGTTCACAATTTACTGGCATAGCTAGTGACCCAGGGTCACCTGTACATTGTGGTCAGGTATTAGAGGAGTAGGTGTGGAGTCTAGGGATCTGGAGAAGAAGGAAATTAGTGTAGTCAAGGAATGTTTTGTGGAGGAGGTAGAATTTGGGACAGAAATTTAGTGCAACATAGAAAGTACACCAATCATGAGGAAGGAGGAATGCCAATTTAATTTAACTGTTAAACATGAGGTCAGATCCAGCTCTCATCATATATGGAACTGCAAAAACCATCTGATCTAGTACATTTCTATTTATTTCTGTACCAAGTCTTTTGCCTCCAAATCTAGCCCCCTTTCCTCAATACCATATTGTCTTTACCATCCTCTCTACTTTCCCAACCCTTTGCCTCTACTCACTGCATCACTTAAGCCTGCGATGCCGCCCTTCCTACTCCTTATGCTGACTGCTTACATTCCCTTTAAACTCCAGCTCAAATGTCACATTCATATCCAAGCCTTTTCTGTCTTTCCTGAGCACAATTCTCCTTTCTCTCATATTTCTAATCAGTTACCTACTTTGCATTTCTATTATTTATGGCTACCCACATATCATATTCCCTTTCTAGACTGAAAGTTGCATGAGGACAGGGAATTACCCAAACTAAGTTTAATTAATTAGTTAACACCTCCTTCTGCCTGAGAGAAGTGTATACTCTGTATTCAGGAGGTGCTGAATAAACTGTGGAACTGAAGAGTTGGCACTTAATAAATACATTCTAATGTGGCTGTACTGACAACTTAACTGCTGAAACTAGAACTCAGTAAAATTAAACTTCCTCCTAGAGTGAATGTAGCTTAGGGGAAAACACTGACATATAGAAGTTTGTCTCTATACTAGCTAGCTAAGTGGTAAAATGGATAGAATGCTGGGACTGGAGTCAGGAAGGCCTGAGTTCAAATTTAGCCTTTAACTTGTGTGACTCTGGGCAAGTCACTTAATCTCTGCTTCCTCAACTGTAAAATAGGGATAACAGCATTTATGTCCCAGTGTCATTGGGAAGATCAAATGAGATAATATTTATAAAAAGCACTTAGCATTGTGCTTGGCCCACAGTAGGCACTTAATAAATACATTTTTCCCTCATCTTTCCCTTTCCACTTCTCCCTTTCTGCATACCTTTAGGTGTAATCCTCCAACGGGGCTAGCTCAACCTCTGGGTTCTAATTCTATGAATTTTTTGGCCCTCTTAGATCTATAAACTCATCTTCAGCAAGGAATTGATGCATTCAGCTGTGGTCTGAAGATTAGCTTTAGAACATTTATTTACCCCAAGGGTGAAGGTTTATCCAATTAGCGAATCATGTACAAACATAAATAAAACATATGCTTATTCTCTTTGCTTGAAATCTGGATTAATGAAAATTGTTTTCGTTGAAGATTTAGTCATTGTTTCAAAGTTAACACTTTAAAGATAGCATCTCTTACTTTAGACTTGATGTAAAAACATAACTACTGAATGTCAAAGCTTGGAGGGACCTTAGAATTATAGAATATGAGAGATGGAAGAGATTTTTAAAGATTAGCCTCCTTATCACAAAGGATGCTTATTTGTAAAGGAGTTTGAAATTTGCAAAGCACTATATACATTATATCTCATTTGAGCCTCAAAAAGATCCTATGAAATGGTACTACAGGTATCTCCTTTTCCAAAGTAGACAATTTATTACTGGAAGGAAGGGACATCATAGAATCATAGTAAAGTTGGAAGAAACTTTAAAGATCACTTAGGCTAATCCTCTTCTTTGACAGTTGGTGAAACTAAGACTTAGAGAAGGGAAATGACTGACCCAAAGTCTCGAGCTCACATTATTTCCCTCTCTGACTACATGATAATTTCCCCGATTTAATATACAACCCAGATAATATATGGATTTTAACACAGGTTGTCAGTGTCACAGTTCAAACAATGCTGAGGTGGGTAATGCAAGCATTATTATTTTGAGGTGAGGGAGATCACAAATTAGACAATTGAAATTGCAAAAAAAGCTTGAGGTCAGCTGATATAACCTATATTTTGGGTGAGGTGGAAGGAAAGAAATAAACATTTATTATGCACTCACCATGTGCCAAATACTGGGAGAAGCCATTTACAAATATTGTCTCCTTCAATTCTCACAACCCTGGGAGGAAGGTACCCTTACTATCCTGATTTATGTTGGAGAAAACTAAAGCAAACAGAGGTTAACTGCTTTACCTGAGGCCACACACCTATAAGTGTCTGAGGTGGGATTTGAATTCAGGACTCCAGGCCCAGTAGCCTAGTCAGTGGACCACCTAGCTGCCTCTATGGGTCCCTGTGCTCTACAAATCACACAAACTCAGATAGGTGCTCCTATTATGTCCAGGATAATAGCAAGGAGCACTTTATTTATTAGGAGTGAAAAACTGCTTATCTGCCACTCTCAGTGAGCTTCCTCATATATATTTCCTTCCAACACAAACTAAAGGAACCTAGTGCAGCCTTCCTCTCATGACACCATCCCATTTACCTCAATCTGTGGCAAAAAGGTATGTATTGATGGGAGATCTGGAAGGCTGTCGGTGATAGCCAAGAGTCTCTGCACCAGGGCCTTCCACAGCTGGAACTCTTGGACTGGGTGCTGTAAGTACTGCCACAGCTCTGTCCCAGAACGGTTTCTCAGTTTAGAAGAATTTTCTTTAACCCTATAAGGACCAAAAGGAAATACAGAAGACTGTTTCAGAAGGCTGGCATTATTCACATGGCACCTTTGGGGGCTGTTAAGGAGATAGGGAGGGTGATCAGGATGAAAATCCCCAGCATTCTCCTCCTGGACCCCAAGGAAGTATGCCCTGGTCAGAAAAGACCAGACTTTGACAATTTAACTTCTATTCTAAGGGAGTGTGGGGACAGCTGAAGCTGAGGGAAGGGTGGGGTTCAGGAGCAAATGTGCAGCCAAAAAGCAAGAACACAAGTCCCAGGGCAAACAAACAAGGGCAGCCTCTGAGACTAGTAACTACGTAAGGGAACTGAGACATCTCCCTTAGAGAACTGTGTAGGAAGAGGACCGGGCATGAGACCCTCAGACCTGGACTCTAGGATAAGAGTTGCATGATCAAGCTGTGCAAAAACAATACAAAGTTGGGTTCCTGGAACCTTCGGGGCTGCAGAGAGCAGAGCTGATGGGTTTTTAGCCCCTTTCTCCTTTTTCTGGAGATCATGGTTTCCAAAACTCCATTTCCTAAGAATTTATTTACTTTTCCTTTTTACTTCTAAGTATGATAAACATGGTAAATGTCTGCATTGATAATTTGTATGTGTTTGTTCACAAATGGTGGCATAGAGAGATAGTAGTTGGGGAGTACACAGGAGGAGAGATTTGACAGTTATGGTGGATACGGATATAGATATAGATGGATGGATAGGTAGATAGGTGGATAAGTGGATGGATGGATGGATGGATGGATGGATGGATGGATGGATGGATAATAGATAGAGAGAGAGGTAAAGAGAGATATTACACCTGAGAAATTCTCTAGCTTTGGGCTTGAGCTACAGAAAGATAATCATTGATTAATTTTTTAACAACTTCCCAGGATAGATGCAAAAAGTTAGATCTAGATCTTTCCAGGGAAAATAGTCAGCTACTTTTGTCTGGGGGAGGTCATGAGGAATTGTCTGGCTTTGGGAGGTGGGACCTTGGCCGGTTCCCTTCTCTTTGCTTTTCCAAGGCTGATTTGAAAGGAAGTGAAAGGAAAGGAGCCAAGAGAGTGAAAATGAGTAGTGCTGCCCCCATTCTCCTCAAGGGTAATGGGAAGTATGAGGGAGTGATGATCCTACTTATCCAGCACAGCCTAGAGCTCACCATCCTCACTATTGCTAAATTAACTTTCACCAGAAGGACAGTAAGACAACATTCTCTAGGGTGACTTCTACACTTCCAGCAAAGGAGGAAACCAATTCTCTTCCTTCTAAGTTGGAAGCCAATTCTGCACCTTCAGAATGTGCTAGCAGTCAGCTACTCAAAGGTCTGATGGCCTTAACTCCCTAAAAATGCCTTGTTTCCAAAGTCTGGTGTTTGTGTTGTTCAGTGGCAAGCTCCAAATTGCCCACTGGGAGTAAAGTCAAAGAAAAAGCTGAATGGCTAGCCTAAGTCATGGAACTCAGCACCACCTGTTGTACATATGTCAGCACTTGAAATATGAGGATGTCAATGGACATAAGGCAGTTTTCAAAAATAATGCAGGTGCCTGTCATTTTTCAAAACAAAAACAAGCAAGGGCACTCTTAATGGAAATGTTTAAGGCAAGCTAAGACTTGTTGCAGGGACTTTTGAGATACAATACTGGTAACATTCAACCTGAAATGCTTTTAATTACAACTTCATGTCTTTATAAAAACTGTAGGAAGTAGATAAAAAAACCCAAGACAGGTCACATAAGTTGTAGCACTATTTACTGTGGATGGATGGAATAAGACAGAGGCATAGACAGGGACATACAAGGAAACAGACAGAGATGAGAAGACATTAATTAAGTACTTATGATATGTCAGACACTATGTTTAAAAATAAAGGTTCCAGAATAGAAACCTGAGTATTCCCTGACAACATTCAAGGGAATCGTGGATCCAATTTCTTAGGAGAAGGAAATGAGAAAAGGAAATGAAGCTTTTCACAGTATAGGAGGCAACAGGCTTAGGAGAATTGTATTCCCTTTTGTGTGAAGCAAAGCAGAGCCTGAGTAGGAGAATTCACAAAGGTGGAAAGGAAGTAGGGAGAGGCTCTCAAACTTCTGTTCTGAACACGTGAAAGTCACAACTTATTGTTTAACTCACATCAGCTTATCAAAGATATTTAGTGCCCTCAGCTTTCCTATCCATGAAATCACGAGCAATATACTGGTTACTAAAAGGCAGAGGGACACAGAGAAAGATCTTGATTAGGTACAGGGTGGTGAGGGGGTGTGAGTATAATCTTGACGGCCTGATAAGATTTCAATGAGGCACCATCAGGGACATAAACCCATAACAACTTCCCCTCACACTAGGGAACATCATCCATACTGATACTCAGACATCTTAAACTTCCCAGTCCCTCACTTTACTCTTTTCCCATAACCTACTCCTTACTTACAGAGAGATGGTCATATCCTTGATCTTGTACCCTTTTCCAGGTTATGAACTCTGAAATTCCTTCATTTGATCACTATCTTTCATTATTCCATTTCCCCCTCTACTTTAAAATGCCTAAATCTGTTCTTCATGCTCACTATGACTTCCAATCCCTCCACCCATAAGTTCTTAAGCCATCTTTCCTGCTCTGGATGCAGACTCCTCTCTTCCCTATCTTGACTTCTTGATGAGACAGTTCAACTACACACTCTTCTTTATACTAGAGTCCCTTGCTCTCTAATTATATCACCAATCATACCTTGTCAAGCTCCCACCTTGGGTCACTCCCACCATCTACTGCCTTCATTTCAATCATGTGCTACTACTGAATGGAACTAGAGAAAGTCATAAAGCTGTGCTCACTGGGTCCACTATGAATTTGTTACATGATCTCAAGTGAGCCCTCACTGCAGCAAGGCAACCCTTTTAGATATCACTAATTGAGCCACTATAGCATTCACCAAAATGATTTTTCCAAACCTTTTTATCCCTCTGACGTCCCATGGCACCCCCTCCCCCCACCATCTTAGCAGAGTGCCCTGCCTCTTACTTCACTGAAAAGAATTAAGGCCATTCACTGAGAGCTCCCTTTTATTCCTTCCTCTTTATATCACATTGCTCAGATGTCTTATCCTGCTATAACCTCTGTCCCAAACAAAGAGGTATACATTCTCCTTACCAAGGCTAGCTAGCCCCTGTCTTGGCTTGCACCACTGATTCTACTCCATCCCACTTCCTCCAGTAGATTTCTCCCTCAATCATCCCAACTGTCTTCTTAATCTTCAGTGCCTTCCTCTCTACTGACTACTTCCCCGCTACCTACAAACACTCTTAGGTCTCCACCACTGTTAAAAAAAAAATCCTCACTTGATCCATCTCTCCCTACTAGCTATTATTTCACATCTCTTCTCCCTTTCATGGCTAAAGGCCTTGAGAAATCTGACAATCAGTTGTGCCTTCACTTCCTCTCTCCTTACTCTATTCCAGACTCTACAGTTTGACTTCTGCCTTCAACATTCAAATGAAACTGTTCTCTCCAAAGTCATCAATGATCTCACACGTGCCAAACCTGTTGTTTTGTCAGTGCTTTTCATTCCTGACCTCTCCACAGCCTTATGTACTGTCAATGAACCTCTTTTCCTCGATAGTCTCTTCTCCCTAGCTTTCCTTGACACTGCTTTCTCCTGGTTCTCTTTCTAACATCCTGGTCCTTCTTTCATCCGGGTCAGGACTGCTAACTACAAATGTCACTCAAGACTCTTTCCTGGGCTTTTTACTCTCTATTCTTTTGCTCGGTGGTCTCATCATGAATCCATGGATTCATGTGTCATCTCTATGCTGATAATTCAATCAATTCATCCAGTCCTAACCTTTCTCCTGATCTCTAGTCACATATCTTCAAGTGGATGCCTAAGAGATATCTTGGTATGTTCAAAAATGACCTCATTATCTTTCTCCCAAAACCCTCTTATTTTCTAAACTTCTCTGTTACTATGAATGGAGCCTAGTCCCTAGTTACCCAGGCTTACAACCTAAGTATCTTCCATGACTCCTCACTTTTTTAGTTCCCCATATCCAATCCATTGTCAAGGCCTGCCAATTTTACCTTTGCAACACCTTATATACATCACCTTCTCTCTTCCACCACCTTGGTACAGCTACTCATCACCTTGCACCTAGACTATTGCAATAGCCTCTTGGTTGGCCTCTCTGGCTCAATTCTCTCCTCACTCCAGTCCATCCTCCACTTAGCTGTCAAATTCATCTTCCCAAAGTGTAAGTGTGAACACATCATGCCCCTATTCAATTATTCTAATAGCTCCCTACTATTTCCAGAATCAAATACATCATCTTTGGAACTTTAAAGACCTTTCACAATCTGCCCTACCTTTCCATTCTTACTCTACGATCTAGTATCACTGGCCTCTGTGTTGTTCCTTGTATACTTTATCTCCCAACTCCATATCTTTACCCTGGTGATCCCCCATGCCTGGTATTCTCTCCCTCTTTACCCTTTGATTTCCTTGGCTTCCTTTGGTTGTTGTCCTTCATTCTCAAAGAGGACCAAAATGACATCACTATGCTAGAGTCTGACTGGCTGATCAAACTAATAGGAGATTGGAATGCTCTACCACAGGTCAGGCACAAATAGTCCATGTGAACATTTGGGGTGGATTCTCTAAATCTGTGCATCCCGCATTTCCTTTGAACCGTTTCAGTTCTACTTTGCTTGTGGAGCACAGCACCTTCTCTGATGTGGACATGCCATGCTGAGTGGTCCTGTGCCAGTGTCTCCCATGCCACACAATCAATTTTCAAAGTTCTTTTTATTTCCTTTTTGGAGGGGGGGAAGGCAGGGCAATTGGGGTTGACTTGCCCAAGGTAACATGGCTAGTAAGTGTTAAGTGTCTGAGGCCAGATTTGAACTCAGGTCCTCCTGACTCCAGGGCCTGTACTCTATTCTCTGAGCCACCTTAAGTTCTTAAGAGAGCCCTTGCAAGTGTCCTTGTATCACTTCTGACCACCATGTGAATGCTTCCCTGTGTAAGTTCTCCATGAAATAGTCTTTTTGGCAAGCATATGCTTTACATTTGAACAATGTAACCACCTCATTGGAGCTGTGCTCTCTGAAGCAGAATTTGAATGCTTGGCAGTTTAGTTCCAGTAAGGATCTCGGTGTCTGGTACCTTATCCTGCCAGGTGACCTTCAGAATCCTTCCAAGACAATTCAAATGAAAGCAATTCAGTTTCCCAGTATGGCACTGGTAGACAGTCCAGGTTTCACAGACATACAGCAATGAGGTCAGCACAAGAGCTCTATAGACTTTCAGTTTGGTAGTCAGTCTAATACCTCTACTCTCCCATACTTTCTTTTGGAGCCTCCCAAACACTGTGCTACCCCTGGCTATGCCTATATCAACGTCATGATCATGATGCACTACCAAGATAAGTGTACTTATCCACAGCATTCAAAACTTCTCCACTTGCTGTAACCGGTGGTTCCATATATGGATAGTGTGGTGGTGGCTGATAGAGCACCTGTGTTTTCTTGGTGTTAATTATTAGGCCAGAATTAGCACAAGCAGCAGAGAATTGATCCATACTTTGTTGCTTCTCAGTTTCAAAGGCTACATGGAGTACACAGTCATCTGCAAACAGAAGATCATGCACCAATACTCCCTCCACTTTGGTCTTGGCTTGTAGCCTTTTCAAGTTCAAGAATTTACCATCAGTGTAATAATTGATCTTGATGCCATGTTTATCCACATTTGACAACATGGCTGAAAATATCATGCTAGAAAGCATGGGAGCAAGCACCCAGCCTTGTTTCACTCCATTGGTGACTGGGAAAGCACAAGATCATTGTCCATTATCCAGAACCCAGGCAAACATGCCATCATGAAATTGATATATAATGCTGATGAACTTCTCTGGGCAACCAAATTTTGACATTATTTTCCATAAACCATCATGACTGATAGCATCAAAGGCCTTGGTCAGCTCTATAAGTGTTGTATACAGAGCTCTGTTCTACTGCCATTTCTCCTGGAGCTGTCAGGCAACAAACACTATTTTGACTATATTCCTCTCCCCTTTCTGAAGCCACACTGGCTCTCAGGTAGATGACCATCTTCCAGGTGAAGGATCAGCCTATTGAAGGAGGACCCTGGCAAGAATCTTGCCAGCAATGACTAAGAGAGAGCCCCACCCCAGCCCTGCCTCCTGGGGATTGTCACAAGACAATCTATTTTCTTTACCTTTATAGAGATGGACAATGGAGGCATCCTTGAACTCCTGGGGGATAACCTCCTCTTGCCATATGACCTAGAAAATTTCAGTCAGCTTTTGTATGAGCAATGGACTCCCTACTTTATAAATTTCAGATGGAAAAAATCAGTACCAGGTGCTTTACCAAAGGAAAGGAGCCTAATAACATTTAAAACCTCTTCTTCACTTGGAGCTTCAGCTAGGGAGGGACTGACTTCTACCTGAGGTAAACAAGTCAGTAAGTCAGTGGCTTCAGCATTGATTGATCCTGGTCTGTTGAGAACACTATGGAAGTGTTCAGCCTATCTCTCTAGGATTATATCCTTATCACTAATCAATGTAATATAGGCTTCCTTTAGGACTCATCTCAAGCACCACCTTCTACAGTAGACTTTTCCCAGTTTCCCCAATGACTTGAGCCTTCCCCTCTACATTTACCTCACTTCTTCTCTGTATATATACACCTCTGTGGTATGCCCCTATTTATTTGTATGTCACCTCCCAGATAGTATATAAGCTCCATGAGGAAAGAGGATATTTTTGTGGTTTTGCCTTTCTTTTTATTCCCAGCACTTATCAAGCACTTAACAAATATTTATTGATTGATAGACACATAATAATAGCTCACACTTCTAGTACCTTAAGGTTTACAAATTTCTTTCCTTACAACAACCCTCCAAGGTAGGTAATATAAGTTTTATCATCCTCACTTTACAAATGAGGAAACTCAGGGTCAGAGAGGTAAAGTATTAATGCCCATTTATTTAATGGTTGAGGAATTAAAGGTCAGAAAATGTAAGCAACTGGCCCATAGTTACCAGCTAGGATAAGAGCCAGAACTGAAAACCAGGTCTGCTGAATTTAAGCCAGGACCTTTCCACTACATAAAAGAGCCTCTGCGTGCTCTTTGTCAGAACCTGGCTGCAGCCCCAGATTCTTCTTCGAGGAGGCCCTCTTAGTTTTTCCAATTCACAACATTGATTCTTCTGCTGGCTGAACCTTCTAGGACTCAAAGCCAAGAATCACACAACATTACCACTGGAAAGGACCTTGAGGTTCAGTTAGTTCAGCTCCATCATTTTGCTACTCCTTTATGTAAAGGTGGTCTACAGTGTTGGGTGGTGTAGTGGGTAAGAATGCTGAACCTGGACTTGAGTTCAAATCCCACCTTATACAGTCACTTGTTATGTGACCCTGGGTAAGTCCCTTAACAGTTACCTCGGTCTCATTTTCTTCATCTGCCTTGCAGGGCTGCAAGGATAAAACAAGAAAACGAGTAGAATTTTGCAGACTTTAAAGCACTATATAAATTCTGCCTATTGTTAACAAAACAACAATAAAGTTTACAAGTATTTGTCATTCATGATCACATTTCATGTACCCATCCTGGGAAGAGTTATTATTAGCCATATTTTACAAGAGAACATGCTGAGGAGCCCATCCCAGAGAGGTTAAATATGATTTAGGTCACATCAGGATAGTTGCAAAGCCAAGATTTGAACCAGTTCTTTTGACTACTACTAAAATGTTGCTCCCATTATACTAGGCTGGCTGGTGCCTTAATCAGATAGCAGTTTCCAACAGCATATGAGTCTTCCCTATTCTCTGCTGTCACTGATAAAGTCTTCTGAAACTCCAGGCCTACCCTGATGGTCTTATGTTAATTCCCATAGTCCTAGATTCTGTCAGATTACCACATTCAGTATTTTGATAAGCACAGCAGGGACTAGTATGGAAATCTCTTATTTTCATCTTTCAAAGAATTCCAAAGGTATCACTCCAATGAAATACATCTTGACTCTACTATGGTGTTAAAAAAATAAGGACTTTTTTTTCTTTTTCTTTGCAAGCATCTGTCTTTCTTGCTAGTGCTGTATTTCCAAAACTACTTTTTAAATTTAAGAACTTTGTGTTTATTCTGCTTATAGATTGCACCCTAGCACCCTAAGGAGGTACATTTCATCTTAAGGTTAGTGCCAGGGACCACATACTTCTGTTTCACTCAAACATTACAAGGATCTCAGATACTACCATTGTGAGAAGAGGGGAGAAGTAAGGAAAGATGTATCTCATTCTCAATCTTCCTGTCAGTGTGGGACAAGGGTTACTTAGAGTCAATACACTAAGGAATTGGGAAAAGAAGTTAAGCCAAGAAGGAAGTAAAAGGGGAGGAAAGAAGGAAGAGATGAGAAAGGACTCCTGTTAAAATGGCTATAAATGGTTGCAGAGGAACTCAGCTTCCACACAGTATCCCACCAAAGATCTATAGAAAGCACTAGTCCAAATAATGGCCAAGAATTCCAAAGAGAAAATACAGTAAACTCATTCATCTAGAACAGCAGAAAAGCCAGCAGAAGTTCTGGTATATCATGCTGGAAGACTTCTAGCATGGACCACAGGTACTTCGAGGATGCTGAAATCTATTATGCTCTGTACCAACGAAGAAGGGATTACCCAGCTGAAGATAGTGATAGTTGAAAACCTGTAATGCTCTAACCAAGAAACCAGCAGAATTCAGGTAGAGATAACCTGGGAAACAGAAATTCACAGCCTCTGAGATGTTCCAGAGGGCCCTCAAAACCACAGTACTCAATGATGGATTGAGGCCTGAAACCTGTCAGTTCTATGAACATGGATATACCAGAGGAAGTGGAAGCCAGCAGTGAGAACCTGGGAAGCTGAGACAGAACCAAACAGGGCTCAACCACTCTATCCAAGAGTATAGGAGGAGGCAAAACCTAGCCCTAGCACAAAGTCTTAAATCTAGACTTGGAACAAGAGATAAGGCAAAACAGAAAAAGACATAGAACATAATGAAGATAAGTTATGGATCCACACACTTCCAAAAGATCAATCCAGAAAAGAGAATAACTTACCAAGAACTATAAGCAGAGGCTCAGAGAAAAAAAACACATTGGCAACAAGGACAATAAGAGTGGGTTGGACGAAATGAAGTAAGAGATGAAACACAAAATCATAGATGAAATAAGATACTCTTTGAATTCAAAAGCTACAGTTTTCAATCTATGGGCAGTCCCAACTTTTTGCTGCAATCCCAGAAACTACCAAAGGAAACTAGCTTGAGGAAACATGGTTCGTTATAAAGGTCACAGGCTATAGAAACATGGGTTCTAGTCCCAGCCTAGCTGCTAGCTGTGTGACCTTGTACAAACTATTTGAGCCTCACTTGCTATATCTGTAAAATGGGTGCAATAATATTTGCTCTACCTATTTCACAGATCTTGTGAGTTAAAGCATTATAGAAATACCAGATATTGTATTTCCACTCAGGTGCTATTATTCAGTTAGAAAAGTTTATTTAGGTTTGAAAACTTATAATTCCTTTATCTACCACTACAGCAATACTAAGGGAAAATACTGACTAAATTATATTCTGAGGCTTAGGGGAAATGACAGATGAGGAGACTGTGTCTTTAGAAGCAAAATCCAAGTCTTTAGGCTATATCTGATGAGTGAATGAATGACTGCAGGTGTCAATACTAACTGTACTAAAAACTAACAACATAGTTTTTGGGGGTAAAAAGAAAAAGGTATCAAATTTCAAGGAAAATCAGAGTCTGTCTAGAGATTTGGTTTTAGGTGACCCTTCATCTCCCAGATTTCACATTATTTCATAGAGCTTTATCAGGTGCCTACTTTGTTCAGAGCACTGTGCTAATTACTAAGAGAGGAGCATAACTTAGATAGTCCCTGATCCCATGGAGCTTACAGTCTAGTAAAAACATTGAACACATGGGCAGAAAATATGAGATATCACATGATACGTGCTTTGAGAAGTACAAGGCATACTTAAAGATATCATTTGGTGATAAGATCAGTAGGAATACTACAGAGTCTGGCAGGGCATTCCAGGCAAAAAGAAGAGACTGAGTAAAAGATACTGAGATAGGAAAAATGTAGAGTATGTATGAGGGATGGTAAATGGAGAGTTTGGCTTGAGTACAGAGTGAAATATAGAGGAGAGTAGTATGAAATAAAGGCAGAAAATATAAAATGGATGTCTGGTCCAAGATTATGGAGGCCCTTCAATGCTAACCAAAGGAATTTTAATTTTAATTGATTTTATCATAGGGAACCAGTGCAGGTTTTAGGCACAAGAGTGATGGGGCCAAGTCTATTTATTTTCAAAAATATCACCAATGCTAAATACCTTTGGAACTCTTGCATAGTAGTGACAACACTGTCTGAAAGGGGCTGCAAATCATGGTGAAATCGGACAAGTTCCTTAAGTTGAGACTTCAGTCTTTCAGCCTTGGGCTCTTCTGCTGCCAGAGCTGATCTGATGGCCTTAATCACAAAAACAAGTCAATCAAATTCCAAACACACTTTAGAGAACATTAAAATCAATTCTTCTCAACAAATTATTGCCAGTCAGGGCAATGCATAAGATTTGTAAACTGCTTCACATATATTATCTCATCTGGGCTTCACAACAAACCTGTGAAGTAAGAGCTCCAGGGAAGGGTCCTAAGGACTGCTAATTTTCCACTGTTAATTTAATTTCCTGACTATGGTGAGAAGAGCATTCTTTACTTCAACTTCAAGCATTCTTGCTTCCACTGGTGTTGACAGTGGTAGATCATAGCCCTCCCACTCCCTAGTACATTGTTTTCATGAGACCATCGGATAATAGCTCTAGAACTTACAGATGGGACTCCCTGAGGTCCAGAGAGAATGGAAAATTTGCCCAATGCCTCTTTCTTTTTTGCTTTTTCTTTTTTTTGGAGGGGGGAAGAAAGGGCAATTGGAGTTAAGTGACTTGCCCAAGGTCACAGGGCTAGTAAATGTTAAGTGTCTGAGGCTGGATTTGAACTCTGGTCCTCCTGATTGCAGGGCTGGTGCTCTATTCACTGCGCCACCTAGCTGCCTGTCCAATGCCTCTTTCTTGAACCCCATATTCACACCTGCCAAATATATCTAGGAGGGATATAATTGAAAGATAGCAGAGTCTTTGTTTTTGTTCTGATAACTTTAGAGCAGTTTTTGAATAATAAGAATTATATACTTCACATTTTGTAGTCAATATGGATAAAATAGAAAAATATTGTATACACAATATGTGTGAATTATGTCAGAGGCATGAACTTTACAGTTAATAAAGTGCTTTCCTCATCAGTCATTAGTAACATTTATTTTAAAACATTGACTTTTGTTATCTCACATGACTTTTACAACTATTCTGTGACTTAGGCAGGGAAAGGGTAATTATTTCTATTTAACAGAGGGGGAGAAAACTAAACTCATAAAAGTGCAAGAACTTTCTGGAGGTCACTCAGATACCTAGTGGAAGAGCTGGGACTGGAATAGAGTTCTCCTACCTTTGAAATTAGGGACAAAAGCATTAGATTTGGAGTCAATCTATGCTATTAGTGTATGACCCCGGGCAAATCACTTAATCTCTCTGGGCTTCAGTTTCCTCTTCTGTGAAATTAGAGAGTTAGACTAGATAATTTTTAAGGTATTTTCTGATTTTAAATTCCATAGCATTATGAGACTGGTAGCTCTTTGTCTAAAATCTTCTTATTCAAAATATTTACTAGAGTCAAAAAGAGTAAAGAGTTGTCTGTTTTTTATCTCACATGAAGACAGTCTGAAAATTGTTCCACAGTTTATATAGCCCCTTTGTAACTCTTACATTTTGTTTTCTAGTGCTTTGATCAGGTTGGGATTGGGACCATAGACAACCTTGACCAGCTATCCCTCCCCAGCTGCACTAACAGAAAGCATGCTCCATGTTCCACCACCAAGAGCAAGACTGTGAGGAGTAGTAAATATTTGAATACCTCATCAATACTGCCTCTTCTATCATTATCTCATCATGGAAGCCTGGGAAAGTCAGGAAGCCTCTCTTTCCTTCATTTCCCCCATATATAAAATGGAAATAATGACCTGATTTGCCAACTCTTTTGCAAAGAATTTAATGAAAAGGTGTTTTTTGGAAAATTCACTGGCCTCCCATGAAAAAGAGCATAGTGTTGAAGTTAGGCCTGGATAGGGTCCTTAGAGACCATATAGCCCACAACCTCATTTTACAGATGAAGATATTGAGGCCTAGAGATATGAGGTGACTTGCCAAGGTCACATAGTGACAGGGAGTGGTAGAACTGGACTAGAATCCAGCCCAGCATTGTAGTTCACTTGGGTTTTTTGTTGTTGTTGTGTTTTTTTTTTATTCTATCATATAGCTTCCAGCTTGTGGACCAGGGATACTGAATCTTGGGGCTGCAAACTCCCCAGGAGTCCATGGATAGATTTCAGGAGGTCTATGAGTTTGGATGGGCAAAAAAGTATATATTTTTATTTTTACTAACTTTCAACTAGAACATAGTATTTCTTTTAATTATAAAAACAGACAACAAATATTATTCTGAGAAGGGGTTGGTGGGCTTCTCCCAAGGATCCACTGGAGCCACCACAACCCAATCCAGGGAAGCCGATTGTAAAATTTTCAGTGAGAACATTTACACCTTAGAAATTGGTAAATGTTACAAATCAGGACTTGATTGACTGTTTTGTGGATGGTCAAGCCTTAAGAAAGTGATGGAGAGAAGGTTAATAAACCAGATTAAATTTAAAAGTATCTCCTGTGTATATACATTTTCTCCCCCCAGAAAGCTGGTTATTAAACATTTACCAGCACACCCTTGGTTTCACTAGACCACTAAAAGGACCCATGGCATTAAAAAGAAGCCCTGCCATAGACCCTCAAGGGCAAAGGATCTGTCTGGTACTTCTTTGGAATCTTATCTGTGTTCAGTAAGTGTTCCATAAAATGTTTATTGGGTAATAGGGAATGGATAACTTAGTAATTGACTATTACATATTGAATAACTTGAAAAATAATGTGGCTAACACCAAACAGCAGCTCCTTTTCAATTATTTTTATTTCTGGCCAGACTTTAATATCACTGGATAGAAGGAATTGTTTCATCTAACCTCCCCATTTTACAGACAAGGAAACTGAGGCCAAAGAGACGTGAATTGACTTGCCTGAGGTAACACAGGTGAGTTAGCAGCAGCACTAGAATTCAAGCACAGGTGTTCTGACTCCATTACCAGTATTGTTTCCAGACTACATTTAATCTGATTTGCTAGCCTGAGGCATTTCCGTAACAAACTAGGGAATCCCCACAGCCTGTCTAACTTGTCTGGACAGATCATATTCAACACTGAACTAAATGCAACTTACAGAGTAAGTTCTCCAGTGCGCTATCAACTCTGTCTCATCTCTTGCTTTCTCCCCAGGTTCCAGGTCCTCCTCCAGTCTCTGCAGTTCCTTCCTAAATCTTCTGACCTCCGCTTCCAGCTGTTTGGCCTGAGTCTCATAGGCCCCCTCTGACTTCCGTGTCTTCAGGTTCCTCTCCTCTTCCTCCTTGCAAAAAAGTTTCAGCTTTTCCAGGGCTTTCCTTAGTTCTCCAAGCTCATTAGTAATCTTCTCCCCTCCTATAGGAGAGGTGTTCTGGATAACCCCTGCAGACTGATCCTCAAGCTTCTTTAATGACTTCTCCCCACTCTGAAAATCTTTAGCGAAATTCTAAATGGTAAAGGAGGTTGTAGAGGGTTGATTAGAAATAAGAGGAAAAGTATTAGCCATATTTTCAGAGGTTCTCTTAATTCCAAGGCATTTTCATTCTCCTTATCAAATATACTCATGACATTTTAAAGTTGGAAGGATATAGAATAATAGAATGACAAACCCAAAATCCTATCCAATCAAATCTAAGAAGAATTTAATAGCATCTACTATGTGCAAGGTACTGTGACAGGTAGTAGGAATTTTAAAAATAAGAATAACAAAGAGAAATAGTTTCTGCCCTCGGTGAACCTACATTATACTGGGAAAATATAATACCCTAATAAATAGGAGGTAACTAACAGGTTCATTGGATAAAATGCTGTTATGGGAATGAGAATCTGAAGCTCTTCTCTGCCCCTAGGCCCTTAGGTGACTTAGGTGACTCTGAGAACCTTCCCTGATTTAAGAATATGCTCTACCCCCTAATGGGCACTTGGAGCCTGTGGTGGGAGGCTTGTACTTCAGGAACACCCACACCTTGATACTTTGTGATTGGGCAGTGGGTCATGAGGATTGTGATGGTCTCTGACCCAGGAGAAGGCTATATATACCCTGATGTGAGGTGTTGCTTTGGGGTTCACGTTGGGAAGAGTTGTGTGATTTGTCGAGATGAGACTCTGGGCAGCCACTGAGCCCCCTGGCTTTAAAAACCCAGATGTTGGTGCTTCTCTCTCTGGTAACTGACTAGGTAGGGATGTAATGGTCAGACAGTGGGAAGTCCTGTTTGCTGATCTGTCTCTCTGTCTGCTTATAACTTCTGTTTGTATTCTCTGATGTTTGATCGATTAAAGTAAGATTGTTAACCATTTTGAGTTGCTTTCCTTAAGGAAAAAAAGCAGCTCTAAGAACCTATGCTAGCAGCCACCCTGGGTATGCTAGGGTGCTTGCTGCTACAAATGCTGGATTGGGAGTCAGAAAGACCTCAGTTCAAATCCAGTCTCTGATACTTACTAGCTGTGTGACCCTGAACAAGTCACTTAACTTCTCTCTACTTCAGTTTCCTCAACTGTAAAATGGGGATAATAATAGCATTTACCTTTCAGGGTTGTTGTAGAGATCAAATAAGATAACTGTAACTCCCTTAGCACAGTGCATGGCACATAGTAGGTGATATTGATATATATATATATATGTATATATATATAAAAATAGATATAGATATGCATATATATAAATAAATTATATCATTATTATTATAAGTATATGCATGATAATTTCAGGACAGAAAGCACACTAAGGGCCAGAAATATCAGGAAAACCTTTCTGTAAGTAGTGGCACAAGAGCTGAGCCTTAAGGGAGGTTGAGGATTCTAGGAAACACATTCCAAGCACAAGAATGTGGCTCTACTAGGGCGGAGGGGTAGGAGATGAGCTTTAGGAAGATCAAAGAGGCCAATTTGGCTGGAATGTAAAGTGCAGGAAGGGGAGGGATATGCAGAATCCTAGAAATGTAGACAGAAGCCAGATTATTAAGGCCTCTATTTTAGCCTAGAGGCAGATGATAGAGGGATACTCGAGGCTTTTCATCAGGAGGATGACACAGTCAGGAATGAATTAGGAAGATTATTTTGGCAGTTATGTGGAAAATGTATTGAAGAGGAGAGCACCTAGAAGCTAGGAATGCAATGAAGAATCTCTTGCCATAGTCCAGGTGAGAGGTGATGAGTGCCCGAACCAGGGTGCTGGCTATGTGAGTGAAGGGAAAGGCAGCAAATGTGAGAGACATTGGGAAGACAGAATCAGAATGATTTAATGGCTCATTTTACAAGGACAATGAAAGAAAGGGAAGAATTAAGGCTAATTCAAAGATTATGAATCTGGGTGAATGTGGAAGGATGATGGCACTTGCATTAGAAATGGAGGGATAGATTTAAGAGGCAAAATGAATTATATTTTTAATCAAGTTACATCTGAGATGCTATGGGGAAATCCAGGTAGATTAGGTAATTCTGGTCTTGTACTTAGGAAAGAGACTAGGGAACCAGCTTCATAGAGATGATCATTGAGCCCATGTAACATGATGATATACTGAGAGAGGACATGAAGAGGGAAGAGAAGAGGGACTAGGACAGAACCTTGGAGGTTGAGGAGGTGGGACAAGGATGATGATACAGCAAAGTTGTCTGGGAAGAAAGGGGTCAGACAAGTTGCTGCTTGGCAATCTATCAATAACTTACATTATTAGATAGTTGCCTAGGACACTGAGAGATTAAGTGACCTATGGTCACCAAGTTTGTATATATCAATAGTAGGACTTGAACCTGGGTCTTCCTTACTCTAAGGCTGGCCCTCTATCTAGTAGATGAAGATATTACTCAGTCTAACCAAGCAATCATAAACTTTGGTTAAGCACCTACTTATGTGCCAAACATTGTGGTAGGCAGTAGGGACGCAAATGCAAAGAATAAAACAATTTCTACTCCTAAGGAACTTAAATGCTGATGCAGGAGACAATTTCATATACTGTGTAAAACCATACAGGTAGAAGGAGGACCAGGAGAAAGCATTGTCATGAAAGTCAAGAGAAGAGAGAGTATCCAGGAGTAAAGGGGTGAGCAACAGTGTCAAATGCTAAAGAAAGGTCAAGGATAGGGATGAAGAAAAGGCTATTAGAGTTAGAAGGGACTTCAGAGATCATCTAACCTCCTCAATCAACAAGCATTTATGAAGTACCTACTACGTGCCAGAAACTCTGCTGAATTATTTCATTTAACAGATGAGGAACATAAGATCACAGCACTTTTTAGTGGCAGAACCAGTGCAAGAGCCTGGCAACAACTCTAACCTCCAGCACATTGCTCTTTCCACTACAGCAAACTACCACCCATGAATGGTCAAGTCAAATCATAACTATTTATTAAGCACCTGCTAGATACCTTACTAAACACAAAGATAAGATAGTTCCTGTTCTCAAGGAATTCACAGTCTAATGGAAAAAACAACATGCAGACAACAATGTGCAAATGAGAGCTACAGGACAAGGGAAGTGGGAAGGAAATAAGCATTTATATGGCACCTAGTATGTACCAGGCACTGTGCCAAGGGTTTTCACAAATATCTCAGTGGATCCTCACAATAGCTCTAGGAGGTGGGTGCTATTATTATCCTCATTTTGTAGTTGAGGCAGGGCCAAGGTTAAGTGACTTGCCCAGGAGATAAATCAAATTAAAAAACACTAGCATTAAGGGGAATCTGAAATGGTTTGTACAAAGTGGACCTTTAGTTGAGACTTGAAGGAATCCAGGAGCCAAGAGGCATATATGGAGAAGGAGAGAATTCCAGGTATAGGGAGAATCATTGAAAATGCTCAGAGTTGGAAGATGGAATGTCTTGTTGGAGGAGCAGTAGAGAGGCCATTGTCACTGGATTGCAGGATATGTGGAGGTGAGGTGGGTTGAAATGAGCCAGGTTATTAAGGACTTTCAAAGTCAAAACAGTCAAGTTTTCAAATGTTCACAATTGCTCAAAAGTAGGCATTGAATAACCTGTGTCAACAAATAAGCAAAACCTATCTGCCTTTTGGCCCAGCCTATAAATATTTATATTGGTTTAAACTCAAGTAATTTTACCAAGTTTTCCACTTCCTTATGTGGAGCATGTATTTATTCTGAAGCTGTAATGCTAAAATCTATAAACCCATCCTTCATCACCTAGGTTACTGCCTACCTCTCCAAGGGGCTTTACAGATCAGGGTCAGGGTGAAGAACATCTTATAGGTTAATTACCTAAGTGCATTAGTCTTACCTCCCTAGTTAGACTGTAATCTTCAGCTCTTTATATGCCCCTCAATGCCCAATATATCACAATAATATATTCCTTCCTCTCCTTTACCTTATAAAATCTATTATTTTCTTCAAGACTCAGCTCAAGCCTCACTCTCTAAATAATGCCTTTCCTGATCACTCACAATTGTTAGTGCTCTCCCTCCACAATTTAACATATATTTTGTATGTATTTATATAGGTACATGCTAGATACCCTGGTAGAATGTAAGCTGCTTATTTGGACCTATGCCCAAAGGGCTATAAAAGTGTGCATATCCTTTGACCCAGCAATACCACTTCTAGGGCTGTACCCCAAAGAGATCACACAAATGGGAAAAGGACTCACATGTACAAAAATATTCCTAGCAACTCTTTTTGTGGTGGCAAAGAATTAGAAATTGAGGAAATGCCCATCAATTGAGGAATGGCTGAACAAATTGTGGTATATGAATGTAATTGGATACTATTGTGCTATAAGAAATGAGGAGCAGACGGACTTCATAATTACCTGGAAAGATTTATATGAACTGCTGCTGAGTGAGGGCAGCAGAGCCAGGAGAACACATTTACATGTACACAATTACAGACACATTGTATCTGTGATGACTAACTTTGATAGACTTGGCTCTTCTCAGCAATGCAAGGTTCTAAGACAACTCCAAAAGACTCATGATGGAAAAGGCTATCCACATCCAGAGAAAGAATTACTGAGTCTGAATGCAGACTGAGGCAAACTGTTTGCTCTCTCTCTGTTTTGTTTCTTCTTCTTCGTGATTCATTCCATTGGTTATAATTCTTCTTTACAACTTAACTATTGTGAAAATATGTTTAATGTGAAGGTATCTGTAGAACCTATATCTGATTACATGGTGTCTTGAGGAGGTAGGGGGAAAAAACTTGGAACTCAAAAACTTGAGGAACTTAATGTTGTAAATTAAAAATAAATTTAAAAGGAAAAAAAGAATGTAAGCTGCTTGAAGGCAAGCCTGTTTCATTTTTATCTTTGGACGTCCAATGCCAGACACATAGTAGGCACCTAATGAATACTTGTCAACTACTTTATTGGAGGTGAAATACAATTCATTTAGTTCAAAAAAATCAAGTTCACAAATAAAGAGTAGTGGAAACACTCCTGGACCAATAGTTCATATGAACAAATTTTTTGTGTTTTAGTGAACTATAGACTCAAATTAAGTCAATAGTGTAAAATGAAGTAGGTAATGCTATCCTAGGCTGCATTAAAAAGATGTGTTCAGAAGGAGCAAAGTGAATAGTCTCACTATATTTGAATCTGGTCAGACCACATCTGTGGTATGTGTCTAGTTCTGCATTCCACATCTTAGGAAGGACATTGATAAGCTGAGAAGCATCCACGGAAGGGTGAAGGAGGGTGATGAAAGGATTATAGACCATATTATCAAAGAACCAAGAAAATGAACTAGAAATGTTTTGCCTGCAGAAAAGAAAATCTGGGGCCAGAGCATAAGATAGTTGTTCTCAATTGTTTGTAAGGCTCTCATTCTTAGCATGGATTGGAATTGTTCTATGGATCCTTAGAAGGCAGAGCTAGAATCCATTGAAAGAAGTCATGGAAAGACAGATTTAGACTTGAATGAGTGAATGAATGAATGATTGAATCAATGAATGAAAAACCATGACGTAAAGCAAAAATTTTGTACAGTTTTCCAAAAATGGAATGTGTTACTTCAGGAGGTGGTTAGTAGGTTTCCTCCCATCACTGAAAGTTTTCAAATAAAGGCTGGATAATCACTTGTATGTAAACTATAGAAGTTATTCTAGATCACATGAAAGTTCAATTAGAAAATCTCTGAGATTCTTTAAGGCTCAGTGCCTTGCATCAGATCACATTGCTAATAAACATCAGACCCAGGATTCATGCCCAAGTCTCCTGACTCCAAGTCCAGAATTCTTTGCACTGACCCACTTTGCTTACCTTGAAGGAGGCCCAAATCCTAAGCAATGGCAAGTGACTTGAATAGTTGCAGTTATGTAGCTGATGGTTCACTTCCCATCAATCTCTGATATGTCTCTAGGCCTCCAGGTCGAATTCCTTCTTAGGAGGACACATTAGACTTTGAGCTTCATGAGAGGAATGACTAGTTTTGCTTTGTTTTTCATTTGCTTGTTTATTTTCCCAGCACCTCTTTATATGTAGGAGGAGGCTGATGAACCCTAAGGTGATACCCCTCAATACCCAACACAATGCCTTGGATTTCTGGAACGTACTCCTCCACCTCATAAAGCCTGTAATTTCCTGCAAGACTCAGCTCAATTCTAAATGATGTCTTTCCTGATTCCCCCCAATTACTAGTACTCTCCCTCCATAAACAACCATATATTCATTTTGCACATCTGATGAAATCCCCTTTGTGTTCTCAGCCTTTAGAACAGTGCCTGGCACAGTAAGTGATTAATAAATGCTTGTCAGAACCGAGGATGGCAATTCTCTTCTCCCTACCACAGAGCACTCCCTATTCTGTCAGAGTCAGAACAGTCTGGGCAGAAACTACATGAATATCCCTAACAAAAACTTCAGTCCAAAGATAAGCACCAGGGGAAATTACCTGTAAAGTTTTGAGCTGGTGCTTGGCAGACATCTTGCATCTCTTTCCTAGAGAGTTGTTCACTTTTTCCATAACCCCATTGAGCCATAGGTGAAATCGGTCCACATTTGCCTTGTACTGTTCATGCTCCTTGGTTATCTTCTCAAGTAGCCTAACTCTTTCCTATTAAAAGAACAATAGCAGCAACAGCAATAAATGTTATCAAACATTTCCAAGGCATTTTATAATCTTTCAAGGGCTCTGATATCTGTTTTCTGACTCGATCCTCAGGGATGTTCACAGCAAGTCTGTGAGGAAGCTGAGATTATCTCCATTTTATAGACGGGAAGCCATACTCAGAAAAGGGACGTGACTTACAGTTATGTAGCAAGTTAGTGGAAGTACTTGGATTAGACCCTTGGACTTCTGTGTCCTTTCTACCAAGTCACCAACCATCAAGATCCCTGGAAGCCAAGCTGTAGCAATGTTTCCATGTGATGGGCCTTTTACCCCTAAGGATCTGACATTTTGGGAAAGCCAGCTGGGACGCAACAGAGAGCTCACTGGGCTTAAAGTCACCGGGATACAGTTTTGGCTCTGCTGCTTACCGCCAGGCAGGGACACACTGCATGACATACTTTTAAGTTTAATCTGCTTTAGCAACATTTCTCCTTAACTTTCTTAAGTCTAGCTAGGGGTGGGGAACCTGTGGCCTCAAAGCCACATGTGGCCCTCTAAGTCCTCAAGAGCAGTCAGTCTCAGGGCTGAACTTGAGGACCTAGAGGGCCACATGTGGCCTTGAGACCACAGGTTCCTCACTCCTAGTTTAGACAATCAAAACAATGAATCAAGCCTTTATTGTAGTCCCAATTACTAAGGTCTAAGTGCTCATACTAAAATTTAACAATCGATAGAAAGCTGGCATGTGTTGGCTCTAGCACATCCCTAGTCCCAGGACATATCATTGCATTAATTTGGAGCTGCATGTCTTCATCTATAAGACAGAGATACTCATACTACCTTCCACAAGGAGTCGAGTTGGCCCAGTGGGTAACACACAGAACTTGAAGTCAGGAAGACCTGGATTTCAATCTAGCCTCAAATACATTCTATCTGACCCTAGTTGAGTAATTTAATCTCTTTGTGTCTCAGTTTCCTCATTTGTAAAATGATAATAATAATATTACCTACCTCACAGTGTTGTTTTCAGGATCAAATGACCAAACATATGGATAGCACTTTGTAGATGTTGAAGCTATATAAATGCTTACTATTATTATGGTGACCTAAAAATACTAAAACATTATTATTGTTCTGTTTAACCCTTATCTCGTCTACCAAAGAGAAAAATGTTATGGCCAATGAATGAATGAAAAAGCATTTAAGACGTATGTGCCAAGCACTGAGTTAAACATTTGGGATGCAGGTTGAAAAGTGGAATGATCTCTACTCTCAAGGAGCTCGAATTTTATATGGGGGAGACAATACATAAAGGAGAACAAAAGGCAAGACCCATGGATCGTCCATCTTGTGAAAGATGTGGTTGGCAACTCCCTGTCTAACCAAATGGTTTGAGTGGTCACACCACCAGATGAGGGGGAGGGGGGGATAGAGGGACGAGGCAGGCCCATAGTTATTAAGGGAAAAGTATGCCTAAGGTTGGAGTAGATTGGGGCTTCTGGATTCTTTCCCATGGAGATGAGGGTTGGGGAGTGAATGGAAATCAGCATCGAGGCTAGATAAAAGTGGACAGAGAAGGTAAGGTTAATATAAAAGTTGGGGACATCTCCCACCCTCTTTCCCCTTTTCTCTCTTGGATTCTGTGAGCAGGTTCCAGTAGGAGAGGAAGAATTACCTTGCTACACCTACTACTGCAGGTGATTATGATCTGTATGTACATAAATTAAATCAATTTTGAATTTAATTTCCCTGACCCTCTCATAGTATCATTCTCTCATTCTGAACCTGCATATTTCATTAAAACAAAAGATCTCTATGGTAGTTATCCTAACATATTTCAAGCATAAAAGGAATAAGCTACCTTGGCTAATAAGGTTGAAACCTGGGGAAATGGCTAGGAGAAAAAGAGTATTTTAAAAACAACCAAGTTCAGTGATGAGAGAGAGAGACAGTTCAATGTGGTACAAAAAGCACAGAGTAGAAGTCAGAAGATATGTGAGTTCTAACCCCAGTTCTATGACAGAGTACTATCCTAGTGGGGCAGCTAAATGGTACATTATCAGGAGTCTGGAATCAAGAAGTTGTTACTGTTGCTTAGTCTTTTTCAGTTGTGTCTGACTCCTTGTGGGGTTTTCTTGGCAAAGATAGTGGAGTGGTTTGCCATTTTCTTCTCTAGCTCATTTTACAGATGAGGAAACTGAGGCAAAGTGACTTGCCCAGGGTCACACAGCTAGTAAGTGTTTGAGATAGGATTTGAACTCAGATGAGTCTTCCTGAATCCAGGCCCTGTGCTCCAACAATAATGCCATCTAGCTGCCCTTTGGTTAGAAAGACCCAAGTTCAAATTCAACCTTAGATACTTCCTCCCTGTATGACCCTGGTCAAGTCACTTACACTTGTTCCATCTCAGTTTCCTCATCTCTAAAATGGGGATGGTTATTAATAGCACCTACCTCCCAAAGCTGTCATAAGCATAAAATGAAATAATGTTTATAAAGTACTTTGTAAAGCACTAAATGTTAACTATGATTATTACTAACTATAGTTGTATGATCTTAGATAAATCACTTTAATTCTCTGTACTCCATTTTTTCATCAATAAAATGAGGTAGGATAATCCTTGTCTCATATAATAATTATTAGTAATATTATAATTATTATACATATAACTATATAATCACCAATTTTCTTATGGTGTTTTAAAGTTTGCAAACAGGGGGGCGGAGCCAAGATGGCGGAGTAGAAACAGCTCATCCAAGCCTCTCTGCCCCCGGATTCCCCACAAACTATGTAAAAAAGGACTCTGAACAACTTCTGGAGCCCCAGCACCCACAGAACGACACAGAGAAGCTAACCTCCCGCTGAGGACAGCCCAGCACCCTGCAGGAAGGACCAGCGCAGCGGTTTGGGAGCCGGCAGTGCGCAGAGCGCAGGAGCGGAGCCAAGCCGAGCCCAGGTCCCAGTGAGCCGAGGTTTTAGCCCCAGGGCGGCAGGGCCAGCAGCCGGCTGGAGGAACCCCAGAACACCAGGAGACTCCAAAATTATCAACATAGACTTGCCTAGGACAAAGTAAGAGGTTAGTGTCCTATGGACTTTGGGACCTGTACTTGGGGAATGCGTCAGCTCCCTCCCCTGGGGGCTAGAAGCCACTGAGGAGACACGCCATTTTGTAGTTTTCAGAGGCATTTCCGGCTCCCAGCCTACAAATCGTGGGGAGATCCAGCGATCAGTCTTGGGGGGTAATCGCTCTTGCTTTAACCTCCCTGGATCTGGATTGTGATCTAGGGTGGAAGTTGTGGGTGGGTTTACAGCTTGCCAGAAACGGAAGTTGCCCCCCACACGTTCAGGACAAAAATTCCTCTAGCTGGCCTTAAAGCCATAGTGTGGCAACAAGCCCAAAAGTCAAGCAATTAAGTGGCAACATGCCAAGGCAAAGGAAACAGAAAAATGCAACCCTAGACTCCTATTTTGGGGGCATAGAGCGGGAAAAGGACTGTGAGGTCAGAAGTCCTGCTCCAAAAGCCCCAGGGGAAAACATGAGCGGGTTGCAGGCCATAGAGGACCTTAAGAAGGACTTTAAAAATCAAATAAGAGAAGTGGAGGAAAAATTGGAAAGAGAAATGAGAAGGATGCAGGAAAAGTATGAAATGAGGGTCAACAGCCTGACTGAGGAAAACAACACCTTAAAAAATAGACTAGCTCAAATGGCAAAGGAGGCCCAAAAGGGCAATGAGGAGAAGAATGCCTTAAAAAGTCGAATTTGCCAGATGGAAAAAGAATCTCAAAAGTTCACTGAGGAGATTCATTCCTTCAGAGTTAGACTGGAGCAAATGGAAGCTAATGACTTTATGAGAAATCAAGATGCTGTTAAGCAGATCCAAACAAACGAAAGATTAGAAGGCAATGTGAAATATCTCATGGGAAAAACCACTGACCTGGAGAATAGATCCAGGAGAGACAATTTAAAAATTATTGGACTACCTGAAAGCCATGATCAAGGAAAGAACCTAGAAATCACCCTTCAAGAAATTCTCAAGGAAAACTGCCCTGATGTTTTAGATCCAGAGGGCAAAATAGAGGTTGAAAGAATCCACCGATCACCTCCTGAAAAAGATCCCAAAAAGAAAACTCCCAGGAATATTATAGCCAGGTTCCAGAATCCCCAGATCAAGCAGAAAATACTACAAGCAGCCAGGAAGAAACAATTTCAATATTGTGGAAACACAATCAGAATAGCCCAGGACCTGGCAGCTTCTACACTGAGGGATCGAAGGGCATGGAATATGATATTCCAGAGGGCAAAAGAACTGGGAATGAACCCAAGGGTCACCTACCCAGCAAAACTGAGTATTTTGTTTCAGGGGAAAATATGGTCATTCAGTGGAATAGAGGACTTTCAAGCATTCTTGAGGAAAAAACCAGAGTTGAATAGAAAATTTGACATCCAGACGCAAGAAGTAAGAGATGCCTGAGAAGGTAATCAGGGAAAAGAAATCAAAAGGAACTTATCAAAGTTGAACTATTTACATTCCTATATGGAAAAGCAATATCTGTGACTGATGATATCTTTCTCTCTATGAAAATAATGGAAGAAGGGGGTGTGGTCATATGAATACATATGTGAATGTGTGTGTATATGGCTACAGTTATATATGGATAGAGGGCATAGGTTGATTTTGTTGGGAAGGAGAGTACTCAAGGGATGAAATTATGAGGTGAGAGAGGAAAGTGGCAAGAGGAGATGGGGAGAGACATGGTAGGGTAAACTATCTCATGTAGGGGAAGTGGTTGCAAAGGAGGGGGAGAATAAGGAAGGCTAAAAAGGCAAAACCACATTCACATTGAATTTGGTTCAGGGAGAAAATGACATACATACTAAATGGGATATCTCAACCTGCAGCAGGATAGGGGGAAGGGGGATGAGAGGAGGGATGATGGATGGGAGGGCATCCTTGGGGTGAGGGGAGGTTGGAAGTACCCACTATAGAAGAGGGACAGGATCATGTAGGGAATGGACCAGGTGGGGGGTGGGATGAGTGGGAGGGAATTATAAGCAGCCTTGTACAATATATCTACTATGATAATGTTTTGCATAGCTAGACATGTACAACATATACTGAATTACTTATATCCCAAGAAGGAATGGGTGACAAGGGAGGAAGGAAATGGATCTGAAATTCGAGGTCGTAACATAAAATGTTTCAAATATATATATATAAATACTAAAAAATAAATAAATAAATAAATAAAAAAGAAAATGAAGGATGAACAAAAAAAAAAAGATAGATCCTATAGATATCAGATTATTATCCTCATTTTAGAAATAAGGGAACTAAGAGATAAAACTACTGGCCCCAGGTCATACAGCTATGAAAGTTAGAGGCAGAGCTGGAGCCTGTCTCCCGTCCCACTGCCAGAATTCTATTCTAGTCACTTCCCTTTCCGGTCTCCTTGGCTATTCCTGCATGGAGTTATTGTGAAGTCCATGTGAGATAACAGAAGCAAAAGAGTTTTATAAACTGTAAAGCCCATGTAAGTTAATACCATCCCTAGAGATTGCTCCATAAAGGGGATCAGTGTAAAACAAGATCCTGATTGCCCATTAGCTCCATTTCTTCTAATCTAAAGGCAAAAAAAAAAATGGTGGGCACCATTCAAGAGTTCAGTGATTAGGTAAAAGTGGCATAAGAGGGTAGTACTGTGACCTAGTGAAAAGAGGCCTGGCCGAGGAATCTAATGACCCAGATTCTAGTCCTGGCCCTGATTGCTTAGGGCCTCTGTGTGACCTTGGGTGATTCACCTAACCTCTCTGGCCCCAAGTCCTTCTGACTTCAAATCTAGGGCATCCTTGACTAAAAAACAAAACAAATGAACTGGCTGACCTAAACTATCTCTAAGGCTTCTTCAAGCTCTGAAATTCCATGATTCTAGACCTAGAAGTTCATGTTCATATTTATATACAGGGTATCCCAGAAGCCCTAATGCAGTTCTAAGCTTTTTTAAGTCCTATGGCTTTGGGGACACCTTGTATTTTATACATTACTTACCTTTATCTCAGTTAATCTTTATTATAGACCTTTAAGGTAGATAAAGCAACTTTTATGATCCCCCACTTTTTGATGAGCAAACTGAGGCCCAGAGAGGTTAAATGACTTGTTCCAGGTGAGAGACAGACAGATAGATAGATACAGAGACAGACAGACAGACAGACACACACACACACACACACACACACACATACACACACAAAGACAGAGAGAGATGAGAGTCAAACTTATGCCTTTTGATTACAAATCCAATAGTTTTTGCCTTGTCCATATATTGATAAGACATGTTGGTTTTTATCAGGCAGTACTGAGTGCAAAGTGATGCTGTGAGTTTCAAAATTTTATTGGTAATTAAGTGAGTTATGGAACCTGAATAATAGCAGATTCACAAGATCACCATCTTCAAGTATCTGAAAGTCTGTCTTGTGGAAGAGGAATTAGGCTGGTTCTGCTTGGATCCAGAGGGCAGAACCTAGAGTGCTGGGAGGCAGTTACAGGAAGGAAGATTTTTAACTGGGGTAGGGAACCTGAGACCTTGAGGCCATACATATGTGGCCTTCTGGGTCCTTGGATGGATTTGTTCTGTGAAGTTTGGATTTAGTCAAAGGACCAACTTGAGGACCTAGAGGGCTACATGTGACCTTGAGGTCACAGGTTCCCCACCCCTAGTTCAACCTAAGGAAGAACTTTCTTACAAAGTATTACAACCTCCACAAATCTTTTTTTTTTTGACCCTGTCCTCATTCTCACCTTCCTCCAACTGAAAGTGATCTTTGACTTCTAAAATTTGTTCCAATATTCTGTCTCAAACTTTCCTTTGCCTTCACTACACTCTTGGCTTCCTATCATAGGTATTCTTGTCCATGCTTTATCCCTGCTTCTGTCATACCTCAACCTCCAGGGTGTAAGCCTTCACTATTATCACTGTATCTCCCCAACGCACTCTATGAATGGGCTACTCTATCCCAGAGGGTTTTCATACACTTGCACTGAATGACAGAAGTAGAAGGTCAGACTGGATGACCCTTGATGTCCCTTTTCCCTTCTGTGATCTTATGAACTGTGAAGATTTGAAAATCCCAAGATTCTAAGATTCCACAGCTTCAGGACTCACTGGTTCCATGAATGCCCTTAAGGGCATTGACTATACAGCACATGGTGTTTGCTGGCTCATTCTCCTCCCGTATTATTCATGCTCACTGAAATATTTACACAACTTCCTCCCATTAGCTAGACATTTTCATTTATTAAATAAAGCAGATCAGGAATAATAAATGAGGTATAAACACTGGAGCTCCAGCTGATGCTGACGCTGATGATGATTAATGTTGCAGCAAAATGTACACACTCAACCAAAAGCACATCATTACAAGTGATTGCTCCAGATGAGCCCACATCCAAAGACTGCACTCAGGAACAGCAGAGAATAAATAAAGCCTTACGTTACATGTGGTAGGAGCTATAAAAGGGAACCAGCTGAATGGGGCCAGAATTCAAGATAAGATTTATGACAGGCATACACAATGGCTAAGGCGTAATTCAAGCTGCTGCCAAACACTGGCAAATGCCAGCAAATGACAGGTGTGACAGATCAGGAGAGAGTTTAACCTTTTCATGAAATGGAGCAATTAAACAGTCTGGGGTTGTCAGAAATGTCTAAATTTGACCAATTAAGAGAGACATGACAGATTTATACCCATGTAAAGTGTTAAATGAGGAGATTTGACTTTGGGCCAAAGATCTTGGGTTTAGAAGACATTGTTCATCCAAGCAGAAGAAAGCTAGCTCATAATAAATTGGGTAAGATATTCAGATTATAAAAATGCCTAACAGTCTAATTTGTGTTATAGTGTTTTATAGTTTTAAAAAAAGTGTTTCACAAGCATTATCTAATTTCATCATCTCAACAGACTTTGGAAATAGGCAGAACAGGTATCATCCCCATTTCATGATAAAGAAACTGAAACTTAGAATAACTTGAAGCTAATAAGTATTGGAGCCAGGCCTCTTACCCAGCTCATCAACCTAAGATCAGTATTCTCCCTTCTCTACTTTGCTGCCTCAAAGAGATCAGGTTTCTCCCCAAGAAGCCTGCTTTTACATAGGAATGTTCAAATCAGCTTTTCACCAGATATTTCTAACATTTTTCCCAGAAAAAGAACCATTTTTTTGGATTAGTTGCCATTTCACATACAAAACTGGAATTCTAATTTTATTATGGAGTAACAGATCAGATTCAGTCTTGTATAGGGTGTGTTGAGTGTGCTGAGGTGCAAAGAACCCTGAATTTGCAGCTAGAAAGTTCGAACTAGAATCCTAGATTTGTCATGCACTGTCTATGTGAGCTTAGGCTAGTGACCCCATGTTTCAGGGCCTCCTTTTCTGAGGAAAATCAAAGGGCAGGATAAGATGACTTCCATAGTACTCTTCAATACTAAACTCCAGGGGCAACTAGGTGGTAAAGTGAATAGAGCACCAGCTCTGGAATCAGGAGGACCTGAGTTCAAATCTGACCTCAGACACTTGACACACTAGCTGTGCGAAACTCAAATTTCCTTGCCTTTCCCCCTCGGAAAAAAAAATACTAAACTCCAAAAATATGAGAGTATTTTGTAATGCAAAATGCCAGTTAAAGGACTAATATCACATAGTAGGAAGAACATGTTGGGGTATGATCAGAAAGGTCAGAGGACTGGAGAACATTCCACAAGATCAATTTAAAGAATTAGGGATATTGGGCCTAGAGAAGACTGAAGAAGAACACAATAGCTATTTCAAGTGTTCAAATGTCTATTAAATGGAAAATGGATTAGACTTGATCTACTTGGCCCCAGACAGCAGGGCAAAAAGCAGTGGTTGGAAATTACAGGTTCTAGTTTGATATCAAGAAAATGGGTTGGTCAAGGAAGAACTGAGTACACCATTGTGATGTTCAAGAGGAGGATGGATGGTGACTTGTTGCTTTGTGGTAAGGGATATTGTCTTTTAGATAAGACTAGACTAGAGGACCACCAATTTCAGCTTAATTGTTTTTCAATTGTATATGACTCTTCATGACTGCCATTTTGGACTTTCTTAGCAAAGATATTGGAGTGGTTTGCCATTTCCTTCTCCAGCTCATTTTACAGATGAGGAAAGTGAGGCAAACAGGGTTAAGTGATTTATCCAAGGTCACAAAAGTTAGTAAGTGTCCAAGGCCAGATTTGAACTCACAAAGATGAGTCTTCCTGACTCCAGGCCTGGCACTCTATCCACTGTACCACCTCACTGTCCTAGGTGACTGACATCCCTTCTTTTTTTTTTTTTTTTTTGGTTTTTTGGCTTGTTGGCTTTTTGGAGCGGGGAGGGCAGGGCAAATGGGGATAAATGACTTGCCCAAGGTCACACGGCTAGTAAATGTTAAGTGTCTGAGACTGGATTTGAACTCAGGTCCTCCTGACTCCAGGGCCAGTGCTCTATTCACTGTGCCACCTAGCTGCCCCACTGATATCCCTTCTAATTCTGAAATCCACTGGGAGAACCCTGTTGGGTTACCTCAGTAGCACAAACTAGTAAGTGGAAACCTATAGGGAACTACTACCTAAAATTCAAGGTACTTTGAAGGTAAAACCCCCTAAAATTATAGTTTTTAAGCCCCCACAGGAGCAGCTAAGTGGTTCAGCAGATAGAATACTGGTCTTAGAATCAGGAAGATTCATCTTAATGGGCTCAAATCTGGCCTCAGACACATACTAGCTGTGTGACCCTAAACAAGTCACTTAACCCTGTTTGCCTCAGTTCCTCATCTATAAAATGAATAAGAGAAGGGAATGGCAAACCACTCCAGCATCTTTGCCAAGAAACAACTAACAACAACAACAAAAAGCCTTCACAAGTTTGTTTGCTTTTTAATTGTTATTTGGAGAACATTGACTTTAATGCAGAGGCACTTACTGAAAAAGGTATATTTAAGAAACAAAAGTAACAACATCTCCCCCAAGACTTAGGGTAGCACTCTCATACATATATACACAATCAATTAGAAATCTAGATACCCACGATGGAGGGGTGTAGATATAGATGCTACATGTGGCCAAGGCAACATATGCCTCCAAAGCTGCCAGACACCTCATTCTTCTTCCCCACATTCTCATCCTGATCCTCACAAGGTGCTGAGTGTTTGCTGTTTGCTGGGATACTCATTGCCTTTGGCCACTCCTGGGGGGGGGGGCGGCACATAGCTCTGATGCTTGTTCATGATCTCCACCATCCTGCCCTTCTGGAAAGAACATGTTGCATGTTGTCTCCCCCATTAGATTGTAAGTTTCTTGGAGGCAGGGACTGTCTTTTGCCTCTTTTTGTATCTCCAGTGCTTAGTACAATGCCTGTGCATAGTAAGTGCTTAATAAATTTTGACTATTTAGTTTATTGATTAAACTAAAGCCCATCCCCCCTGGGATCAGGGAGACACAGGACTCTGGGATCTACTATTTCCTAAGCAAGACCCAAGCTCCAGGGGCTGGACTCTCAACTCCTCTTGCTGATCCAATTCAACTTTGACTCTACAGTGGAATTCTGACCACTAGATGCTGCTATCATGGGCTTCTGCTAGAAGACTGCATTACAGCTGTGGTATGGGGGGTGGGGAGGTGCTGGGAGAAAGGGGAGGATAATAAAGGAGACAGATTTGCCTTTCCAACTTTGCTGCATTCTCCAAGAGCCACAAGGGAAATGGTAAGGAGCAAACTCTTCTCAGAGCTGATTCTTATGGCTGATCCTTTAAGTCAGTCAACCTCTAGGAGTTCTTTTGTTCCACCATTTGCCTTCATCCAATGGCCAAAACCCTATAAATCCCATGAGGTTTAATGAGGAGTTTGTTTATATTTTACTATTGGAATTTTTAGGAAGAATTTTAAAATACCTTCTTTACACTAAAGGAAAAGTCCTAGATACTGTCTTTATACTTCTACATATAGATATAAATATATATAGTAACATAAAGTAGTATAGTAAATATATATATAATATTTATTAGCAAGAAAGCATTACATTAGATCAAGAATTAGAAGCCTAGGAAAGGTTCTTTTTCCCATTCTAGCATTATTAGTAATGTGGTCCTCAAAAAGGCACTCCATCTCTCTGAGTATTAATTTTCTGTCTACAAAACGTGAGTATTTTTTTTTTTTGCTGTTTGGAGGGCAATTGGGGTTAAGTGACTTGCCCAAAGTCATACGGCTAGTTTTTGTGTTAAGTTCTGAAGCCAGATTTGAACTCAGGTCCTCCTGACTCCAGGGCTGGTGCTCTATTTACTGCAGCAACTAGCCACCTTGAAATGTGAGTATTAAATAGTTATACTATTATTATTTTCATAGGGTTGCAGAAGCAAATAGTATTAAAATCTCATTTGTGTCATAAATATATACATACATACATACATACATACATATATAAACACATAATATATGTGTGTATATAGATTATAAAAATTATAGTGGCCTGGTCTCACACAATTTAAAGATATAATCAATCTTGAGAGAGAGAGAGAGAGAAAGATTTATCATTCTCTGAAACTTGTAGTGATCTAAAGTGGGAAAACATTTGTCTAATTCAAAAAAGAAAGGTATTTCTTAATTTACCTTTGAGCAAGATGAAAGAGGAATAGAAAAAAGGGAGTGACTGGTTTCTGGAACATATTTTCTCAAAAGGTATGTGACTATTAACACTACTATTATTCCATTTGGATAAACTCTAAACCTTTGATTACTTCACAGCAGAATTTTGTCCTTTTGAGTTAGGATTACTATAAAACATAGATGGAAATTGCTTGCTTGAGTGAGAGGGAATTCAGAGGAACAGAGTGAACTCTGCCCATTTGGACCTCTCTCCAAGAAGGAATGTTTGTCTATTAAATAAGTTGCCTCTGATGGATGTTGGCTATGATTCAGGGTACAAGATTTTTCTTTCACAGTTATAGTGTGCTGAAAGGAGTTGTATTCCAATTCCTGGTAGAACATAGCATGGTCTTGCAAAACTGCCCTTTGAAACACTTCGGTGTCTCAAATGAACAGAAAGTAAGAAGACTTTTTTGTGATCTTTAAGGAAGTTTTTTGTATCAGAGCAGCCCTATATCCATGATTCCTCTACTCTGCAGCATCTGGCCTTGTTGACCCCCTTCTCCCATTCATAACTCCTTCTTCTCTTGATACTACCTTTTGCTTTTTCTCTTACTCTCTGCTCCTTTTCGGTCTCCTTTGCTGGATCTTTATCCTATTGAGTGCCAGACACTGTGCTAGATGCTAGTGTGAGGGATAATTTGCAGGGAAGTTTCCCCATTCTGAAAAATCAAATCTAGAGTGGCTTCAGCATCCAGTAGGCCAAAGTTTAGAAGTCACCTGACCTTACAGGAATCTGGGACTTAGAGCAATGGAGACCCTCCCCAGTGCCATCTCAGCACAAGAAATGCCAAATAAGGATAAAACTGCCTTCCTGGCCCTGCATTGGACACACACACGCTTCCGTGTCCTTTGTCTCCAAGATAGATTCCCACAGTCAGGTTGTGGGCCCGCCTCCCTACCAATGAGAGTGGAGGCCAGTTGGGTTGGGTTTCTGCACTAGGTTATATAACCACAGGCTTGCTTCTACCTGTTGCTCTTTCCTTAGCGGACACCATTTGAGCGACAGGGGCAGAAGGCCGTCTCTCATGACAAAGAAAAAAGATCTTTTCTGATCTCATATTCAGACTCTGAACTCTTTTATCTCACACACTAGGAATACAAAGACAAATATGAATCAGTCCCTGCCTTCAAAGAGTTACCTTCAAGGAGACCCTTGATTCTTGCAGGACATTGAATCCTTCTGTGCCACACCCCACAGCATGTCTCCCACTAAAGTCCTCTTGGACAGCATGATTCTTAACATTGACCCTACTTTTCTACTTGAGACTTTGCATCCAGACTCTATCCTATTCAGCTTCTCAACTTTTGTGCCTTGTTTTTGACCTTGGCTTCTTTGCTCCTTATTCCTGACCCCTATATGAGCAGCAGAACTTCTTGGTTGACATTCTCCATATATCAGAAGTGTAAACCAATAAGTAACATGAAGTCTAGCACATAGCAGTCCTCACAGTTCCAGAGAAACAGCATACTTTTGCCTCTAGCAAAATAATTGTCTAGTCTTGCTACATTATTGACAGGGAGACTATTATCTGATGGAAATCCTTTAATGTCTCCTTATCACCTACTGAGTAAAGTCTGCATTTTTTAGTTTGTACCCTTTGTAATCTGAGATAAAGCTAGAAAAGTACTTCCTACTATGTGTCCCTTAGTCCAGTCAAACTGGATTACTCCCTGTCACTTTGCTCATGCTGTTCCTAAGTCTCCCTTGGCAGCAGCAGTTGCTGAAATACTAACCATTTTTGCTCTACCAAGAAACTCATTAATCTTTCCAGGAAGAAACGTAGTATACTTCCTATGAGTTTGAGTAATACTTTCTAGCTATCTTATGCTTTAATCTTGTTCTCCATTTTTTAAATAATAATATCAGTCCTGTGCCCCTACTAGATATTAAATGCTATGAGGGCAGAATTTGTGTCTTGTTTCAATCACTTTCGGCACCTAAAACAGTGCCATGACAAGCAAATTTTGTTGAATTACATTTTGAGCATTTTCTTATTATCTTTTGCAGGATTCTGAGTGGAAAAGAACTTGGAGATCTAGATTCCCCCCACCCTCATATTTTATATAAGAGGTGAAGCAGTTTGCCCCAAATAACAGATGGTAAATAGAAGAGCTGAGATTCAGCTAAAATCTTTGATTCTAAATCCACTGTTCTTTCCCCTACACTACACTTTTTCTCTTTAATAACAGCTCACATTTCTATAAGATTTTAAGAGTCCCAGAGAACTTTCCTCACATATCCTATAATAAAAGTAGCATTTATATAGCACTTCCAGGTTTGCAAAGCACTATACAAATATCTTATTATATCCTCTCAACACCCCTGAGAGGCAGGTGCTATTATTCTTCTCAGAGAAAACTGAGGCCAAGAGAGGGTCACATAAGTAGTAAGTATTCAGCATTGGATTCAAACTCAGGTCTTCCTGACTCCAGGAATGCTTTAACCATTGTACTACCTAGACTATAATGTAGGAAAGACAAATATTATCATCACTATTTTGCATGGATAAGAAATTGAGGTTAAATGAATGCTCAAGTCCATAACGGGAGTATAAAGTGTTGGAAACAGTAATAGAATCCAAGTCTCCTGACTGGGTTTCTCAGTATGCCATACAAAATTGAAAACAGTTGATTCATCTACCCACTAGCACATAGCAGAAGTATTCATCTAAATCCATCATAGTAGAGAGGAAAGAATATTTAACTTCAAGTCTGAAGACAAGGTCAACTAGATGGCGCTACGAATAGAACACGCTCCCTGGAATCAGGAGGACCTGAGTTCAAATGCAGCTGCAGACACTTACTAGCTGTGTGACTCTGGGCAAGTCACTTAACCTTGAGTGCCTCAATAAGAAAAAAAAAAATATCTGAAGACCTAGGTTTGAATCTAAGCTCTGCTACTTTAGTATGTGACCCTGTACAAATCACCTGATACATCTGTGCTATATTTCCCACATCTATAAATATGCTAATTTCCCTCTCTACCTCACTAAGTTGTTGTGGGGAAAGTGAATTATAAATTTATTGCATATAACTAGCTGTATTAACAAAAATGATAATGAGGTAACCATTTCAGATGGAAGATGCTAGGGAGCTGCTTCCTGGTTTTCCATGTGAGGAAGCTGCTTTAGTTAAGCAAGATAATGGTTTCTGAGCATGTGCCAAATCCACACTGTACTCTATTAACAATTCTGGTAGGTGACACTAGTTGAGAATTCTCAAATTAAAAATCCTCCCTATATCCCTGACAGAATTCAAACATAATAAAGGTCAACAAGCAAACTGAGAGCACACTTCCAGTTCTTGCCACATTCTACCCACAACTATTGTTCCCATCCCAAATAGCTGACAAGAGCCAAGGCCATGCACTCAGGTGTACCTTTAGCTTTTGCTGAAAACTGATTTGTAGAGGCTACTTGAGAGTTTAGACTTTTCCTTGTAAAGCTAGTAAACGGAAATTGGATACTATTAGTTAAAAGAGCTCATATGTTATTGCATTTAACTTTCTAACATCCCTGTGGTATATGTGGTAGGAAGATATTATTACCTCATGTTTACAATGAGCTAAACTGAAGTGTAGACAGGCTAAATAGTTCATACCAGACCACAGACTTGGGATTAGGACACCAAGCTAGCTAACTTAAGGACAGCTTTCTTTCTACAAAATAGAATTTGGTTTTGGGTCTCAATTTTTCCATCCCTATAAAGCAAATAATAACACCTGCCTTCCTGGAAAAGAGACATAAAATGAAATGAATTAATAGATGTGATAAATTTATAAAAGTCAAAAGTAGTGTGTGAATAAGAGACACAATTGTTATATTTGAGATAAGGTACATGAATGAACTTTGTAATCATAACGTGCCATATGTCATCTGTTTTTATGATTGGTGATAACTATCAAGTTAAAAAAAGATGCAGTCAATTTTGTCATAAGATCTTGGATTTAGAGTTGGAAGGGACCTTAGAGATAAAAGAATCCAACCCCATCATCTTATAGACAAAAAAACACAGAGTTTAAGTGACTTATCTAAGCTCATATAGCTAGAAAATGTCTAAGGCAGGATTTGAACTCAGATCTTTTTTTGAAGGAATTATTTTCTTCAGTGAGCTTTTGAACTTCCTTTTTCATTTGACCAATTCTTCTTTTTAAGGCAATCTTCTCTTCATTGGCTTTTTGGACCTCTTTTGCCATTTGGGTTAGTCTATTTTTAAGGTGTTATTTTCCTCAGTATTTTTTGTGGTCTCCTTTAGCAAGCTGTTGACTTGTTTTTCATGGTTTTCTTGCATCAATTTCATTTCTCTTCCCAATTTTTCCTCCTCTTCTCTTACTTGATTTTTAAAATCCTTTTTGACCTCTTCCATGGCCTGCAACCAATTCATATTTTTCTTGGAGGCTTTTGATTGCAAGAGTTTTGCCTTTGTCGTCTTCTTCTAGTTGTATGTTTTGATCTTCTTTGTCACCAAAATGAAATTCTATAGTCTGGTTTTTCCTGCTCTGTTTGGTCATTTTCCCAGACAATTACCTGACTTTTAATCTCTTTGCCCAGGTAGTACTCTGCTTCCAGAGTGGAGAATGCTCTGTCCTAAGTTTTGGCAATTCTGTGCAACTGTTGTCAGAGCTACTTCTAGGCACCTGTACATTTTCAGTTCTTCTAAGGTGACATTATCAAAGGAGAGGTGTTTACTCCTCTCCTGGATTGTGGTCTGGTCTCTGTGAGTGACCACAAGCCCTCTTTTCTGCCTTGGAACTGTGAGGAGGACACCCCCTCCATAGATGTCACAAGCTCTGCCATGCTAGCACTCCACCTCTCACTAGGACTACCACCCAAGACTGTGACCCAGATCTGAGCAGGGCAAAGCAAGAGAATCCTGCCTCAGCACCAACAAAGAGATGCCTGCAATTGCCCTCTGACCAGCCGCTTGATCTCCCCACCATCTGCAGACCTGAAGCTCCAGAAGCAGCAGCTACTACTGCTGCTACCACCTCCACCACCCCAGGGCTGGGGCCAGACCTTGTTCTTCTCTCACCCAGGTCCAAAAGAGTTTCCCCACTGACCTTTTACTTTGTCTTTGGTGCTTGTGGGTTGAGAAGTCTGGAAACTGCCATAGCTGCCAGTGATTCAATCCCCTGAGGCCTTCTCTGGCCCAGTCTGTGGCTCTACTTCCAGCTAGGTGCAATAAACCCTTGCTGTTGGCCTGCCAGGCTGCCTTCAGCTGGAGATATGTTTCACTCTGTAATTTTGTGGGTTCTGTAGCTATAGAATTTGTTTAGAGTCATTTTTTACATGTACTTGGAGGGGCTTGGAGGTGAGCTCAAGCAAGTTCCTGCTTTTACTCTGCCATCTTGGCTCCTCCCTGAATTCAGAATTTTTTTTTTTTTTTGGCTTTTTGGAGAGGGGAAGGTAGGGCAATTGGGGTTAAGTGACTTGCCCAAGGTCACACAGCTAGTTTTGTGTTAAGTGTCTGAGGCCAGATTTGAACTCAAGTCCTCCTGACTATAGAGCCGGTGCTCTTTCACTGCACTACCTAGCTGCCCCCTTGAATTCAGATCTTCTTGACTCCAAATCATGTACCTTAGCCACTATTTGTATTGTTGAGTTATTTCAGGTGTGTTCAACTTTTTGTGACCCCATTTGGGATTTTCTTGGCAAAAATAGTGAAGTAGTCTGCCATTTCTTTTTCCAGCTCATTTTATAAATGAGGAATCTGAGGCAAACAGGATTAAGTGACTTGCCCAGGGTCATACAGCTAATAAGTATCTGAGGTCAGCCTTCAGGTCTGGCACTTTATCAACTCCCCCATATAGTTGCCCCTTAGCCACTATACCATGCTGTGTTCTCCCCTCCTACTCTTCTACTTCCTAAAAAAAAAATTCCAAGGTCACCTAGGTAATAAATGGTGGAGCTGGCATTTGAACTCGAGTCCTTATGCCTCAAGCTCAACACTCTTCCCATTCATTGTACTAAGCTATTTCACTAATAACTGGTTTAACTGAACTTTTCCTTTGAGAGGTAGGGGAATGTAATCGAAAGAAATAGAGGATTTAGATTCAGGAAAGTATTTCCTATGTCAAAGTCTTAAGAGTCCCTGACTCTTAGAGCTTATTATCGCTATGACTTTGGGGGAGGGAACATATCACTTCCTGGAAGCTTGGTTTCCTCTTCTGCAAAGTGGGAAAAAATAATTCTTGCACAACTTCCTTAAAGGACTGGCGTTGGGAGCCTTCCTCCAGCTCTCTTGACACTATGTGGATACCAATAGGACACTCAGGCTTTCCACTGGCTGTCCCAAATACATGTTCATTTCTCTTACAATAAATCTAGTTCAATGCAATGTCTCATAGACTAGTGATATTGTTTTTGGTTCACAGCTCTCTCTTGCTACAGGGCTACACATCTCTTTTTTAAGATTCTGAAGATATCCTTTGTTCCTCTTCTCCAGTGTAATTGTTCATTAGGGACATGTTACATTATTCTTGCCTCTTCACTGACCTTTGGGTGAGTCATGATTTCCATTCTTTTTTTTTTTTTGAAGGCAGTTGGGGTTAAGTAACTTGCCCAAGGTCACATGGCTAGGTTTTTGTTTGTGTGTGTTAAGTGTCTGAGGCCAGATCCGAACTCAGGTCCTTTTGACTCCAGGGCCAGCGCTCTACTCACTGCGCCACCTAGCCGCCCCTATGATTTCCATTCTTTAGAGACTGATATTCCATGACTCACAACCATGCAGTATCACAAGAAGTATATCAATGTAAAAAATATAAGCTCTTTTCAGGGAGAAACTCAGAGCTAATAACCACACTGTACAATTTCCATAAAGCAATTCAATCAACCAGTTACACTATCAACAAGCACTTAAGTACCTGTTGTGTACCAGACACTCTGTGATATGCTGAGCATACAAAGACCAAAAAAAACCCCCCAAAATGAAATGCTTCCTGTCCTTGAAGACCTTACATTCTACTGGGAGGTGAGAGAGAGGTGTGATGAGGGACAGTATGTACCAAGATAAATATGTATAGTCATCATAAGACATTTAAATGCAAGGTAGTTAGGAAGGAAGGAAACTAGCAATTACAGGTATCAGGAAATGGTTTTAAGTAGAAGGTGGTGCTTCAGTTGAGTCATGTAGGAATTGAGGGATTTTATGAGGTGAAGGTGAAGAGGAAGTGCATTCTGGGCTTGATGGATGGTCAATATAAGGGTGTGGATACAAGCAAGAGCATGTCATCTGGGAGGAATGTAGCAAAGACTGGACCAGAGATGGGAAGTAGCAGGTTGATAAGGTTAGAAAGACACGTTGGAGCCAGATTATGAAGGGCTTTAAGAGATCAACAGAAAAGTTTGTATTTTATCCTAGGGGCAAAGGAGCTTCTGGAGTTCACTGAGAAGGAGAGTGAGATGGTCAGAGGTGAACTTAAAGCAAAAGTGGAAGCTATATGGAGGATAGACTGCAATGGAGAGATAGTTGAAGTGGTGAGACTAATGAGAAGATCATTGCAATAATCCAGGCAAAACTTGCTGAAGGCCTGAACTAGGGTGATGACTGTGTGAGAAATGAGTAGATTATGGAGTAGAAACAGCAAAATTTGTCAGTAGATAGAATACTTGGGGTGAGTAAGAATCATTTGGGAATAATGACCAGTTTGCAAGCCTGGATCACTGAAAGAAGGTAGTGCCATTCTTGGACAGAAATAGAGAAGTTTGGTAGAAGGGTGGGCTGTGGGGGAGGAGGAGATAATCAATTTCATCTTGGACATGTTGAGTACGTAATGTCTTTGGAATACCCAATTTGAAATGCCCAACAGGCAGTTAGTGATATGAGACAAGTTCAGGAGAGAAACAGGTAGGATATATAGATCTAAGAATAGTATGCATGGAAATTATAATTAAACCTGTGGGATTTGATGAGGTTACCAAGAAAAACAAGGATACAGAGAGAGGAAAAGAAGGCCCGTGCCAGAACTAAGTATGATATGACTATTCAGCAAAGGTGGCTGAAAGGAAGTAGTCAGCCAGAGAAAAGGATAATTTGGAGAGAGAACAGTGTCACAAAAATTCAAAGAAGAAAGTTTCCAGTAAGACAAGATGATTAACAGTACCAAACTCTAAAGAGACATCAAGAAAAAGAAGCCTATTCTTTTCTTGTTCAATTGTGGGTCTGATGGGGTCCTTGTGATGTATATATGTCTGTAGTATCAATCTGTAACATCAGTTTGTAAATGGGGTGCTTTGGGATCTATGTATGTAAAATCAATTTGTAAAAGCAGTCTGTAAGATCACATTTCCACCCCCCCCCAGCCTCAGAGCATTGACTCTGCCCCTTCCCCCTTCCGGCACTCTGCCCAGCAACAACTCATGACCTGTTTATCTCTGCTTGAAACAATAAGTTATGTAAATGTTATCTCCCTTAGTTAGAGTGGCCAGCCCCACCAGAAATTCTTCAATACCTTATCTATAGGGTAACTCCTTAGTCAATTATATAGCTACACTGTCTCTGATGACCTTGGTGGGAGGCAGACTGGGCACTCTTTAGTTACCGTCAGGCCTAAAACCACACCTCCAGCTAGCCCCACTTGAGCTATTTCCCAGTGAATCATGGGCAATACACCTGCGCAGTTGATATTAAAAGTGTATGGTCCTTTGAGCACTGACCACTCCTTAACTCCTCCCTGATCCCACCCTTACTCACCTAGTTAGCATAATTGACACCTTAAAACTATGCCTGTGGCCTCTGCGAGTTTGCAGGTTCCATAAGAATCTAGCTCGCTGTTCTCTAAAGCGTAACAATAAACTTTACAGTTTCGGCTTCAAAGTTTGCTTGAGCCTGGTGAATTCCTTCCAGACTGGATGCCAGGGAGGTATCCCTGGCAGAACCACTTACCCTCCCCCCCTCCTTATCACCCTTCCCTCTTCAGGGCTATCCATGTATGGATTGACATACATGGATTGACATAGATTCCATCAGGTTCTTGGTACATCATAGTCTGGAAAAAGGCATTATTCATTCCCTTGGTTTTCCCTGTGTGAGTAATTAAGCTAAACTCTTGAATGATTATGGGTCAAATTTAGGAGGCTTCAATGTTGAAAGCTTGATACAATCAGCACATTATCCAGAAATATGGGCATCTTTTTTTTCTTTTTGTTTTTTGGAGGGCAGTTGGGGTTAAGTGACTTGCCCAAGGTCACATGGCTAGTTTTTGTGTTAAGTGTCTGAGGCTGGATTTGAATTCAGGCCCTCCTGACTCCAGGGCTGGTGCTCTATTCACTGTGCCATCTAGCCACCCCAAAATATCAGCATCTTTAGGCCCTTACCATTTATAGGGAACTTCTCTCCCATTTGGACTCCAAGCAGTACATCCCTTATGTTGAACACCTTCAGTAAACAGGTATCTTTATTTTTGCCTTGTTTGGCAATTAAAGTGTCCTACATCTTTATATTGTTCAAGAAATCTCAGATGGGATTAGAATTTAGGGCAGCATTATGTTCTACTGAATCAAATGCTTTTTTATTGTCAACAATCAGTAAAACCCAGAGGGATCTTACATTCTGAACACATTTTAGTCAACTGTTTAATTTTAAAGATGTGCTCTGTTGTATAATGTTAATTCAATTTAATTCCATAAACATCTATTAAGAGCCTATTATATGCAAGGCAATCTGCTAGGACACATTTCAAAAACTTATCTCAAACCTTCATCAAGGATACCCTATGTGCATATGCAAATGCTGTCATAAATATTCTATAGTGACAAGAAAGTAGGCATAGGAATTAGTGGTTGTTAATATTTTCTCTGTCACCTACTTTTGGTAATAAAAAGGCCAGATTTGTCCCCCCAAGTATTTGCTATCTTCTCCCCTTTCAGACAGCTTGAGCATGGATACACCTTTAAAATGATGCCACCTCAAGCACAGACATTTTCCATATATATTTGTCAAGTCCAACAGCTCTTTGTTTTCTGTAGGGCCATTTTTGTTCTAAATGCAGTACATTCAAATGTGGTGGCTCAATTGTCAACAGTGAAAAGAGTTTTTTATCTTGTTTGTTTTGACAGATCTTTTTCATTTTTTTGCCTGTTTCTATCCTCTTTCCTGCGCAGCTAGGTGGCTCATTGGGTAAAGCATGGAACTTGGAGTCAGGAAGTCAAATCCTGCCTCAGGTACTTCCTAGCTGTGTGATACTGGACAAGTCACTTAACCCTGTTTGCTTTAGTTTTCTCATTTGTAAATTGAGCTGGAGAAGAAAATGGCAAACCACTTAAGTATCTTTGTCAAGAAAACTCCAAATGTGGTCAAGAAGAGTCAAACATGGCTGAAATGACTGAACAATAACAACAGCATCTTCTTTCCTATTTCATCCTGCTTTTGAGATAATTTTGCTTAGCTGAATCTCACACTAAATTTTCTGTTAAAGTGCCACTTCACAACCATAGTTTTTCCTGTTTTATGATTTTCCTCTATACAATTTTTCAGATGAGTTTATATTCTAAATCAGTATTGCTTTTATTAACTATAGCTCTTTGGCAAGAAGATCAAGTGTTTGCTAGCTGAGATAATTTCTTGGCTTTGATCTTCTTGTATATTTATATTAAACTTTCTTAAGAAATAATGATAGTAGGTCAACTTGTAGTTTCTCTAGTAACCTACTCTATATTCTACTCTGGCTCACTGCAAGGCTTATTTTTTTTATAGGAAGCCAGTTTGGCTGCTCCCTTTCCAGATTCACATGAACAGTCTCAGCAGCTGCTTATGTTGATGCTTCTTTTATCTATATTCCATTTTTTTTGCATCAACAGCTTGAGCTGTCTCCATTGTGTGCCCCTATCTCCTCATCTTTATCCTTCTTTCCAATTTGGCATTGCTTTTGTTCTTTGCTCTAACAAGTTGATCATCTGACTGTACATAGGCATCTACTTCATAAATGACTCCCACATAAACATCTAGTCATTTACTATATGGTTTAGAATATTATAGATTTCATTAAAAAATTAATAAGTACTCACTATGTCCTGGGCATCCCAACTCTTTTTTTGAAGAAAACATCTGAATATTTAAGCATGGGGAGGTAGCATGTTATAATGCACAAATAACCAGTTTTGGAGGCATTTAATAGATTTTGTTGATTGACTGAGGGTATTATTGAATTTCTCATAGAATTTCCCTACCTCTTCTGTCTCCACAACAGATGTTGGTACTTAGGTTATAATTACTTTTTTGTAGTCTTTTTGCAAATGTTTACCATGAGATATGGAAGCTATATGACTGTATATCCCATGAGATATTGTCTCTTGTTGTCTTTGGAGGAATGATACCAACTCCTTTATTTACCTCTCAAAAGAAAACCTGTGTAGTATTGTCCCAATTATCTGCAACTTGATTTATTTTCTGGTTTCATTTATAGTGAGAATGGCAAACCTGATATGATCCACTTCTTTCAGTTGTATTTCTATTGGTTTATCACTGAACAAGGATCTCACATTCACTGTTCCAACAGCTAAGTTAATGTTTATAGACTGGACCTGTGATTTCATTTATATAGGGAACTCTCAGGTGAGAAAACTCACTCTACCAATGTAAATCACCTTCTCTGCCATTTGTTGTCTTAGAGAGTTGCCTAGAATACTGAGAGGTTAAGTGACTTGTCTAATATCACACAGTCCATATATGCTATAGGTGAGACTTTCTGGTTCTGAGGCCAGCTCTCTATTTATTATACAAGGCTACCTCTTATTTACAGACAATGCAAAAACTGTGTGATTACTAATATTCTCTGCTCCCTTTTCCCCTACTTACTCTGCCATTATCCCTGAAGAATCAGAAGGACATTGAACAGGACTAGGGGCCATTTTGTCCTTTTTGTTTCATGGGGTTCCATGGCCAAGGAATTCATTATGTGCTGATTCATTCAATACCAGCTTGCTGATAGCAAGGCTCTCTCTGTAATAAGTAAGGCCTTTCTAGGTAAAGCATAACTAGTCTGTCACCAGGGATGTACTACAAGCTCTTGCATTATAATAGAACCTGCTAGAGCTTTTATTATGCTGCCATTGACTTTGAGAACACAAGGTCACCTCCATATTACAATGAGGTACCATAATAAGATTTTGTGAAGAAAATTGTTATTTGTTATTCATTCATTCAGTTGTGTTTCACTCTTTGTTATCCCATGGAGCCTCCAAAAGACTTTCTTGGCAAAGACACTAGAGTGGTTTGTCATTTTCTTCTCTAGTAGATTAAGGCAAATAGAAGTTAAGTGACTTGCCCAGGATTGCAAGTATCTGAGGCTGGTTTGAACTCAGGTCTTCCTAACTCCAAGGCTAGCACTCTATCCACTGAGCCAACTAGCTGTCCTCCTGCCACCCCCTCCCTTCATATGTGTGTAAGTGTGTGTACATGTATGTATGCATACACATACATATATGTGCATATATGTACATATGCATTGTATGTTGTGTATTATATATTTATGTGTATGTGTATATGTGTGCACATTTCTATATGTATGTGTGCACATGCTATTTACACACATATGTATGTGTGTATATATATATACGTAGCTATATAAATGCATGAATATAATATAGTCTATTATTGCTGCTATTGTTTTCATATTGTAGGACATCTCAGAAACCTTTCTGAGAACAGCTCTGATGGTCCCATGACCTAGCAACATGGCCTCTAAACATATAACAGGAAAGATGACTTGGAAGAACTTCCTTAATTATTTTTGTCAGACCTTTAATCAGCAGATCCTTGTCTCCCTCTCTACCCTGTACTTCCACTGCCCACACTTTATTGTCTTCCCCAAAACCCCATTTTCCCCATCATTCCATTCTGACACACCATCTTCATTCTCATCAATGTACTGTAAATGGGATTTCCTTTATTAGTAGCATTCCCTGTACTACAAAGGAACAAATAGAGAGTCAGACATGTTTAAACTTGGTCCTATAGTCGGACAACTTAAAAGGTTTGGGAGTAAAGGGGAAGCAGGTGTCAACTGGCACCATTTGATTTAGGCAAAACTTAACCTGTTTCTGAAAGCATCTCCCCTAGCTCTCTGCCTCTTACAGCTGCTTTACTAGCCTACTATATATTCTAACCCACATCACTCTCAGGCTTGCCCTTTGTTTAAAGTCTGCTTGGTTGTTCCTCTGCCCAAACACACATGAGCACTCTGCAGATGCCTGTTGCCTCCCAGGTCTCTGAGTCACAGACTATGCATCTGTTTTTGCTGCTAAATAATTTCACTAAAAATTTGCTGGGATAGTTAGAGAAAGAAAAGTCAAGTCAAGGGAGTGAGGTGGTCAGTGAGAAGGGTGGAAGAAAAGGTGAATGGAAGGGAAGGGAAGGAACAGGAGAGAAGGGAGAGAAAGGAAAAATGAGCAGAGGTGACAGGGAGAAATGAGGTTAAGAAATGGGGGCAATAAAGAGGAAGAAATATGAAAGAATGGGGAGAAAAGACCAGACTGGATGGGAAGGAGATAGACAAAAATGAGACTAGGAAGAGGAAGAAAGAAAGAAAAGGAAAAGAGGAAAGATAAAGAGAGTAAGAGGAAAAGGAGAGAAATAAAAATAAGGAAAATAAGAGGCAGAAAAGGGAAAGAAGAAAAGAAGGGAGAGAATAAAGGGGAAAATGCAGGAAAGAAGAAAGAAAAGGGTGAGAAGAGAAGATCAAGGAAGGGAGAAAGGAAGATGAAAGATAGAGAGCTCTATGAGGAAGCAGGTGTAAAGATGAAAAAGTAGGGAAGGAAGAGAAGGGGGCAGGAAAGCTGTGTAACAGCAGCTTTAATTTGTCATTAGTCCAACATAAGCAAGCATTTTTCCCACTCAATCTTTTTTCCATTTGTCATGGGTTCAAAAGAGCAAGCACACAGCCCAAGAGGGAGAGAGAAAGAGAAAGAAAGAGAAAACAAGGAGTAATCCCTTTGTTATTGTCAAATCGCCTGTCATTGTGTTTGTACCTCTGGATGAGCAAGTTGTAAATATGCTGATCTCACCATACTGCCTGTGGCAGAGCCAATGGGCTGGGAGGCTGACCAACAGAAGGGAGATATGTCTAAGTGGGGTATGTAAGGACAAAAAGAAAGCCCAAGGGAGAGCTGAGTGATCATAAGCAGTTTGCATTCAGATTTCCAAAGGTGACTAGGAGATAGCTACAATGAAAGGAGGAATCTCTTCTCATTACAGTGTTCTCTCCCTGCTCCAAGCTCAACCACCAGGAGTCTCTTTTCTAGGCTTTCCAGGATGGGCATGCCTTTGATCCTTTATGTTATAGCAGCAGACCTCTGACTTAGGTGTCCTGTTTTCTGCCCAATAACACCGAATCCACAGAGATTAGGGTACTTTTGCTGCAACTGCAGAAGTTGACCCTTAGAAATAAGGGGCACAATATTGTTGTCCATCCTTTGTTTTGAAGAGGACCAACGACATCACAGACTGATGTCTTGACTCATGGGTGAACTGTATTTAAGAGAGGCAGAGTTGCACAAAGTCATTGGCCTTACTCTCTCTTATAGAGTCAACAAAGTTCAGTGGCAAGATAAAAATTAAGACAACTGGTGATGGTCTGGGATGCAGCAGATGACTTTGGCATCTTCTATGTCTGACCAAGCGCTAAGCTCTCCATAGTGCCTGCTTCAGCTGCTTTCATGGCTGTTAGAACAAATGATTCTCATCCGTCAGAGGAAATCTTCAGATGTTTGGGGTAGACATTCCCTTAACTCACTAACAGGTTTGAGGCCTATTGGTTACCCTAGTTTCTGTCAACCTGGTTGTCCATCTACTAAGACAATTTTACATGCTTGTTGGAGGCACATATGAGTATTAAGTGACAGGTGGACACATATAACCCCAAAGGCTGACCCATTCTGGCAAGAAGTTGACTTAGCATTCTCAGTCTAAGTACACTAGTGTTATTAACAAAGAGGTCTGTTATGGAAAGAGCACCATCAGTACAGAAACATGAAATGACCAGGGGTATGTTGGCACTGGTTCATACTGGTTAAAGTTTCAATGTGACCATTTAAATATACCTTGGAAATCAGCAAATGCTACAAATCAGGGCTTGGTTTATTGGTTTGTTGATCATCTAGACTTAATAGAGTGATAGGGGAAAGTTAATAATGCAAGATTAAACTTAAAACTTTGTCATATGTACTTTTTGGGGGGCAGGGGAGCTGGTTGTTGAAGAGTTACAAGGACATCCCTGCAGCTACCTCTCCACACAATCCTACTCCAGTACTCTATCACAGTGAAGAGAATACTCTTGCTTCGCAAAGGCTATGGCAAAGTACCACAAACTGTGGTGGGTTCGACCACAAAGAAAAGGCTTTTACTGTGGCTCAGGCAACAGATTGAGTCTGCTTTCTGAGAACCAGTTCAGCTAAGCACAGAAAGGCTTACCACCACTATGCTGGCTACCTGATGATGTGGAAGCCCATGAAACAAAGAAAAATACAAAATGGCCCTTGGACCTGTGAGGCCTCCTTCTACCCTGTGGAAGTGGTACTAGGGTAGCATAGTTTTTTTTTTTTTTTTAAGCAATCGGGGTTAAGTAACTTGCTCAAGGTTACACGGCTAGTCATTATTTATGCGTGGGTGCTCATTTTCTGAGGCCGGATCTGATCTCGGGTCATCCCAACTCCGAGGCCGGTGCTCTATTCACTGCGCCACCTAGCCGCCCCGGTAGCATAGTTTTTGGAAGGATGGTAAACTTTGACCCTTGTAACTCTACATGTGACATACTTTTCCAATAACTAACAAGTGGACATATTGGTGGAGAAGTTTAATCATAGTTGTCAACATTGTTGCAATAAGGAAAAAAAAAACATTAGGGAAATTAAAGCTAAATGAAAAGTTTGTTTACAGACACTCTTTAAAGAAGGAAAAAGAGTTGATAAAACTAGTTTTATCATGTATCCAAAGTTAAAATAAAAATTTATTCCTTTAAAAAATTAGGGGATGGGAAAAGACTGATACAACAATAAACTTGGTGTGCTGAACTTGGGGTCAGGGGACCAGAATTCCAATCTTGGATCTCATTTTCCTCATCTACAAAATGAGGGGGTCAGGGGGATGGCTAGGTGGCACAGTGAATAGAGCACTGGCCCTGGAATCAGGAGGACCTGAGTTCAAATCCAGACTCAGACACTTAACACTTACTAGCCATGTGACCTTGGGCAAGTCACTTAACCACAATTGCCCTCCCTTCCCCCCTCTAAAAAAAAAAGCAAAAAAATGAGGGGGTAGGATCAGATACCCTCTATAGTCTCTTCCACCTCTAGATCTGTGATCTTATGGTTAGATGGTTATTAAAGTCCACCCTAACTTTAAATTCAATTTTTGTAAACAGTTTTCATAGGATAGGGATTATTTGTTATTAAAATGTTTCACAGGATTAGCTTGTGAATACATCTGGTCTTGGGACCAGATGGATTTTGTTTGTTTGTTTTTTACATGGCAGCAGCTCATTTATAGCCTATTCAGTTTCTCTTTCTGAAATTGGCTTATTTAGGCAATCTATTTCTTGTTTAGTAAATTTGAATTTTTGAGGGGTATTTATCTCATTTCATTTCTATTTTCAGTTCTCTGTTAGTTCCTGTTAGGAACAGGGGCAAGGATTAGACCCATAATTTCATAGGTATACAGAACTCTAGGATTAGGAAACTCTATACTAGTACACATCTGCATCTAGAGCAGAGTCCCAGAGAGACAGAGGTGGGATTTGAACTCGTGTCTTCCTGGCTTTGAGAACAATTTTCTATCCACTATACCATGCTGTTTCTTGTTAAATTATCTAGTTAAAATTTCAGTGTAGGGGTGGCTAGGTGCCGTAGTGAGTAAAGGACCAGCCTTGGAGTCAGGAGGACCTGAGTTCAAATGTGACCTCAGACACTTAACACTTAACTAGCCATGTGATTTTGGGTAAATCACTTAACGCCAATTGCCCCTCCAAAAAACAAAACAAAAACAGAAACAAACAAAAAAAAAAAACAAAAAAAAAATTCAGTGTAAGCATTTATACCTCAGAAATCAGCAATTGCTACAAATTGGGCCTCAATTTGTTGTTTTATCTCTGATAACTGATTTTCTCTGATATTCTATATTTCACTGGATTCATTTCGATATCACTTTTTAATTTTGGCCATTTGATTTTCCTTTCTTTTTATTAATTTAACTAAATGTAACAGTTTTATTTTTTTTGTTTGTTTTTGTTTTTTGCTTTTTTGGAGGGGGGATGGTAGAGCAATTAGGGTTAAGTGACTTGCTCAAGGTTCCATGGCTAGTGAAGTGTTAAGTGTCTGAGGCTGGATTTGAACTCAGGTCCTCCTGACTCTAGGGCGGGTACTCTATTCACTGTGCCACCTAGCTGCCCCATATTGGTCCTTTTTGTAAAAGCTTTTAAAAATTTTTGTTTTATTAATACAGCTATTTCATTCCTTTCAATTAACAATACAAAGTGATGAGCAATTATTTATATCTATATCTACATATATATATATAGATATAGATATCATTCAATTTATCAAATATAGAGCAAGGTCTATGTTATATAATTCTTTTAACACTGTTCAATCAATCAATAAACATTTATTAAACTCCTATGTGCCACTATTGTTAATTACTAATAACATTTAATTTTTCACACCACTTAGTGTATTGCTAAGCACACAACAGGCAATTAATAAACACAAAAGAACAGGGCAGGGCCTCAGAGTGTGTAGGTAATTAGGGTTAGAAGGAAATCAGGGAAAGGGGGTATTAGTTAGTTCCCTTTCCTTTGTGTTACCTCCAGGGAAGGGAATGACAATAGAGCCTTGGGGGAAGCAGGAAGGTGTCTAAAGGGAAAGGTTGGTGCTGGTGCTTGCTAATGGAGGGCATGAAAGAGCACTAGACAGACTCACTTTTTCATCCCTCTTTCCATCTTTATCTCTCTATTTTGGAGGATATTAAATATAACTGTCTTGCTTCCCTTCCCACTAAAAAAATGAAAACTTAAAAGGAATAACTAAATACCCATAAGCTCCTTCAAAAACCCAAATTTACAAAACAAGAAATAGATAACCCAAATAATCTTATTTCAGAAAGAGAAATTGAACGGGGCATAAAAGTTATGCCCCTCCTTTTGTTTTTATTTCTTTCCTAGTGATTCCATGTAAAAAAAGAATAGAAAGAAAGATTTTATTCTACCAGCTAGGGTCCAGGGTGATAGCTATATCTTTATGTAGCTCAATCAATTGATCAATCTATTACTTGTATGTGTATGTAGTAGTCACTGGTCAGTCAATCAGCCAGGCCAAGTAAGTCTTTCAGTGGTAATGTGTCGGGTGCAGTGGGTACCATGGGCTAAAACAAAGCAGGAGCAGGTTTGCATTACAGATTAGAGCACATAAGGAATTGACAATGTCTCACCTGGGCTTGGGCCTTTATCTTTTCATACTCTCCCTTCATCCTTTTCTGGACATCTTCATCTACACTGGGGTCTCCTATCCTGTTGAACAAGGAGGCTGCTTCTTCAAGCAGCCTATCCAAGAGGATGGACTGGTTCAAGATGTTATTGAGCAGGACTTGAGAGTGGCTAAGTTGCCACTGCTTTTCTTTTAGTCCCACTTGCAGCTCCACACTGGTCTCCAAGGTCATCTTAATCTTTTGGAACCACCGGTAAAATTCATCCTGGGCCAGCAAATATTCACTCCAGTGCAGCCACACCCACTCAATCCGGCTGTTAAAAGGGGAAAACAAATATAACTACTACTAAAATAGCACAATTATGTTGCATTAAGAGTTTATGAAACACTTTTCTTATGTGTTATGAGTAATGCAGTATACATTTTTATATTCTATATTATATTTTATAGATAATAATTCACTTATCTCTAGTAACTTAAGGCTTACAAGGAGGGGTGTACTATAATCAGTTCTAACTTGAGATAGTTATATTTTTCAGTGTGAGCATTTATACCTCAGAAATTAGTGTTTGCTGCAAATCAGGCCTTGATTTTTCATTTTGTTGGTTTCTAGACTTTTAAAAGTGCTACTAATGCAGAAAAAGTAAACTTAAAAGTGTGTGCATATTTTTTTCCCCTCAGAGGGCCTGGTTGTTAAACATTTGCTAGCACACCCTTGTACTCGTCTGTAAACACCAGTTGGGCTCAGCACAAGTGTCGTAGAAGGGGTAGAAAGTGAAGGCATCATTGATTGGAAGCCTGATGACTATGGACTAATAAATTAATGATAATAATATGACAATAACTGATACTTACATAGTTTTTTAAGGTTTGCAAAGTGTTTTACACTCATTATCTCGTTTGAGCTTCACGACACTTTTGCTTACAAAGCACTTTCCTCATAACACTCCTGGCATAGTAAGCAATACAAGTTTTGTGATCTCCATTTAGTAGATAAGGAAACCCAGTCTCAAAATGACTTGACTTTACACCAAAACGACTTGCCCAAAGTCACACAGCTAGCAAATACAAAAGCTATTTGAACCCATCTCTTGATTCCCAGTCTAATCATCTTTTCATTGTCCTATGATAACTGGGATAAAAAAGAAAACATGAGTCAAACGTTCCCATGTCACTAGCTCTAAGAGTGAAGGAATTCAGGGCGTATCAGTCACACTAATGAAGGCAACCAAAGGACAAAGTAATAAAAAGCAGAATAATCCAAAAGTCCTTTCTGTTTTGCCTTGAACCTCAGAGATGAGATATGGAACCTAGTCACAGCACTCACATGCCCCCAATCTTATACATGATAATTAGCATTTATATAGAACTTTAAGGTTTACAAATTGCTTTACAAGGATTATCTCATTTTATTCTCACAATAACTCTGGTAGCTGCTAAAATGTTATTCCTAGTTTAAATGTGGGAAAAACTGAGTCACAAAGTGTATTTGTTTTATTTTTAGGATCACACAAGTGAAAAATGTCAGAGGTAGGATCCAAACCCAGGTCCAGTGTTCATTCTTTTGGATTGCTCAGCAATCCCTCTACTCCCGTCCCTATCTCATTCCCCATACTAACTGTAGCAAAACTTTTTACAGTACTCCAACCTTCCACATCATTTAGCTTTCCAAGAAGATTAAGACCATCTGATATGAGGTCCTTTAGCCAAGAAAGTCCCTGTCCATTCTTCAAATTTTGTCATCACAACTGGGGACAACATCATAACTGGAAGTTGCAAAGTATCAAATTTGCGTTTGATATAGGGGAAAACTTCCAATAATAATTAGAACTGTCCAAAAATGGAATGGCATGCCATGGGGGATGGGGGCTTCCCCCAACGGCAGCTTTTCAAGCACAGCTTAGATCACTTGTTATAGTGCAGTAAGGGGTTAGACTAGGAGGCTGTTGAAGCCTCTTCCTTCGAAGATTCTGTGCTTTGCCAGCCATTCTTATTGGCTCATAGATCCAGAGACAGAAGGAATTTCAGAGATCATCTAGTCCAGCGCTTTATTTTATGGATGAGGAAATCAAAACCCAAGGAAATTAGATGATTTGCCCAAGTTTACACAAGTAGTAAAAATCAACGAGTCATTCTCTTCCTTCAATTGAATTTAATTCAGTGAAAAAATGATGAAATGTCCCAACTGCTCATTAAGATTCATCCTTCTAATTCAGGGATTCCTAACCTGAGACCCATGGACTTAGAATTTAGGGACTCTATGAACTTGAAAAGAAAAAAAAAATCATATCTAACTAAAATTTAGCATTTCCTTTAAATATTTAAAAATATTATCATGAGAGGATAATACCTCCAAAGAAGTCCATGATATACAAAAGACTAAGAACGCTTGTGTAACCTGACCCTTTATCACCCGGCTTCCAACCTTATCCCTTCTTTTCCAGAACTCTTAGAGCAGTCTTCTCTCTAAAATGCCACTTTATCTTCCCTTCCCTTTTTTTCTCCCTCCTCCTTCCCCCTCTCCTCACTTTGTGTATCTACTACCTCTGTCTCTGTCTGCTGTCTGTCTTTCTCTTCGTTCCCATCTACAAACATAACTGGGTTTCTTTAATTCTAAAATAATTACCCAAATTAAAAACCAAACAAAACACTCTTCCCTTGATTTTTTTTATCCCATTCAGTTTTTCTACATCACCTTGTCCTTCCCTTCACTAATAAACTTCTCTGTAAAAGTAGTCTACACCTGCTTCCTCCACTTAAACAATATCTGCTTTTTCTTTAACCCTTTGCAGTCTGGTTTCTATTCATGCAACCTATAAACTATTCTAAGGTTGCCAGGGATCTTCCTCTATCCCCAAATCTCACACTTTTTGATAATTCGGACACTGTTAACCCTTTCTTGCTTCTAAATATCTCCCCTTCCTTTCAATTCTGAGACAATCTCTTGACTCCCTTCAAACCTTTTAATTGCTCCTTTTCTATAACTCCTCTGTTGGTTTTTCTTTTTCCAATTCCATAAAAAGAACCCCCTTAAAACATAACCCCTGAGGTTCTGTCCTTGGCTCTCTTCTTTTCCTCTCCTTTCCTTTCCTCCCCTCTGCTTTCCCTTCTCCTACCTTCTCCCTTCTTCTCATCTCTTCTTACCCCTTCTCTCTCTATAATTTCCCCAAAAGCAAATTAATTTAATTCCACAGCTTCAATCAGTAACTCTATGTAGATACTCCCAAGTTTACCTCTAAACCAACTTCTCTTCTGAGTTCTAGACCTTCATCTTTAACTACCAATATAAAAGATCTATATAACTGAATTTCCCACCAGGAACTCAACTTTAACATGTCCAGAAGAGTTCTTGCTATCTTTTTCTCAAATCTGTTCGTTCTTCTGATTTGATAGTTTCTATCAAGGATACTATCATTTCCCTTGTCTCATATATTTGAAACTCTGATGATATCTATGATTCTTCCTTCACCCTCATCTCATGTATCCAGTCACCCTGTATTGTAAATTCTACCTCTGCAATAGCTCTCCCATCCACCCTCCCCTCTCTATTCTTACTGACATCTTCCAAGTATAGGCCCTTAATTCCCATTCTCCTTGACTATTATAATAGCTTCTCCATTTCTTCTTTCTCTAGATCATCCTTTATGTGCTTCCAGACAGCTTTGTCACAAAGAGTCATTGCTCCATGAAGCACCTGTTATTTTCCAGGAAATCTGAAAAAAAAAAAAAACAACCGCTGCCTGGCTTTCAAAGTATTAGTATTCTAATATCACTCTCCTTCCCCAAGTATAGCTCACTCTAACTTGTCATTTTCCTTATAAACCTTAACTTTCTCATGTCTGCCTTCATTTAGGTTCTTCTATATGCTAGGAATCGTCTTTCCTCCCCACTCCACCTTCCAATTCCACCATATTGTCTATTGGATTCCTATTAATCTGTTAAAGACTGGCTCAAATGCTGCTCCCCCAGAAAACCTTTTCCAACCCCCCATATTGGGAAGGACCTGTCCTCTTTTGGACCTTCTGTTGCTCTATTCTGCTCCTCTCTGGTATATTTATCAAATATTATTTTGAACCGTATTTATTTGTATATCATATTTACCTACTATACTGTAAACCTTACAAAGCAGGGACTGTGTTTACTCTAAACTTTATATCTATCCAATGCCTAGAACAGACAAACAAAAAGTTTGTCAAAAAGTAAATGTTTAATAAATGTTCTTTAGATCATATTGTTTAACCAACCAATAATACCCCTCTATGTGGTGATCTTACCTCTATTTAAAACTTCTAACAATGGTGAGGTCATTACTTCTCCAGACAGCCTATTTTAATAGCATTTCCTTCTGATACTGGCCCAAAATCTGATTCCTGGCAATTTTGGTCTACTAAAGCTAATGCCTATTCTCTATGACAGCCCTTTGGATATTTGAAGACAGTTATCAAACTCCTAAATCTTCTATTTTCCAGGCTACCTACCTAGTTCCTTTAGCTAATCTTCATGTAGCATGGTTTGCAGTCTTTTCCCCTTCCTCATCATTCCTCCAGTCCTGGTCCTTCTACTCTAAAGATGCTCCAGTTTGTCCTTGTCTCTCCTAAAATATGGTGCCCAGCCTTGATTCTACCAACTCCTGTTTATAAATTTTTACTTTTCCAAAGACTTTCACATCTATTATTTCCAATAATAACAGCAATTATAATAGTTAGCACTTATATAGCAGTTTAAGGTTGGCAAAGGGCTTATTTTACCCTCACAATAACCATGGGAGTTGGGTGCTATTGTGATCTCCATTCTACAGAGTAGAAAATTAAGGCAGAGAGAAGTTAAGTGATTTTCTCAGGGTCCCATAACAGTATCTGAGACCAGATTCAAAGTCAAGTTTTCCAGATTACTAATTTAATGGTCTATCTACTACATAACCTACTTGTCTCACTTGGACAAGAAGAAAGGAAATCCAGATCCTGGTCCCAGTGTCTGGGGTGAGACACCTCACTATTCTGATTTTTAAAGGAGAAAAATATTTGCCCTATTTGCCTGATAGAATTTTTGTGGGAATTAGATTACAAGATACATGAAAAGTTGAAAATAAACACACATATATACACACATATAGATACATACATACACACAAACACACATACACATGTATACATATAGACACACATATACAAGGTAAGGCATTATCAAAAGTAATTTTTAAAAAATAAAAACCTCATAAATTTGGCATAAATTTATAACTGGCTAACTACAATATAATAGGCTTATGATGGGACCAGGAGGTTAATATAACATGTGTACCTTGTATTGAAGAACACCACCTTCTTACATCATTGCCAAAGCATGATAGATTGCCAGTGATTAAATGTTATTATTATAATTATTATCAATCAAGTAGGGAGGGACTAGAGATCATAAGAGAACATTCCATTCCTAATAAACTCTAATAGGACCACTCTCTTCCATGATAATATTAGGAAAGACATGGATTTCTATAATGAAACAACTATGGTATAGTGGAGAGAGTACTGAACTTAGAATCATGAATTTTGAATTCATGAAAGTTTGAATCCCAGCTCTGTTATTTGGGCAAATTATTTCCTCTTGGAGGGCCTCAACTTTTATTGTCTGTATAAAAAAAGAGGGAGTTGGGTAGGATGGCCTAAAAGGTGCCTTCACTAGCTCCCATATACAACAGGATTAAGTCCTCATGATTTTCTTCTACCAAGGTTTCCAATAGCTCACTACCTGTGACAGTGAGTAATGTAGATAACTGTTTCTTCCCACTCGGTTTTGATGTCCTTCAGCCTGGCCAGGATCTTGTGCTTCTGTTCTTCACTACAACAGCTGAGAAGATTGTCTGCTGACTTCAGGACCAGGTCCATCTTCATTTGTCCCTCTGGTTCCAGATGACATATTTTCTAACAAAAGCAAAGTTGACAAAAATTCACGTTTCCATGGTTTTTATAGTTTATCAAGCCTTTTATCCTAAAAATCCTATGGGTAGGTTGTAATAGCTCAACCTTCTCTTGAAAAATCTGTTTAAAATACATTTTATTGATCCTTTGTCTTTACATCAATTATTTGAACACCTCACCCCTTGCAATGAACTTTCCCTTTTGATGAAACAAATCAATTAAGTAAAAACATCCTATATAGTGACCCTATCTACCATTGTATACAATATTATGTCCCAGTAATCTCCCATCTCTCAGTAGTGAGGAGGGAGGTATGTTGCATTATCTTATTTGAGGATCATTATTGGTTTTTCAATTACCCAGAATTCAACTTCCTTTTGGTAATCTTTTCACTTATATTATTATATTCTTTGTATATTATATTTCCTTAGTTCCACTTAATCTTTTTGCATCTTTTTATTTGAATCTTCCAATGTTTTTCTGAATCCTCACATCTATAATTTCTTACTACACTATAATATTCCAAAACAAAATTTTTTTGGATATTTCTTAATGTATACTCACTCTGTGTCCAAATCTTTAATACCACAAAGACTTTTATCATAAATATTTTTAATGTATATTGGACCTTTGTTCCTATCGCTTATTTCTTTTGTGTATATGCTCCAAAATGAGATCACTGGGTCAAAAGACACTGGCAGTGAAGTCCCTTGTTGAATGATGCCAAATTGGAATACTTCACAGCTTCAATATCAGTACATTAGTGTGCCTGCCTACCTTCCCATAGCTTCTTCAGCAATAACTGTTTCCATCTTTTCTTATCTTTTACAATTTGAATGGTGTGAGGTAAAACCTCAGAGTTCTTTTAATTTGGGTTTCTTGAACTTTTAGTGATTTGGAGCATATCTTCAAGTGATCATTAATAGCTTGCAATTTTTCTCTTGACAAGGCATTGTCAGGAGGAACAGAGACAGTGGTATCATGGGAGCACCTGGAGTCAAGATTAACAAGTTTATTATCAACCATTTTTTTTCAAGAATTACCTTGTGGCAAATTCTTCCATTTTTTCTTTTCCTACTACTGCTGAGATTTCTGAATTGGGGGTGGGGGAGTCTGACATATATAAATTAGAGTGGTAAGGGGCAAATATATAGGATAAATCCTAGGATATATCTTATTCTGCCATCTTTCTAGGATTCCTGCTCCTATTCCATTCTACTTTCCTATCATTTGTTTTTGATCTGTGACACATGAGATAATGGACTAGTCACATGCTAAGAGAAAGGAATATTTTATGGACTGCCTATGTGCTCTACTGGTATCCTTGTGATATCAAGAAAACCTAAAGAAGTCACAACATATTGGGTAGACTTTCTTAACAAATTAAGGAAGGACACAGACAAGAATGGTATAAAATGGGCAGTCATGGATGGGCTATGATCTTCTTTGGTGGCAATATCCACTTTGATAAGATCACAGATCCATTTGAGTACTGAGTATAAAGTATAAACATAAACAATAAATGGGTGAAAAAATAATATATGGGTGTCTGTACATACACAGGGAGCAGTTCGGTGGCACAGTGGCTAGAGTGTGGTGCCTGGGGTCAGAAAGACTCATCTTCTAAGTTCAAATCTGGCCTCAGACACCTACTAGCTCTGTGACCTTGGGCAAATTACTTAACCCTCTTTACCTCAGTTTCCTCATCTGTAAAATGAACTGGAGAAGAAAATGGCAAATCATTCCAGTTTCTTTATCAAGAAAATCCCAGATGGCATCATGAAGAGTCAGACACAGCTAAAAGACCTAAACAACATACATAATACATACAAATATACATGTACCTTAGTTCCCAAGGAAGTTGAAATAGCACTTAAAAATGCAAATTCAGGAAGAGTGGCTAGACCAGACTGAAGCCACACAATCCTAAAAATATTGAAAATATTGCAAAGTGATTTTACAAGGTAGCTTGGGAAGAAGATACTAAAAGAATGAAAAAGTTAGAAACAATACCCCAAAGAGTCAATATCAAGAGAATATAAATAACTAATAGTCAATATGTCTACCTTTCAATCTTTATAAAATGTTTGTAAAAATCACATATATACATATGGAGAAAGAACAAGAGAGAAAGAATATGTTTGATGATAATGAGAATAGCAAGCATTACGCTTTTTTATTTGTTTTTCTTTTTTGTTTGTGTTTTCTTTTGCAACATGGATAATGTAAAAATATATTTTGCATCATTTCACATGTATAATTGATATCAAATTGCATGCCTTCTCAAGGGAGGGTGTCAAGGTAGAAGGGAGGGAAAAAATTTGAAACTCAAAATTTAAAAAAAATAAAAGTTAAAAAAATTACATGTACTTGGTATTTAATGAAATAAATAAAACTATATATTTATAAAATATATATAAAGCTTTGTATTGTATATTATGTAAATGTTATATAAAGCTTTGAGGTTTGTGAACATTTTATATATGTTATCATTTGATTTAATTTATATTTGATGAAAATATATGAAGGGAATAGACAAGGTTTTATAAACAATATTCTGTGACAACCCACATCTTTGCACAACTGACTATAAGGTATAAAGAATGTAAGATCTTGTGCTTATTATTTGTTGATTGAAAAATAAATGAATAAATTGGCTGAGTAGAATAAAGCATAGTCTCAAAAACTCTCCCCCAATAAAGAATCTTTTTTCTTCTTTCTTTTTTCTTTTTTGCCTTTTGGAGGGTAATTGGGGTTAAGTAACTTGCCCAAGGTCACACGGCTAGGTTTCTGTTTGTGTGCTAAGTGTCTGAGGCCGGATCCGAACTCAGGTCCTTCTGACTCCAGGGCCAACACTCTACTCACTGCCCCACCTAGCCACGCCCCCCCATAAAGAATCTTACATGCATATATTAATATAAAATTTCAAAATAAGTTAAACAACTATAAAAACTGTTCAGTGACCCTAAGCATCAAGTAAACTCTCAGGAAGGTATATGTCTTTGCCACTGGTGTTTGCCACTGTCATGAAGGATGTCCTATATGATGTCCAAATAAATAAGGCAAGGTCCTCAGGATGTTCCTCTCTATAAATGACAGTGTATTAACTATAGTGAGCCCCAGAATATTTGAAGGCCTCCTCAGTAAGATTCATGATCACCTCCAAAAGATAAGGCAAGCAAACCATATGCACAAAAAAACTAAATGGAATTTTTAAAAAATCTATTTGTTCATACTATGACATAGAGTTGGACTGCCAACCTATTGAGCTATTCTATCAGTACTTATAGTTTGGTTTGGCACTGCAGATGGAGAATGAAATGAAATGAGAATTGAAAAGAAGGAAGAGAGGGGGTTAGATGCCATTTGAAAAATGCAGAGTTTTTGATGATTCCAGCATGTTTCCTGGAATAAAAAATAGAATTTAGCACTCCTATTCCCTGACAATACTATATGTTTCCTAGTTTGGGGACTGCACAATGTCCAAAGAATCAAAATTGTAAGTGAACCAAAGAACAATTGGAAGAAATATATTGGATGCACAGTATATTTTCAACATTGGTTTATATATAAGAAGTGGCACAGAGGATATCACAGAAGGAACATATGATCAGAAAAAGACTGAAAAGTAAGTATTAGAAACAACAAGTAGATACTCTTTAAGTGCTATCCTGGTAGCTAAGAAAACCACTAGGGTAGAAGTTCTCAATCTAGTGTCCTTGAATTAAAAAAAAAAAATGAAACTGAATTTCAATATAATTGGTTTCTTTTGAAATCCTATTTATTTTATGCATTGAATGACATTACTTTGAGAAAGGGTCTAACAAGCTTCACCAAATTGACAAAGGGGACAACGACTTAAAAAAAAATACTCTCTCCTAGAGGAAAGCTTCCAATATTTTAGATGAACCCTTTTTAGAGAATCTATGGAAGATCATGAAAAAGAATCCTACAGTATGAGAAGGCGATTGATATCATTGGAAAGGATAGACATGTAAGATCAAAGAATCACAAATTGGAAGTTGGAAGGTAATCTCTTCAACTTGCAGATGAGTACAATGAGGCCCAGAAAGTTTCATCAATCTGCCTAAAGTCCCACATGTGGTCATCATTGAGATCACGGATCCACTGAAATATCTGACACATACAGTTCTGACATGCAGCACCACATAGGATTACAAAAAATACCAAGTCGACAAACAGCAAAGCCTCTCTTATCCCTTCCCCATATGACTACTTGTTCTCCTGAACCTTCCTCATAAAAAAGAAGCCAGAAAAGAAAATCCCTCTGTGTGAAGGGGGACACAGTGCTTGATAGAGCCACATGGGAGATTTCTAAAACATCACTATGAACTCTCCGGTGCTTTTTAATATCAGCATGATGCAAAGTCCCATTCCATCCTGATATAATGTACAAGGTTGTATTGTAGTTTTCTTGATGCTTCATAGAATATATGCCATATCCTCCATGAAATCTTTCCTGAAGCTTCCTTTCCTTCCCTGATAGTAAGGATTATCAACCTGAACCAAACAACACATTTTTTAATATAAAGATTACATTTTATTGTTTTGCTTTTTGGAGGGGGGAAGTAAGGCAATTGGGGTTAAGTGACTTGTCCAAGGTCACACAGCTAGTAAGTGTGTCAAGTGTCTGAGGCCAGATTTGAACTCAGGTCCCCTTGACTTCAGGGCCAATGTTCTAGCTCTATTCACCATGTCACTTAGCCAAAACAATACATTTTTAAGCTAATAGACATCTTGTGTGCATTAGAATTATCTGCGTCAATATTTTATCCTCCTACTAGATTGCAACCTCCATGAGGACAGGGATACCATCTCACCTTGACCAAGTCACTTAATTTCTCTGGCCCTCAGTCTCCTCATCTGTAAAGTGAGAGCATCAGATTAAATTATCTCAAAGACTCTAGATCCTAAAATTTTTGGCTTAAGTTTAGTATCTTCTCTAAGGTGTACCTCAGGGCTCCACATAAAGCAGATGTTTAATAAATGACTGTTGAATGAATGCTAAGGCATCTTGCCAAGCAACCTAATTTATACTAAAAAAACAGTTTAGGCAACAGAGGAGTCTGAATCTATAAAACAAAGAAGATATCATCAAATGTGCCCATCCCTAGTACAAGTACAGATGGCACACCCCTTGCTGGAAGGCTGGTGTTCAGACTTGAGCATTTTCTTCAAAGGATCCTCAGATCTTTAAGTCTTAATGAACTATAAAAGTGCCTTCAGGACGTGCTTGCCTGGTGTATATAAACGCATCCTTGGAACTCAATTGTCTCTATATTCACTCCCCTGATAAGTATTCCCCACTGAAGGGGAAAATAATGGGTTACTCTGCTTATAAAAAGGTGAAAGGGAAGAATACTAATAAATATGATGTGATCCAGAAAAGAAAGTAAAAATCCCTCTCCTTAACATTAGATCTCCTGTTGGTTTACTATTTTCTCAAAACCCAGAAAAAGATAGTCATTGGACAGCTACAGTTGAACCAGTAAGCTCATTTTCCAAGGAGTGAATTCTATCCTCCTTCTACACTGCCAAAGACTATTTTCTTTGCCTGGTCTTTTTTTTTTTTAACTAGTAAATTTAAATAAATGTCAAGGGGAAGTGTGGAACCATAAATGCCAGCTGGCAAGGAATCACTTGGAAAACGATATACACATGGTATGCATGGGGAAGAATGTTTCCATTTAAACTAGCCAATGAGGGAGTGAGTTGAGAATCAGACAGCTTCTGAAGCAGGAGACGAACCCTGCCCCCCAAAAAGAAAAAACCCTGAAAAGTGGACTTCGGACAACAGAGCTGCAAGGCTTGTAATAAAAGCTTAGAACAGATCTCTGGGACCTTTAGGAATACACAGAAACTGAGTGGATTTGACAGTTAGCAAAAATCAGCAACCCAGAATCTCAGAGTTGGAAGGGATGTGTCAGAGATTCTCTATCCAATAAGCAAAGTGTGAATCCTATTTAGAAAATATAATGAATGGTCACAAACTATGCTTCAATACTTTCAAGGTGGGGGAACTCGATACCCTATGAGGTAATTAATTTCATTTGGGGACAGGAGAGAAACTTCTTCAGAATGAATCAAAATCTGCCTCCTCCTCTAATTTTGATTCATTGCTCCTTGTTCTGCCTTCTCAAGCCAAGTATAACAAATCCTAATTCGTTTTCTGTATTACAGCCTTTCAAATATCTGAAGACAGTTATATGCAGGGCCAGCTTGAATGGCTCAGGAGAGCCAATTTAAAAACTTTCACTGTGAGCATTTACACCTCAGAACTAGCAAATGCTACAAATCAAAGCTTGATTTATTGTTTTGTTGATTTCTAGACTTAAGAAAGTATTGATGAAGTAGATTAAACAAAAGTATGTCTTGCAATACATTATTTTTTCAGAGAGCCTGTTGTTGTACATTTACCAGCACACCCCTGGTTATTTGCCCATAAATCTTCCATTCTCCCAGTTAAGGGTTCTCAGTCCTTTAACTGGGATAGTTTCCAATTCTTTAACAAAACGAGTCGCTGTCAAAAATGCTTCCCCAGAACTGACCACAATACTCCACATGTGGTCTGACCAAGGCAGACTAGAGCAGGATTATCTCTTCTCTAAATTCAGAAATTACACTTCTGTTTGTGGTATCTAAAATGATTCTGGGGTATCCAGGTGGCGCAGCAGATAGAGCCCTGGGCTTGGAATCAGCAAGACTCATTTTCATGAGTTTAAATCTGGCTTCAGATGTTTACTAGGTATGTGACCCTGGGCAAATCAGTTAACACTCCTTGCCTCAGTTTCCTCGTCTGTAAAATTAGCTGAAGAAGGAAATGGCAAACCACTCCACTATGGAGTGGTTTGCCATTTCCCAAGAAAACTACAAATGGGATCATGAAGAGTTAGACGTGAACAAAATTACTTTAAGCTTTCTGGCTGACATATACCCAGTGGACAGAGGGTTTAGGATTAGCGTAGGGTGTCTGAGTGGGTGATGAGAAGATGATTCCAAAGAACAAAGCGCTATGTTACCGGTACCTGAGGAAAGGGTCCAACTCAAGACTCTTGTCTTGGAAGCTTCTTTCTAAAGGAACTACATGGAATCATGCAAAGAACTATGGAATTGGAGATGGGATACTTGGATTCTCATCTGTGCTCTGCTACTTTGGATCATCCAATTTCAAGGTGGAAAGGACCTTCAGAGATCATCTAATCCAATCCCTCATTTTACAGAGTGGTATAGTGCAATGTCAAAAGCTCTAGATTTGAAAATACAGGGTAAAGGTTAGACATGACGACCCCTATGATCCCTTCCAACTCTGATTTTCTATGACCAGCTATGAGTTTCTTCTGTGCTTCTTCTGTGACCATGGTTTCCTCATCTATAACATGATAGGATTTGACCAGATTATCACTAACATACTTTCTAGCTCTAAACTTTTGATTCAGGACACTGAGGCCAAGAGGCTTGGATTGTCTCCCCTAAAGAGAGAAGTTTCAGAGCTAGTATACGAACCCAGATTTTCTGATTCCAAACTCTACGCTATGGTCCTTTGGACAAATTATTTCATCTCTTTAACTGTGACCACCAGTTTTCTCACCTATAGAATAAGGACAATTTTTGTACTGACAACCTCGCGGTATATTTTGAGGGTCAAGAGAAATAATTTGTGGAAAGGTTTTGTTAAGGAACAAGATATATTTATATATAAAAAAGGGAGCTACTATTATAATCCAAAGAATCTTCTACTTATCTGAAAGATTTGTAATCAATATAAAAAAGAACTTCCTAGAAATTAAAACTAGCTGAAAATATAATGGGCAGAACATAAGTATAAATTCCCCATCTCTAGAGGCATTGAAGCACACACTGGATAACCACTTGTTGGGGATAGTATAGAACAAATTCATGCTTTTGGCAGATTAGACTAGACTAGATGGCATCTGAGGTCCCCTTGAGCTCTGAGATGCAGGAGACACTGACTGGCATGGGACTGCTCAGCATGAAGTGACCTCATCAGAGAAAGTGCTATGCTTTATGAGCAAAGCAGAATTAAAGCAGCTCAAAAGAAGCTCAAAATGAGCAGATTTAAATAATTTATCCCAAATGTTCACACAGGTTATCTGTGCCTGACCTGTGGTAGAATATTCTCTTTGAGAATGAATGACAACAACCAACCGAGTCCCATTTAATGATGTTGAAAGCAGATTTATGGGAGAACATAACTGACTCCATTTTGTCCCATATTACTATATTTGTTCTATATTATATTTTTTTGCCTTTCTGATGATGCCTCTTTGATATACACTGTTTGTCTCCTTCATTACCTCCCTTTCCCCAATTAAAAAAGAAAATTGAGGGCGGCTAGGTGGCGCAGTGAGTAGAGTGCCAGCCCCGGAGCCAGAAGGACCTGAGTTGGGTTCCGGCCTCAGACACTTAACACACACAAACAAACAAACAAACAAAAAAACCTAGCCGTGTGACCTTGGGCAAGTTACTTAACCCCAATTGCCCTCCAAAAAAAAAGGGAATTTAATTTAATTTAATTTAAGCATCTTAAAAGTACCTCTTCTTGCCTATGTGCCCTACCTGACCTTACCCAAAACTGCTTTGTATGAAACATTTTCTCTTATGTAACATGCTCTGGGACATATATAAAGGCATATAAATATGTATGCATATATATGTATGTGTGTATATCTTGATTATATATACATGTACTTTTATAAAAGTATATAATTATGTACTTTTATAAAAGTAGATATAAAGTATATATATAGTATACATAAAGTGTTTATATAAGCATATAAAAAGCATATAATATACGTACACACACAGTGAAGTGAGCAGAATCAAAACCATTGTATGACCACAGAAAAGAGAAGCGAAGCTTTGAAAAACCTGAGAGCTTTGCCTGAAGCAACTTCAATAAACTAATGATGAAGCACTTCTTACACCTCTTAGAAAGGCAACAGACTAGAGATAAAGACCCTCTCAATTAGGATTAGTAACTTGATTTGTTTTGCTTGACTAACATATTTATTATAGGGTCGATGTTCTACTTAGAAGGAGGCAAAGAAGGAATTTGTGGCCAATGACAGATATAGAGAAAATAAGATTATTTTAAGACTCAAAATAAAAATAACTCTGGCCTAGAATTTTTGGAAAATGCCTGTTTTCTGAAAACATCATTCTTATTCAAAAAGATCAACAGACTATATGTACAAAAGAAATTATAGATTATTTCAAAGCATATTTAATTGGTTATATTGATAAATGCTGAGGTTTTTAGAAAATCATTTAAAATATAATTTTAAAAACCAAATATTTAGGTTACCAGTCTTTTCCTCTGATGATCAAAGTTTTGAACTCCTATATTTTATCAAATATGACCCTCATAGAAAGATAAGGGAAGAAAACAAAACAAAACTATGATATCTTTGAAGATTAAAATAAACCCCTAAAGATACGGTCTTCTGATCTTCTAAGTGTACACTCAATCTGAGAAGCCCCCTACACCCATTTTTAAATTCCCAAATGAGGGATATATAGCTATATAAGCAAGTTTTGCCCCAGACTCCTTTTCAAAGCAGTATTTCTCTTCCCAAGGTTAAACAAATCAAAGGAAATCTCTTTCAGAAGGCTGTAGATTCAAGGGATTATCCTGAAATTGTCAATGAATAGCACAGGCTATAAATGCCATCTTATTTGGTCTCTAAAGGTAAACTCAGTTTAGCAGTATATATGACAGTCTGTGGAAATCTGCCAGACACTAGAAAAGAGACCAACTCTTAATCCATTGAACTCGGGGCACTCACCCAAAATGTTTGAGACCTATTAGGCTAAGAAACAAACTAAGAGGGAAAGGACACAGAGAGATTCTTGAAGTCAGACTATAGGACCCAAGGTTATTGAGAATGAGGCTAATAGGGAGCACAATAGACTGTTCCAAAGCCAGAGGAATGAGGGCTTCTCTCCCTCACTAAGTTCCAATTCTATCCTCCTTTCTGTTTGTAACATATCTACTAGCTCTTTTTTTTTTTTTTTAAAGCAATTGGGGTTAAGTAACTTGCTCAAGGTTACAGGGCTAGTCATTATTTATGTGTGGGTGCTCATTTTCTGAGGCCGGATCTGATCTCGGGTCATCCAAACTCCGAGGCCGGCGCTCTTACTGCGCCACCTAGCCGCCCCAAACAATTGGGGTTAAGTAACTTGCCCAAGGTTACACGGCTAGGTTTTTGTTTGTATGGATTAAGTGTCGGAGGCCGGCTCCGAACTCAGGTCCTTCTGATTCCAGGGCCGGCACTCTATTCACTGCGCCACCTAGCCGCCCCTCTACTAGCTCTTGATGATCCAGCATGGCATAAAGGAAAGAATACGGAGACCTGGGCTCTAGGACTACAACATTACACTAAACATATCACTTACATAGCTAGCACAACTACCACAATATCTTAATATAACAGGTATTAATAAGTGTTTGTTAAATTGAACTAAATATTAATAATAATAGCATTTATAGAGAATTTTACAAATTTGCAAAACACTTTTCAAATATCTCATTTGATCCTCACAACAATCCTGGGAGGTAGGTGCTATTATTATCCTTTTTTTTCATAGAGGGGGAAGCTAAGGCTAATGTAGTGTAAGTAACTTGCCTAAGGCTACACAGCTAGTAAATGTCTGAAGGCAGATTTGAACTCAGGTCTTTTTAATTCCAGGTCCAGCTCACTATCCACTGTTCCACCAAGCTTCCTAGATGTATCAGTATCAAAAGACATCACTGTTACAAGAGCAAATGGGAGAATGCTATAGGGTTTCCAAGGAATGTCATATTTTTCCATCAACAGTTTCGTTGTATAATTGGTTCAGATGCAGTCAGTATGGAGAAATATATTTAGAACAAGCCAATGGTATGCTAGTAAACATTTAACTACTAGCTCTCAAGGTGAAAAAAAATGTATAACACATTTTTTAGTTTAATCTGCTTCATTAATTAATATTTTCTCCATCTCTTTTTTAAGGCTACAAATCAAAAAAACCAGGAGTCAAGCCCTAATTTGTAGCACAATGAAAATCTAATAATCAATTGGTATCAGCTGACTGTAGCACAACTTTGGAACAAGCTGACTTGGGTTTGAGTCCGTGACTTGACCTTAAGGAGGGAAAAGAAGAAATAAGTACATATACGGCACCTGCTATGTGTCAGGAACTTGTGCTAAGCATTTTTCAAATATTATCTTATTTGAGTTTCACAACGACCCTAAGAGGTAGGTGCTCCTGCTATCCCCATATTACAACTGAGGAAACTAAGTGTCTGAGTCAGGATTTGAATTTAGGTTTTCTTAGCTGCCTGAGCACTTTCCTTTACTGGGCCTTTTCCTCATCTGTAAAATGGCTTGGTTGAACTTGAATCTAAAGGTCCTTTATACTTCTAATGATTCTCTGAGCCTATACTTTCTTCCACATCCACATCAATTACAATAATATGTATTCATTCTATGGAAGCTGAACATAATCCTAGAGTGTGTTCTGAATCATCAAAGAAAGGTATTATTATGCACCATTTCTTAGAATTCCTTTGTTACACATAATTTATTTTATCATATGCCTGTGAAAACTGGTAACCAGCATACAATATACATGGGAATTTTCAATTACAAAGACTATTTGATTCACTGGAATGCCCTATCCCATAATCCAGCTGGACTGGAGTTATGACTTATTTTGTTACCATGTTATCGTGGAAGGGGGCCATCAGTCTGTCGAGAGCATAATTATCATACTTCCTCAACAGAACCACTGTTAAACAATAAATTTTTATCATAGAGACAAATACATCTAGGAGGGATCTTGTAGATTGTCTAGTTCAATTTATTCATTTTACAGATGAAAAGAACTGAGACCCAGAGAGGAGAAGTGATTTCTCCCATATTACATAATCAGTTAGTGGCAAAGACAGGATTAGAACCAAGGTCTTTTGATTCATAATGTTATAAACAAAGTATTAAGATTGCAGTTTGTAGAGTAAAAGAATAGATCCTTTAATGACAATTTTCCAGAGAAGTAGACACGTGAGTTCCCTCACGGGACCAACACACACACACACACACACACACACACACACACACACACACACACACCCCACATGCAACTCCCAGTAGTAGAAGAAGATTATATAGCACTCCTTCCATTACAATCATTGGTCCCCTCTAGACAGGTCATCCCCTTCCTTCAGTCACTCTTCTTCGAATGGTTCTTCTCTTCCCACCAGAGTAGCCCCTGGGCAGACAAAGGGACATAACTCCTGTACTGAGTGTGTCAGTTTGAATCCCAACTCATTTGGACTGGCCTGGTCTAGTCTCCCTCCCCCCTTTGTAGATTTCTTTATATGACTGGATAGTATATTTTGCCCTTTTCCCTCAGGACCTAGGCTCTTCCATACATGCTGTGCAAGATCATTTTCAAAACATTCATAGTTCCTATAGAATCTGTGGAAACCAACTATCAGTATTTCTCACAATAATCACCCTGAGCCATAATTATTGTGCTAAGGAGCTGGTTGTGATGCCCTGGATAGGAACCCAGATCTCGACATACCTCTGTCTCTCTGAGTCTGGCTTCTAGGGCAGCTCGGGGGCCTTGGGTGTTGTCATTAACTTGCAGTCGTTCCTGGACAGCTTTCATCCACTCCTGGGCACTCTCTATACTGCTGTCAAACTCATCCTGGGACTGCTGAGTCATGGCATCTGTGGAACCTGGAGTAAGTATTTAAAAGAGTGTAAGGGTAAGAATACATGGAACTGTAAGAAAAACCTGAATTGCATTAGACTGCCAGACTAAGTCTGAGGAGAAAGGGAGAGAAAAGAACATAATCTCACAATTATGGACCAATAGACTTAATTTCTGCTTTCTGGCAAAATTCTGGAACTTGCTATTTAATTCATTAGTAGATATTTAAAAAGGAAAACAATGATCCCCAAGAACATCATCAAGAAAAGGTCATGACTGGTTAACCTCATTTCCTTTTTTTTTTTTTAAACATTTACTAGACTGAGAGATTACTAGAACACTAGAGACATAGCTTGCCTAGATTTCAGCAAAGCATTTGACAAAATTGCTGATGCTATCTGTGGACAAGATTAAAAATGTGCATGAGATGATAAGACATTTAGGTGGATTTGGGAATTGGTTGAATGACTAAAGTCATGAATGCTAGCTAATGGATCAAAGTCAATGTAGAGGGAGGACTTAGTGGATTCCCCTGGGATCTGTTTGACCACTGGCTATTCAACTTTTTTTTTTGTCAAGCTTGGATTAAGGAATAAATACAATGCTTATCAAATTTGCAGATGTTGCAAACTGAGAGGGATAGCTGACATGTGGGTTAAACGAGTTAAGATCTAAAAAAGAAAAGATCACAATAGGGTATGGCTCTGGGCAGGAGTGGGCTGGTAAATGTCTAACCACTGGCTCTGGGGGTGGTAGGGAGAAGGGGAAAGTGTATTTCTAATTGGACTTTTAAATTTAATCTGAGCTAACATTTTTTCCATCACTAATAAGTATCGACAACAAAACAATAAATCAAGCTCCGATTTATGTCATTACTGATTTTCAAGGTATAAGTGCTCTAGTTCACAATGAGCACCACCAACACTGGGTCAAATTAAAGTGACTATATGTAATAGGAATAACTGTAAAATCCTACACTTAAATTCAAAAAGTTAACTTAATGATTAAGATACAGGATGTATGATCAGACAATATCCACCTGTGAAAATTAGCAATTTATATATGATGTATATAGGAATCTTCTATTAATAAGCCTGGAGATATTAATGGACTCTAAATTCAATGAGTCAAAAGTATAATATGGTACCACAAAAAATTAATAAGATCTTAGGCTAAATTAATCGAGACATACAGCCCAGAATAAGATTACTATTAGTCCTACAGTACTTTGTCTTGGTCCAGGCACAGACAGAATTTTATGTTCCATTTCCTTCAACCAAGCCTTATATGACAGATCACAAAATACTGGGAAAGTAGCTATCAACTCAAGTCAACAAACATTTGTTAGATGCCTATTATGTGAAAGTTTCTGGTACTTCTAGATACCATGCAATTTGCCAATGTCTCTTCAAAAAATACCCTGCCTAGAACTGAACAAGGTACATCAGATATAGTCTCCCCTTGATTAGACAGCAGAACAGCCTGCTCGGGAGGGCATGATTCCATAGCTACCCAAAAAAAAAATCCAGACCCAACAATCAGTAATGAATTTCTCTACACAGCAGTAAAAGCAGAGCTTAAGGAGAACATCTTCTAATTTCCCCAAAAGGACTTGAAGTAAGGACTAGAAATAGAGCCTATATTTTAACCTATTAAGGGGAGCTTTCCAGATTTGAGAAGCCAGATCCAGTAGAATTCTCAAGAGTCTGAAATCTAATAAATTCCTTTCCAATAGTAAAATATAGATTTCAGGAAAGCAGAAAGGCAGGGGTGGTTGAAATCTGATAAGTGGTTCCTATTCAATAAAATTCAACAAGTATACATTATGTGTCTACTAGAAAGACCCAGATTGCAAAGAGCTACCAGATCAAGTAGAAGGAGCAATTTGTTCCTCCTGAAATATATTGCAGGTCCCATGTTACAAAAAATAGGGTTTCAGTTTCCTCATAAACATCATAACTACCTAGGTGACTCTTGATAAATTTTGATTTGATTTGATCATTGTGGGCCTCAAAAATAAGGGAAATAAAGGCAAGATAACCCCAAAAGAATTTTCCAATTTGTGTCCCTTGTTATTTATTTCAAGAAATGTTTTCAAGAAAGCATTTGAGAACCAAATACACACTGGAGAGATATTTCAGCAGACTAAGGTACGGGCATCACCAGGTGCAAGGGCTTTGCATGCTAGTGGAAAGTGCCATTAAGTATGCACTAACCTTAAGAAAAAGAAAGGGTAAGAAAAGGGAATATGAAATGGTGGAAGCAAATTCAAAATTTACTGAGTTAAAAGATGGCAGAGATGGGAAAACAAGAGAAAATGAGAGCTAATTGTAACAGTCTCCCAGAACACAATGCACTGTTTGAAAGCTTGACTTCCTAATGTGTTGTTTTGCTTTTAGAGTAGGATTCATTTTTCTAACATCTTAATGTGTTCTTCCACGGTCACTCCCTTTCTTTTACTGCTTGGTTTGAAAAGAATGTTAGCCTGGATAGGGTTTTAAATTGGTTCAGTGTGGCTCGAATTCCTTTCCTTGTTTATGACGTGCCTGACTTTCAGAATAGAAACTTAAAAGGAAGGAAAAGAAAGGGGAAGAGGATCTTTAAGAATTCCAGATTTGACTTTAGGAAGAGCAGTTTTTAATTGCAGGAATAATTCAAACTCTTTATGAGTTCTTCTGTTTGGAAAAGCTCCAACTTTGCATGTGCAGAATGATTCACAGACACTAGAGTATGTCAGATTCTACACAAGGGGCCCAGTGTTGGAGTGCCTTAGTTGGAGGTGGAGAACAGGGTAGGAGGAGGAATCCTGGATCATGTGATCATCCTTAGGCTACACAATGAGAGTAGAAAGAATAGGGGTAAAAATCGCTGAACTTTGGAGTCTGGAGGACTGGGTGCTAAGTGTTGCCTCAGATACTAGCCAACCCTACAATTCTTGGCAAGTCAAGATTTCTCCATGCCTCAGTATCCTCATCTGTTAAACTAGTTGATCTCTAAGGCAACAGATTCACTGACTTTGAGAGACAGAAGGGACCTCAGTGGTCATCTAGTCTAACCCACACACTAAAGGAATAACTACTACAACATACCAATAAGTGATTGTTCAACCTCTGTTTAAGGGAGAAATTATGGATTCCGTTCCTTGGAGGTCTTCAAGTGCAGGGTTTTGTTTTGGTGGGCATTTCGCTCATGGATGGGTTAGGCTGGAATGGCTGCTGAGGTCCCTCTTTTATTTCTCAAATTCTTATGAGGGAACTGGAAATATCAGGCCAGCAAAAGATTAAGAAAGAATGCAAGAGCTACTTTTAAATATCTGGATGTCTCCCCAATAGATAAATGTTCAAAGGACACAAACAAGCAGTTCTCAAAAGAATTACAAACTCTTAACAACCATATGAAATAATGGTTTGGATCACTAATAATAAGAGAAACATAGCTATACATGTATGTATAATATATTTTTATACAGCTAACAAGGGAATTTGTTTTCCTTGGCTATGCATTTGTTACAAGGAATATGCTTTTCTTTTTACTTTGTTTCTCAGTGGAGTGGGAGGGAGAGAAGATAGATGTGTCAGTTTTCTTAAATTTAAAAACAGAAGTGGGGAGTGGCTAGGTAGCACAGTGAGTAGAGTGTTAGCCCTGGAGTCAGAAGGACCTGAGTTTGGATCCGGCCTCAGACACTTAACGCAGGCACGGGCACGCACACACATACACACATACACACATACACACATACACACACACACACACACACACACACACACACACACACAAAACCTAGCCGTGTGACCTTGGGCAAGTTACTTAACCCTAACTGCCCTCCAAAAAGCAAAAAAATAAAAAATAAAAACAGAAGGGAAGGTTGCTACAGATGGGGAATTGTTCCAAACATTCTAGAAAGCAATTTGAAATTATGCAAGGAAAGTTACTAAAGTGTCCATACCCTTCAAACCAGAGACACCACTACTAGGTATATACCCAAAGAAGGTCAATAACAGAAAGATTACAAATACACAGGAAACATTGATAATAGTATTTTTTGTGGTGACAACTAGTTGTTAGCTCTTCATTCTTCAAGAGGACCATGACATCAGGAAGGTAATGCCATGACTTGCAAGTTAACTGGATTTAAGTGAGGGAAGGCTATACAAAGTCACCAATCTCACTTTCTCCTCAGGAGCCATCTGGGTCCAGTGGCAAGACAAATCAGGATGACTGATGATGGACCCCTAACAAAGAACTAGAAGCAAAGTAGATAACTGTAGACTGGAGAATGTCTAAACAAATCATGGCACATTGATGTAAAGTATATTATTGTACTATAAGAAACAATGAATCTTTAGAACACATAAAAGCAAGGGAAGAGTTATGAACTGAAGCACAGTGAAATAGGGTAAGAAAAAGAAAACAAATACACAATGAGTACAAAAAGCTAAATGGTAACCACAAAGTTGAATACTATGAAATGATAATGACTGAGTTTTGCCTCAAAGCAGAGAAGACACCTTTCCAAATGCTTTGCAGAGGTAGAGCACCATGGGTGTAGGACATTCATTCAGATTCTTTTCCTATTTTAGTGAGCTTTGCTAAACTTTTTTTCTTTCTCATTTTAAATTCTTTATTATAAGAGATGGCTCTATGACTATAAACTATCTTTTACTCTCAGATCCTTTGCTTCCTTGTCTGATTATTGCTTATGCCCTGCCAAACCTCAATCCTATATTAATCCTATCATTCATGACCTCTACTTCTACTCATAAGCTGTTGAATGAAGTTGGATTAAATCATAAAGCTGTTCGGAGTAGGTCCATTACAAATTTATTTTTGCTATTCTCAACTGGGAAAATATAGCAACAAGGCACTTGTTGGGCCTCTCCAATACTTAAGAAACTCTAACTAGATCTTACCATTTCCTCTAGCTCTCATCTGTATCTTTTCTTTCTTTATTAATCAAATTCCTTGAAAAATCAATCTCTTTATTGCTAAATCTACATAATTTTCTCAATCCTTCTCTCTTTTGTTCTTTTTACAAGGGGGAAGGTAGGGCAATTGGGGTTAAGTAACTTGCCCAAGGTCACAGGGCTAGTAAGTGTTAAATGTCTGAGGCTGGATTTGAATTCAGGTCCTCCTGACTCCAGGGCCAGTGTTCTATTCACTGCACCACCTAGCCACCCCTATCCTCTTTCTTGAACTGCCTTCAGGGTTAGATATTACTGACCACCCTTCTGCTATTTTGTTTTGGGGGTTTTTGTTTGTTTGGTGACACTATTTGGTTCTCTTCATTGTCCTCTGACCTGTGAAAGCTCTGTCCTAGGACCTCTTCTTAATACACTCTCACTTATCAGCTCCCATGGGTTCAATGATCATCTCTTTATTTATAACTCCCAGATTGATATAGTCAGCTGTATTGTCTCTCTTGAGCTGCCGTATTACACAATCCACTGTCAGTTAGACATTCCCAATTCAACGTTCCATAAACATCTCAAACTCTACATGTCCCAAACAGAATTTCTTTCCCCAAACCCACCCCTCTTCTGATTGTCTCTATTTCTGTTGAGAACCCTACCATCCTTCTGCACAGCTTTGAAAATTTGGTGTCATCCTCAGTCTCACTCAGCACCACGCCCCCATCCAATCAGTTGCTACATCTCATCATTTCTATCTTTACAACACCTCTTGCATTGATTTGCCTCACTCCACTCATACAGTCAGCACTTTAGTTCCAGTCTTCATCATCTCGGGACTGGACCTTTGCTATTGGCTTCTTCTTCTTTCTAGTTCAGTTTTTATTTCATAATCAGAAATTTAACTCTGTTGTCTAGCCATACTTGTGGAAGGAAATGGGAAATGAAATCCAAAGAAAATTGCAGCAAGTGAAAGTCCACGGATTATAGAGTATGAAAGTAGATAGGGTTTGGGGGTGCACTCTCCAGCCGCAGAGGAATGATTTGGTGAGAAAGATAAAAAACAAAATAAGAAAACTTCTGAAAGTTGTTTGCAGGCAATGATGGTGATCTTCTTGCTTGTCTTGCCATCCAGAGAACCAAAACACTTCATGGCACCCAAAATGTTCATGTCTTCTTTCACTTGGCCACAGACCACGTGCTTGCCATCCAACCAATTAGCCTTACCAGTATAAATGGAAAAAACTGAGAGCTGTTTTTCTTGGGCCCACCATTTGATCAGTGTAGGTGCTATTATTATCCTGATTCACTGATGAGGATATTGAGGCTTAAAGAGATTAAATGAGTTGCCTAGCTAGTCAGTTTCTGAGGCAGGATTTGAACTCAGGTCATCCTGGGGTCCACTAGTTGAGGATTAGACATCCTCTAAACATTCTTTCCAACTCTAAATTATAATCCTATGCTCTAATACCATGTATTCAGCAATGTGGTTGGGTTAGATGATCATCAAGGTTTTTTTTTTTCTTCCAATTTTAAACAGTAACTGAACATGGATGCATCAATAACATGGAATAGAAAGGCACTTCCTGATTAGTGCCCATCCATAACAAGTTATTGCCAGTTGACCACAAGTTGTTACCACTGCAAAATATATTTACTAAAAACAAATCATTACTTTTAAAAAAAAATCTCTTTCTCCAGCCACATCTCTGGGTTCTGTCCCTCTCGAACTTTTCACTTTCTTTACTTTCATTACAAGCCCTCTTTTGGTTTGCAAAAACAAAAAGAACTGAAGCTGAAGAAGGCTGAGGCAGACGGTTCTTCCTTACCATCAATGACACTGTTTTCTCTCCGCTCTCCTGTTCCCATCAAATTTCTCCTTGTTTGCCTTTACTAATCTTTACTTATCTCCTAGCCCTGCAATCCAGGTATCTCCCTAAACTCTCTCTTGGGGACTCGTCTCTCTGTATTCTTTTCCTTGGCACACTTATCTTTTCCCATGGTTTCATAATAATTTCTATATAGATGAGTCCAAAACAGATAAATTCCAGCCTTAATTACTCTTCTGAACTCAGTCTCACATCTAAAACTACCTGCTGGACATTTCCATGTGGAGGTACTTTAACTAAAACTAAACATGTCCCAGACTAAACTTATGATCTTTCCTGTTAAATTGCTCTGCAGTCAAACTTCCCTGTTTCTATTGTGTACAACACTATCCTCCCAGTGACCCCTGATTATCATCTGAATCATCTTTGACTCATCTCCTTGCCTTACTTCTCATATCTGATCAATTGCCAAGTTCTGTTCATTCTAACTCCTTTATTCCATTCATACTACCAGTTTCATAATTTAGGCCCACATCACTTCTACTTGTTTGGAATGTTACTAAGGGAATTCTTCAAGAATGGGGTAGACAAGATGACTTCTGAGCTTCCTTCCAAGTCTGAGAGTCTAGGATTTTGTGACTAGATGGGAAGAACCAAGCACAGATCTAACCTTTCTTGGTCTCATCTGTGCATTGGGCTTATCTCTCTCAAGCTCATCTCTAAAACAGGGTTCATCATAGCACCTAACTTAATTGCATGAAGATCTCTCCTGACTCCCATTCTAGAGGCACACTACCTCTCACAAATAAAGTGAATTAGGATACAAGAGACCTGGCTTTGACATTAACTCTGCATTTGGATGAATAATTTCACCTCTGCATGCTTCAATTTTCTCATCTATGAAATTAGGGCATTGGACTAGATTCAACTTAGCAATAAATTATTAAGTACCTTTCATTTGCAGAACACCATGCTAGGCATGGGGGGAGCTCACAGTCTGGAAAGGGCATATCTCCTATACACTCATAAGCAGTATATAATACAGAGTGATTCACAATGAGAACAAAGTACCATGTGAGTGAGATCTGAAGGGAAAGATCATAACTGATAGGGAGGATTGAGGAAAGCTGTAGAACACAGGAAGTACACACCCAACAAGCTGGCAACAATGAGTAAAGGCTTTTGTCAGTGGTCAATATTAGAGGGCCTGTGGCTGCATTAACATACCATGAATCTGTGAATTTGTCAAACTACTCTGGAAAGCAATTTGGAATTATGTAGAAAAAATAACTAATCTGTTTAAACCCTTTGACCCAGAAATTCTACTACAGGATACCAAGAGCAGCAAAAAACAGAGCAAATATTATAGCAACATATTCAAAGCTTCACTTTATGTAGTTGCAAAGAACTAGAAATAAAGTAGGTGCCCATCAAATGCAGAATGGCTATCAAAATGGTGACTGCATAGGCAATTATTACAAATTAAGAAATGATAAATGTAAGGAATTCAGAGAAATATCGGAATACTTATAAGAACTGACACATAATACAGTAAGCAGAACCAGTAAAATAATGCACAGTTACTACAACAATGTAAATGGAAAGGGCAGCAAAACAACCCCCTGAATATTGTGTAATTATAATAATCAATCTTGGCCTCCAAGAAGAGATGATGAAATGAACTTATAACCCTTTTTTGTGGGTGTAGAGGATTGTGGGTATGGAAGTGTTGCATGAAGTATGCTGTAAGATATGGTCTATGCGTCAATTGGTTTTGCTTATTTTTTATTGTAATCACAACAGGAAGCTCAGAAGGTAAGATTGAAGGAGACGGTGAAGCATATGTAGAAATGACTGTGATTTAAAAAAACAAAAGGTATTGATAGAACTATTGTATTTGTGAGCAAAATAAAATTGAGGAGTTCGCATTTGAACAGACTTTTAAAGGGTTAGTAGAATTTCAATAAGCAGAGGGGGGTAAAGGAGAGTCCATGCAAATATTATTGCTAAATTCCTTTCAAAAGGAACTGGGGATATTTATCCTAGGAAAGACAAAATTTAAGAATTCATGGAGTAATTTAGATGAGTTTGACAAAATCATATCCACCTACTCAGTCTGTGTCTCCAAAAGGAATTGCCACCATAACATACCAGAAACATGGTCATTCAGCCTCTGCCTAAAGATCTCCAATAAAAGGGAAGCTGTTGCCTCCCAAGGCAGCCATCCTACTTTGGGACAGCTCTACAGTCTTATCTGATAACAAGCCTATCTGCATCTTATGCACCCCTGCCCCTGATTCAGCCTGCTGAGCCAGAGGAACAAGTCTAATCCATGTTCCACAGGACAGACCTTCAAATTCTTTTTTTTTTTTTTTTGGAGGGCAATTGGGGTTAAGTAACTTGCCCAAGGTTACATGGCTAGGTTTTTGTTTGTGTGTGTTAAGTGTCTGAGGCCAGATCCGAACTCATGTCCTTCTGACTCCAGGGCCGATGCTCTACTCACTTCGCCACCTAGCTGCCCTTTTTTTTTTTTTTTAAAGCAACTGAGGTTAAGTAACTCACTCAAGGTTACACAGCCAGTCATTATTTATGTGTGGGTGCTCATTTTCTGATGCTGGATCCAATCCCGGGTCATCCCAACTCCGGGGCCAGCACTCTTATTCGCTGCACTACTTAGCCGCCCCAAGACCTTCAAATTCTCGAAGCAGCTAGGTGACACAGTGGAAAGAACCTTGGGCCTAGAGTCAGGAAGACCTGAGTTCTAATCTGACCTCTGACACTCACTGTGTGACCTTGAGCAAGTCACTTAACCTCTATCAGCCTTAGTTCCCTCAATTATAAAATGGGAACATAATAGCAACCTACCTCCCAAGCCTGCTGTAAGAATCAAATAAGATAATATGTGTGAAATGTTTAGCCTAGTGCCTGGCACATACTAAGTAAATGCTTAATAAATGCTTGTTCTTCCACTTAAAGACACCTATCATGTTCCCTCTTGAGGTTTTCTTTTTTCCCCTGCAGGCTAAATATCCCCAGTTCCTTCAATCCTCATATGACTTGGACTCAAGGCCCTTCCCCATTCTGGTTGCCCTTTTCTCCATGATCTCAGAATTAAACACAATACTCCTGCAAATATGACCTGACCAGGGCAAAGCAGAGAGGGATTCTCACCTTGTTCCTTCCTGGCAGCTTTGCTTCTCTTGATGCAGTCCAAGATCCAATTACCTGGTTTGGCTAACATTGCTAACTCATAATGCTCTTGTAATACATGAAAACTCCCAGATCTTTTCCAGAAAAAAGAGCTTTCTCACCCCCACCCCATACTTGTGAAAGTTGATTTGGTTTTTCGGCAGGTATAAGACATTTGACAAGTTGGAAGGCATTTGTTTCCATTGAATTCATTTTACTAGATCTATCCAAATGTGCCACACTGTTAGGATCTTTTTGGAACCTGGCTGTCATCGACTGTGTTAGCTCTGACTTCCCAGCTTTGTGTTCATCTGAGCATGTCATCTGTGCTTTTCTCTAAGTCATTGACAAAAAGTGCTACATACTCCAGGGCAAAACTAACTCACTATCTTCCCAGATTCATCATATAATACTCTACTTCCTATACTAAACTACATGAAGCTTTCCCTGGTTTTTAATTCCTGATGCCCTCCTCTCTAACTAGCTTGTATTTAAAAACCTTTCATTTGTTTTGTATATGCTTATATGTAAATGTATTTATTTATTCTCTATATGCTTATATGTACATGATTTCTCCCTCACAAGAATGTTAGTTACCGGAGATGAAGACTATTTTATTTTATTTTTTTGTTTATTCACAAATCCTAGCATGATGCCTGGTCTATAGTAGGCACTTAATAAATGCCTGTTAACTGATCCCTGAGGTATTCCTCTGGAGACCTTCAGTCAGGCTGACATTGAAACATTAACTGGTTTTTGAGTCTAGCCATTCAAGCAGTTTCTACATTATCTTTTCCACAAGAAATTTTATTTCTCCAAAAGTTCATCTTTGTTAATACCACTATTCTCCCAGTTATGATATATTTTTCTCAATCACAGAATGCCATCATCTCAAATATTTACAATTCCAGGTAACACAAGGGAACATAAAAGGAAACATAGTTGGAATAAGTCGTCTCTAGCATATTACCAACTTGTGTCCAAGAAGTGGCAAAGACAACCACAACAACAACAAAGACATCATCAGACACAGGACAAAGAAAGGAGATCTGCCCAGTTAAATAGCAAGCACAAGCAATGACAAATGGATGACCCAAGTTCTGCATTTGATTATTACTAATATTTAAGGAATCAAAGGAAGGCCTCCAGCACATCGGCTATACCAGCATATTGAACATGGGCAAAATGAGTATGTGTTAGAAGGCATAAATAAATTATAATCTGCACCAAGGTCAAAAGCTGTATGAGAAATATTTCATGAGCTTTTCATTTGTTCAAGACTGAATATTTTGTTGATGTTCATGAATAGTTAGAATAGTTCTATGATAGAAATATTAGGTTTAACTCAAGAATACTAAGTAAGGAATGATTAATAGTGGTGGAAATACCTAAGGCACTCTCAATACCAATGCCTACTAACTTTGGCTCTTGGATGGTCACGCCAGTACCTCATTTTAAATGAACACTTACCTACTTTTGAAGGCAAGATGTGTCCCAGAGCAAACCAAGCGAGGTGTGACAAATATGTAATGAATAATTAAAGCCAACTGTTGCCATATGCTTGAATTTGTACTCCAGGGAAAAATGTTCTTAATCTGGGGACCACTCAAAAATTTTTTGATAACTATTTCAATATTATTGGCTTCCTTTGAAACCCTATGCTTTTTATTTTATTAATTTTAAAATCTTCTTCTGATAGTTCATAAACTTCACCAGACTCTGAGAAGGATCCATGACACAAAGAAAGATTACTAATCTCTGAAAAAGGGATAGGGAGTAGGCCTATGATTTCACCAGTATAGGGATGGAGAGGAGCAAACTCCTACAAATGCATGTCAGTCCTTTCTCTGCAACTTATATACCTAGTTGCCTAGACCACTGAGAGGATAAATGACTTGTCCAGGAGTCACATAGTCAATGTGTTTCAGAGGTGGACCTTGAACTCAGATCTTCCTGGCTCTTCATCCAGTCCATCCTGCTGCCTCTTCTCATACTCCAGAAACCGAGCAAATGTCTGCAGACCATAACTTGAATTAATATTAATTCTAAATTAATGAGGACATTTCTGGACTAGAGAAGCACGGGCTTTTCTATGACTCATTTTTGCCTAAGCATCAGTACTTTTCAGAGTTTAGTCACTTTCTTACTGTGCTTATATAGAACAGGTCATATTTCAGTAACCCAAGCAGCATCTGGTTTCAATCCTATTCAAGGTCTATTCCATTCAATTCTGGGAACTTCTTTCTGCCCCCTTCATAGTCAGGTCTGAAGAAAATCTGTTGTATAATGTTTAAGTAAATTCATTACTGTATAATTCCTCTCATATAAATAGTATTTTCAAAGATTATGAGCATAACCTCTCTCCAACTATGTCATAAAAGGGAACAAAGTTGTTTTTGTCAGTAAGTCATCTCAAAGCAAAAAAAAAAAATTTTAATTAATCTATTTACCAAACAAGCTTTTATTACTTCTCCCTGCCCAAGCAAATGAGTAATAAGAATTAAACAAAAATCCCTCATAACAAATATGTATTAGTCCAACGAGACTAATGCACATTAGCCATGTCCAAAAATGTAGTTCTCACTCTGGCTTTTGAATTTATCACCTCTATGGTGGGAGGTGGGTAGCAAGCTTCATCGACAATCCTCTTGAATTCTGATTGGTCATTGCATTGACCATAGTTCTTAAATCTTTTGATGTTATTTTTCTTTACAATGTTGTCATTCTATAAATTATTCTCCTAATTTTGTTCACTTTACTCTAAGGGAAAGGTTCTGAAAGTCCAGAGGGTTGCAGTTTGATTCATTGAATCTAAGGACTAGAAAGGAATTCAGAGGACATCCAATCCAACTTTTAACTGATATGGGAATCCTTTTTACAATATCATAGAGAAGTAACAAGCAAGCCTCTACATGAACTTCACAGCAGAAACCTCTCTATGCCCCAAGTGGAACCTGATAGCTTGACTGTGCAATTCCATAGGGTCAGATATTTAGCCACCCTTTTCTTTGGTAAACTCCAGGTTTTCATCCTCTCTCCTTGACTCCTACTTTCCTAAGTGGGGAAAGAAAAACATTAGCTAGGTGTCCCTTATCCTTTGGAATGTTGACCCAGTTTTGCTTATTTCTCTACCGTCACAGTCCCTCTTCTTGGTTTTTGCTATTCATTTCTCCCACCTGGACTCCACAAGTTCTCCACAAAGTCAACTCACAATTCTGTACTGTTTTAAGGTTACAATATCATAGATTTGGGCCTAGCTGAAGCCTTAGTGATTATCTAGCACTAATCCACCTCTCATTTTATAAATAGGGAAACTGAGTTTCAGAGAGGTTAAATATCTTGTCCAAGGTCAAACAGATAGTAGAACCAAGACTTCAGCTGAGGCCTTCTGATGCCAAAAACCATAGCTTCTTCTTCTAATAAAATTCAACAGGAAAGAAGGGATACTGTCTGGCTCAGAGAACATCAAAGAAGTGAAACAGTAAAGAGACCCAAACTCACTGTCTGCTTGCAAAGTCGTTCTCTAGTCTTCTTTGCCTCAACCAGAATTATACAATCTCAAAAGAGATCTCAGTAGCCATAAAGTCCAATGCCTACCTGAATAAGAACTACTGATTCAGGCAGCAGGTAGTACAGTGGCTAGAGCACCAGATCTGGAATAGGGAAGACCTAAGTTCAAATTCAGCAGCAGAAACTTACTTGACTATATGATCCTGAGCAAGCCATTTTACCTCAGTTTCCTCATCTGTAAAATAGGGATAATAATATACCTATATCCCAGGGTTGTTCTGAGGAAAAGAAATAAAATAATATCTGTATAACATTTTGCAAAACTTAAAGTGCTATAAATGCTGGCTAGTATTATGATTAATTTCCTTAGCATGAGCAAAAAAAAATCAAACCATTCGCTCTTAATGTTCAGGAAGATGCAACTAGGAATAGTCTAAGATTTAGATTCTGGTAATTTGTACTTCATGTTTTAATATAAATTCAAATGCTGGGGATTTATTATTATTGACTTTAGAAAAAATTGTAAAGGCAAAAATACCTGCAGACATGGGATAAGACTTCTGATATCCCAATTTACTTAATTAAGAACATTCAGAAGTTTAAGCTCAATAAACATCTATCAAAGTCTTATCATGTGCCGGTTTTATACAACGGGGTAGGACTATAAAGACAAAAATTTAGCCCTTGAGAAGCAATATTATGATACGTTATTGTATTTTACAATCTTAATTGTAAATGCAACGTATCTAATTGTCTAAGAATGTAAAAATTGCAAGCGAGGTCTAAACAAAGTATCATGAAAAAATTAAGAAGGGAGAGATGACTTTCTATTATCAAGAGCAAGGTGGTTTGGAGAGGGTAAAATAAGCTAAGTCTTCCAGGAGGAGAAGGTTCCTTATTTAGGTCTTGAAGGGATTTTAATGTTATATACAAAAGCATAGATAGGATGAGAATAGAGGACTTAGACTATAGTCTAAGTGGGAAGATAAGATTTAAAAGTAGATAGTAGAGAAACAGTTACTATCAAGGGCATCACCATCTTTCTAGTCCTTCACACCCTTAAAAACACCCTCCAATTCCTTATTCTCCTACGCCCCACAAATCCAATCAGTTGCCAGATCTTGTTACTACCTCTACAACCTCTCACCCATCCTGCCCTTTCTTTTCACTCACATAGCCACAACTTTAGCTTGCAATTGGTATCTCCACCTTTATTACCTACTTCTCAACAATCTATCCCTCCTGGCTACTGCCAAAATGGCATTACTAAAGCTCAGGGATGACCATATTTCTCTCCCACTCAATAAGCTGTAGTGATCCCTTTTTCATTAGAATCAAACAGAAACTCTTGTGTCAGGCATCTAAAGGTCTTCACAATCTGACTCCAGCCCATATTTCCAGCTTTATTATATATTACTTCCCTCCATTCATTCTACAATCCAGTCAAACTGCATGTTTTTGCTTTTCCTCATACACAAAACTTAATTTTCCATTTTGGGGCCCTTGTACAAACTGTTTTCCCTGGAAGGCACCTCCCTTCTCACCTCCTCCTCTTGGAACTCCTAATTTCCTTCAAAGTTCAGCCTCTCCTTTTCTCCCCAGCTAGTAGTACCTCAGCCCACTAAGGTATCTTGTATTAATTTTGTTTATATGTGTATGCATTGTCTCCTCTAACAGAGTATGAATTTCTTGATGTCAGTGGTGACAGTTTCATTTTTTTTTCTTTGTATCTATAATGCCTAGTACAGAGCCTGGCATACAGCAGGTACTCAATAAATGCTTGTTGAATGGTCCAGTGAAGGGTTTTAGTAGAGTGGTGATAATGATCAAAGGAATGCATTAAGATAATTATACAGACAATATTAAGGATGAACTGGAGAAGGGAAAAGAAAAGAGGAAGGAAAATCAATTACAGGGATATTATAGTCCTTTAGGCAAGAGCTAATAAGGGTCTAAATTAGGACTGGTGACAATAATTTAAAAAAAGAGTAGGATGGATGTGAGAAGTACTGGAGGAGTAGAACAACAGGGCTTGGTGACTGGTTGCTTCTTCACTTTTTCTTCCCTAGTACTCAAAGACATCTCTGAGCATTTGGGTCTGAGTACGTGGGAGAAAGATGGTACTATAAACAGAAATAGAGAAATTGGGAGCAGGGCCAAGCTGCTGTTGTGGTGATGGTGGTGTGCCATCAGCAGCAGCAGCAAGAAGTCCCATGTGGACAGAAAATCCTTGTGAAGAAGGCAGACCTTAGCCCTGTTTGGAAGTGGGTCAGACACATCTTCAGGAGGGCAGCCAAATGGGTGAAAACCAGCCAACTAAACAAAAAACAAGGGTTTGGTTCTCTGGGGCCAAACAGAAGTCTAATTGCTCTTCTCCAGAACCTCACTTCAAATTTCTCAAGATGGTAACCTCTCTTCTCTGGCACTGGGGATGCCCAAGAAGCTTGACAACTGCAGAAATAGAAGAGCTATCAAGGAGATTTTTGCATCAAGTTGGAGATTAGATTAGGTGACCTCTAAGAGCCCTTCCAACTCAGAGATTCTATGATCCTAGGAACTGGGTAATCTAGAGCTGGTCAGTTAGAGGTTCGGTGCATGGTTAAGAGTTACAGAAGGTAGGAAAAGCATACATTTAATGTAATCCTTATTATTCCCACTAATGCTATCTCCACGGGTCACAATTTCAAAGGTACACACCAGGCCAGGCCAACCTCATAGAGCTGTGATGTTAATACACTTCCTCTTCTTGTGGGCCAAAAATACCTCCAATTGCATTCCAGGTGCTAAAGCATGGCTAAAGTATCACAAAGGGTTTGCTCTGTGAGGCAGCTCCACAGGGTGGTAATTCCAACCCACAGAAGGGTGACCTGCCTTCACCAGACAGACAGCTGGCCAGTTAAAACAACCACATTTGCCTGAGAAGTTTCACAAAATCTCCTGTTACAACATTCCAGTTTCCACTGAGGTTATTTGCCAAGTGCTTGATGGCCAGCTCATTTTACACTGTGAAGCTGGAACTGATGGCCAGTCTATTTTATACTGTGAGGTTGGAATAAAGATCTTTGAGTGAACAGCTAACATTCTGTTAAAAAGGAATTAACAAATTTAAATCAGACAAAGATTCTGATTGTGAATGAGACAAATATTCCTAAGCAACAAATATTCAAATAGTTCAGACAACCAGATATCTAGCAGGTATGAAGACTTGGAATCTGCTTACTTTTCTAGCATGACATATCTGCATAGATTTCCAGATCATATAACTAACAAAATAGCATATTACTCACTTTATCCAGAACCCTTTAGCCCTCTAATCTGCAAAAAAAAAAAAAAAAAAGGAGGGGAGAGAGGAATTACATGTCAGGTATAGAGTAACTGTAACTGAATTCATAGAGAGAGGGGAAGGGGAGAGGGAAAGAGAAATGAACCTAACAAGGTAAAATGCTTATGAATTAACATTGGAGAACTCTAATCCTTAATATACTGACTACCCATGCCCTAGCAACCTGTACATGCCTCCAAAAGGATCACAAATTGGAACTCTTGGGCAAGTGCCTGGAGCACATCTTGGAATCTCTATTTACTATAGAGACTATCAGTCACATCCCATCCCCACCCTGCCCCCTGTTCTGAATCAAATATCAGACACGGACTCTACCCGGTAAATACAGGGTGCTGAAAATACATTGCCTGTTCACTGGAGCCCATCTCTAATTATGGACCCCCAAGACTGCAGAGACTTGCTGACTACCCTCAATGCATTTCAAACACAATAGATGCTAATTCAAACCGACCAGAAATGAAAAGGATAAAATGGAAGGAAAGGAAAAGGAGTGAAGGGTTTGTGGTATCACTGTATGTGGCTATGACTAAGACCACCTGAGTCTAGTCCTATGATCCCAGAAGTTACTTCAGGCAAGAACTCAAGCTATAAAACTCCATATCCACTAACACATAAAGAGGCTGGAGCAGTTTTACAGCCCAGGCTCAGAGATATAACAACTGACAAAGAATCAGAAAGTGAGGGACAGGGAATATTTATTAAAGGCTGAAGCAACAAAGATTTCAAAAGGAAAAATCTTCAATAAAAACCCAGGCACAAGCAAATAAATCAATCAAGAAAGGATCCTAAAACTAGAAAGATGAATTCTAAAACCTCAAGAAGATCACAAAGCTACTTAATAAATATTACATCTTTTTTATTCCAGTGGATAACGGAAAGTAAATTAATGTCTGCTGAAATACAGAAGGCTATATATTCCCAAGAGAGCATGAAACAACAATAGAAAAATCCAAAATACTAAAAGAGAAGCAAAATACATTAAATTAATATAGTTCAGAACTTAAAAAGCTCCTACTACAGTGTTTAAAAACTCAAATAGAAAAAAAAAATAATCCATGATGAAAAGTTTCTCTACAGAAGTTAAAGAGGATTAGTAGATTTGGAATTCAAAAATATTGAAGTGGAGGAAGAAATAAAGAAGAAAATTAAAAGGCAACATTTTATTTTATTAAAAAAAAAAAAAAACCACCATAAGAACCCTAGACAAGCCAAAGCAATGAACCTTGAAGACCAGATACAAAGATAAAATAAAGGATTACAAGCCTCCCAGGATAAGTATCCCAAAGATACATGAAAAATCAAGAGGATTAAATCTTCCCACAGACAACGATGAAACTTATAAAACTGATGATTTTAGTTTTATAGACTTGGAGTTCAAGTGAACCTTATAGACCATATTAAAATACCTCTGAACGGTATTGGGTTAAAGGGTACAAACAGCTCAGTGATTTTTTTGAGGATAGTTCCAAACTGTTTTCAAGAATAACCAGACAATTTCATAGTTTCACTAACAATAATACATAGTATGCTTGTGCTCCAACAGCTCCTCTAACAACTCCATTTATTCCTTTTTCTTCCTTCCTTCTTTTTTTTTTTGTATCTTTGCCAATCAGATAGGCATGCATTACTCCTCAGAGTTGTTTTCATTTGCATTTCATTATTAATGATGTGGAACATTTTTCCATATGGTCAATCATATGTTTCATGCCTTCTTTTAAGAAATGCCTGTTCATAGCCTTTGATCATTTATCTACTGGTGAATGACTCTTTATCTTATATATTTGTATAAATTCCCTACAATCCTGAATATCAGATCTTTATCAAAGAGATGTGTTGTAATTTCCCCCCATTTAATTGTTTCCCTTATAATTACAAATGCTTGGATTTTGTTTATGAATAAACTTATCCATCTTGGCTTCTATGAAACTTTTAAGTGCTATTTAAATATCAGCTGTTGCTATCCTTATCTCCCCCACTTTAACCCACCACTTACCTACCAAAATATTTTCCCTTTGTGTAACTTTGTACAAGTAATTAGCATCTCAGAGTGTCAACTGTCTCATCTATAAAAGGAATAGTGTATGGGTCAGTTGATTTCTTGATATACCTTTTAGCTCTAGGATTTATATTTTGTCTATCCTGCAACCTGTTTTCACAAGCTTTTTATATTTCAAAACTAGCCAGTAATCCCTGGGGCTTAATGATGCTTGAAAGACAAGCCCGCCATTTCATTTTGGGATTGTGAGAATATAGCATATAATTATTTTAAGTCTGGGCTTTTTTAGGAGTCAGTGTTGCTACTATAGTGGCAAAAATCTTTGCATGGTAGTAGGGATATCATATGAGGTTGCCAGGCTGCAAGTCACATAAGTGCATAAAATGATTAGCAACCACAGAAAGTCTGAGTCAGAAAAAATTAAAAAGCTAAGAGAGAGGGTTCCCCTGTTGAGTCATGGCTACAGCCTAGCAGACTCTTAGAGTCTTGTGGGTGGATTGTGGGTCAGAGTAGCCTTGCTGGGGCCAAATATCTCTGCCCCTGCTTTCATGTATGACTTTGGGCAAGTCATCTTTCTTCCTCAAAGTCTTGTGGTACTACTCTATAAAATGAGGAAGTTGAACTCTTAAGGTCCTTGCAAGTTCTGACAGTGTTGGAAAAGGCCTTTGGTAATGCTTCTTTGGTGAGAATCATCTGAATGGTAAAAATAAATAAAGATTAATTCATGGCTTTAAACCACCAACTAACCTTGCTTCCCTAACAGGCATCTCATAGATTAAAGAATAAAATGATTATATTGAACAGATCAATTAGTCACTCAATCAGTAAGCATTCATTCAGCATGAATTATGTAGTAGGAACTGGGGATACAAATACAAAGAATGTTACTAGCCCCTATTCTCAAGGACCTTACATTCTATTTATTTGCTTTTTGGAGGGGGAAGGTAGGACATCTGGGCTTAAGTGACTCAATCAAGGTCACACGGCTAGTTTTTGTGTTGTGTCTGAGGCTGGATTTGAACTCAGGTCCTCCTGACTCCAGAGCTGGTGCTCTATTCACTGTGCTACCTAGCCACCCCAGGACCTTACATTCTAACAGGGGAGATGATAAATATAAAAGACAGCTAAATGGAACAGTGACAGAAAGCTGGAACTAGAGTCAGGAACACCTGATTTAAATCCAATCTCACATTTACTAGTTATGTTTTCCCTGAGAAAGTCAGTTAATCTCTGTCTGCCTCAGTTTCTGCAATTATAAAATGAGGATAACAATCGCACTTACCATCCAGGGTTGTTGTGAGGGTCAAAGGTGATAATATTATTAGCTTAGCCCAGTGCCTGGCACATAGGTGCTTATAGAAGCTTGTTCTCTTCCTTCTTCCCTTATATGTAAGTATACATAGAATAAATGTGAAAGAACAAATAAAAAGTTAAATGCAAGTTAATTTGGGACAGAGTACAGTAGCCCTTGAGGAGATTAGGAAAGGCATCATGCAGAAAGTGATGCTTGACTTGCATCCTTGCTTGAAGGATTCTATAAAGAGGAAGCAAAGAGAGTATGTCACGTGTATAGAGACAGCCAGTAGCAATGTATAGAAGCCAGAGATGAAATATTGTGGGTGAAGAATAAGAGAAAGTCAAATTGGCTGGATTAAAGAATGATAAAGTAATATTTAATGAGGTTGGAAAAATAGGTTGGGGTCAGGTTGTGAAGAACTTTAAAAACTAAAGAGAGAAGTTTATATTTGGTCCTAGAGGCAATAGGTAGTCAGTGAAGTTTATTGAGTAGGAGAGCAACACACACTTTCCTTAAGTGCTGCTATGATCTATACTCAAAGGAAATCACTTTGGCAGCAATATAAACAATTGTTTGGAATTATGAAAGATTTGAGTAAGGAAGACCAATAAGAAAAGATGTGACGAAGGCATTTACTAAGGTGATAGAAAGGTCAGGTACAAGAGATGCTGTGGAGGTAGAAATGTCAAGACTTGGAAACTGATTGTCTATTTGGGCTGAGAAAAGGAGGAGTTGAGGATAGCACCAAATGTCTGAGATTGGATTTGAACTCAGGTCTTCCTGACTCCAGGCCTGGAGTATGCACTGTAACACCTAACTGTCCCAGCCAGTAACTCATATTGCCTTCAATATATAAAATTTTATATGTGAACTATATGCTTAAAATTATATATATACATATATACACATATATACATATATATATATATATATATATATATATAATATGTATAAATGGAGAGATATAGAAACATATACTAAAAAAAAGCCCTGGGCTAAACTCAGATTTTAGACATTCCAAATTTGGGGAGGAAAGCATAGAACATATTTGAACCAATATAGTAAATAATGATTCAACACAATGTTACGTTCATCCCAGAAGATTTTGCTGAATTCCAAACCTATAAAAATGTCCCATTTTAGCATAGTTATAGATTGGCAGCCACTCAGAGAAGAAATTCAAGAACTCTGGAGTTGGAAGAGACTTTAGGGATTAGAGATTTATATAACAGAACTGCATATATAACCCTCCCCTCCCCCCTCTCTGGACAGCTAGGTGGCACCATAGTGCATAGAGCTCCAGGCCTGGAGTCAGAAAGACTCATTTTTCTGAGTTCAAATCTGGCCTCAGATACTTACTAGCTATGTGACCCTGGGCAAGTCACTTAACCCTGTTTACCTTGGTTTCCTCATCTATAAAATGAGCTGGAGAAGGAAAAAGCAAACCACTTCAATATCTTCACCAAGAAAACCCCAAAAAGGGTCACAAAGAATAACATGACTGAAAAACATCTAAACAACATACAAAGAGCAAACATAGTGTAGAGCAATGAAGTCAGATGCAGAAGCTTCCTCAGCCTCTTGCTTCATTGCCTCTCTAGGCTACATATTATGAAATCATATTAGAATAGTAACTTAAAATTAGGACTTTAAAGTAGAGGTTGGCACACTACTCATTTTTTTTTGGATGGTTTGCAGCTAAGAATGGTTTTTAACATTTTGAAATTCTGTATTTAAGCACTTTTTATTTAAATTTAAAATTTTAATCTTAAAATTTAAATTTTAATACTATATTTTAAAATGTGAAAACTACTCTTAGTTTACAAGTTATACAAACACAGGCTGCAGGCAGGATTTGACTCACAGGTTTAATATTGCCCACATTTTCATCTAAAGTCCTTGGGTCCCACCTGATTTAGAAGCCCTTATCAATAATTAATCAGATTCTGGGGAACAACATCCTGCACTGAAATCTTTTTATATCAGCCTTCTCTAAGGTCTAACTATACCCCTTTTCATCCATCAGCCAGGGCCTTTACTCCCGGTCAGCCCAGAAAAGACTCTTCCATGAGACTATTAGGGTAATGATCAAACTAAGAGAAGTCTTTGATTATTTCAGTTGACAGAAATATCTAGAGTTCACAGCTGAAGGTATAGAAAGAGAATCTTTGTAGAAAGAGGTGAAAGAGGCATTAGGAAAATGAGTCTCTAGGGTATGCCAACATTTAAATTACTGTTGTTCCATGCTGTGGCTAGGTGGTACAGTGAATAGAGCACTGGCCCTGGAGTCAGGAGGACCTGAGTTCAAATCTGGCCTCAGACACTTAACATAAAAACTAGCCATGTGACCTTGGCCCAGTCACTTAACCCCAATTGCCCTCCAAAAAGCAAAAAACAACCAATCAATCGATCAATCAATCAATAAATTGCTGTTGTTCTGAGACTGTTACCTAATCTCTGAACCTTGATTTATCATGCCTGTGGAATTTTGCCTATTAGTTGAGAATATTTTCAATTTTAACTCCAGAATGACTTGTGTTAGATTTTCAAAGGCATAAGGAACTTTTTGGAAAATGTGTATCTACAACACAGAGTATAGTTTTGTTTGCTTGCTTGCTTTTCCCCTTCCTTTCCTCTGTGTGACTTTGAAAAAGTCAGTAACCACTTTCTTCCTCGACTTCCCCACCAATAAAATGAAGGGGTTGGATTTGGTTACTTCTAAGGTACACAAATAAATCTATGATTCTATGATGATCCTCATCAAGTGTTTGAAGAGCTATCCCATAGAAAAGGGATTAGGTTTGTTCTCGTTGGCTCCATCAAGAAAAAACTAGGAACAATTGGGAGCAGTTGTGAGAAAATAGAACTTTTGACAAAGCTATAAAGAAGTGGAATGAGATGCTTTGGGTAAGTAGTGAGTTCCCTAGCACTGGAGGTCTTCAAGGGAAGGATGGCTCATCATTTGACAGCAAGGTTGTAGAGAGAATTCCTGCTTAGGTGTGGGTTAGAATAAATTATGATCACTTCTCTGGGCTTTAGTTCTTTCTTTGTGAAATGAGGTGTTTGGACTAGATAATAATAATAAAGCTAGGGATAGGACTGCACTTGTGTTTCACTGGTTATTGGAAAGTCCTAAAAGTAGAAACTCCCTTTTCCAATGTAGGTCAACAGCTTTTCTGCCACTTCTAGCCAGAGGGTTGCCTAAAACAATGAGAGTTTGAGTGACTTGTTCAGGGTCATACTCTAACGCCCAGTTAGAAGCAGATCACCTTGGCTCTGAAGTCACTCTCCATTCCTGATGACATAATTCATTGATATTGTATCTTAAGGTTTTCGAAGTGATTTTCTCATGACCACCATATGAGCAGGGTAGACTAAGCAAGTTCCTTATGATCACACAGTTCATAAGTGATAAAGTTCAAAATGGATAATATTTTAGGGCATACTTCTCAGTGTCGTTGTGAGAAAAGTACTAACAAATGAGTCCAATTCAGGTCCATTCAACTGAACAAACATTTATTAATAAGCATGCCATATTAATGCCATGAATAAATGATGTGGTAGGGATGGGGGACCGACAGCCTCTAGGTCACATGTGGTCCTCTAGGTCTTCAAGTGTGGCCCTTTGACTGAATCCAAACTTCACAGAACAAATCTGCTTAATAAAAGGATTTGTTCTGTAAAACTTGGACTCGGTCAAAAAGTTTTACCCAAGGGCCTAGAAGGCCACATGTGACTCTGAGGTCACAGATTCCCCACCCCTGTTAGGGATTCAAGGACATAAATGGGGATACAAGGACATGAATCAACATAAATTGTAGGAATAAAAAACTAAAAGTCAAGCATCTATTAAACTCCTAGAATGTACAAGGTACTATGCTAAGTCCTGGGGAAAAAGTGAAATAGCATCTCCTTCAATAGAATACAAGGTCACAGATCAGTAAAAGATGATAATTTGAAGGGGAAAAAATGCTCCAAAGTCCAAATTGAGCCTTGAAGGAAACTAATAATTTTATTAGGTAGAGGTGAGGAAGGAGTACATTCTAGGCATGGGAACTGAGCACTAAGGCACTAAGACCACAGAAATAGAACCACACTTGAGAAATACTTAGTAGGCTCACTTGACTAAAATGCAAAGTTTGTGGTGAGAATGAGGAGAAAAGTATGAAATAATTTTGGAAAAATACATTGCAAACAAATTGTAGAAAAAATTGGTTACCAGGATGAAATATGTATTTTTCCCCCTTTGGGGGTAATAGGTAACCAGGAGATTGATGAGGTCAGTTCTTTACTAAACTTATTCCAGAATTCTTTTCCAACTTGACCATCATGTGTTCTAAAGTCCTGTTTGAGCTCCTAGAATACTAATCTCATGCATATTTCATAACAAATGAACTCTTTATAAAATGTGCTAAGTAGGCTCTCCGCAGTTTTTAAATTCCTAGCTAATAAAAATCTCCTGCAGCAGTTTTCAGGTTGGGTTTGCAAAAAGCACTGAAACTTGCTAGGGTTTTGAAACAAATAAATGATTAATAAATACCCAAAGCAAAGCATCACTCAAAGGGATTCCTTTCCTTTGTCTGGCTCACTGCTCAATATCGACCAGAATACTAACCAATGATGTAAAACAAAGGAAACTCCCATCACTGAATGTTCCTTGGTTTACGTGATCTACTTGCATGTGGTTCTGTATTGGCCTCAATGTAGAAAACTGGCCCTGTTCCAGTTCTCTATGTTCCTGAAGGGAGTTTCCTGTCAGTCCTCAGTAATCTCTCAAACACTTTTAGAAATTGTAGCACTAGATCACCCAAAGAAAAAAGTTATATTTGAAATGGGCAATATACCAGAAGACTACAAAAAGAAATATACCATCCTACCTCCTCCCAACAGGACAAATTTTCCTGTCTAACATGACAGACTGGTTGCTGCCTAAATTTTGACATTCTTGTGTTCTCTGGTTCTGAAGTGTGTTTTAATATTTCATGATCTATGATTCTACAGTGCCTTCCAGTAAAACTTAACTATACAAATGTAGCAAAAAGTTCTTCTCCGGAAGACTCTCAAGGAGATGTATTACAGTCAAAAAGGAGGAGATTGTTGGGGAGACTGGGAAGGAGACTATAAACAATGAACTTTCACTGTAATAGAAAGGAGAATGAGATAAGTATAACAGAGTAGCAGGCAAAATGCTACAAAGAAATTTGAGAAAGATCACTTTCACCTGAGAGGTCAGGGAAATCTACTAGCTCTGACTCCTCTCATGATTCTAAGTTTTGCTTTCAGCCGTGGCTGGAAAATTTTGGCTACTAATTGTGTTGGAAAAAGTCATTCTAAGACCCCTCCTTGTTCTAAGGACTCAAGTACAACCTATTTTCTATACTCATCAATAAATCAATAAAGGAGCTATGTGTTTTGTTTTAATTGGATCAGTTACTGGAGTTACCAAGGAAGATCTAACTCTATGAAAGCAGAACTTAGTCTTAGAAAGTTGCCTGAGGCATTAAGCCCTTAAGTGACTTGCTTAGAGTCATACAAGCAGTAAGAGTCAAAAAAGAGATTTCTAAGGTCACCTCTCTATCCAATACACTCTGCTGCCTTTTAATACAATCTAAAGATTAATTAATAGAAGTCTAGGATCCAGGTGAGGTAGATATTAATCAGCATGTATTCTGTCCTGGTCAGACTCTATCTGAAGTATTGTGCCTAGGTTGGGGCACCATATATTTAAGGAGCTATGCTGAAAAACTGTTGCATATCCAGAGAAGGGTGAGTAGGATAGTGAATTGGTTGGAGAAGCTAGAAATGTTTAACCTGAAGAAAAAACCTAGAGAGGACATAGTATGTAAAAATGTAAAAAAAAAAAAAATTACATAAGTACATTAAAAAAAATTATCACAAGAAGAGAGATTAGACTTGTTCCACTTGGATTTTGTGGCCAGAACTAGAATCAACAAGTAGAAATTATAGAAGACAGATTTCAGCTCAAGGAAAGGAAGAACTTCCTAACAATTAAAAAGTTATTTTTAAATGTGACAGGTTACCTCAGGAAGTTGTAAATCCCCCTGCCACTGAAGTTCAAGCAGAGCTTAGGAATCTTGTAAACAGCATTTATGTTTTGGTTAGGGGGTAGAATAAATGACTTCTGGGGTCCCATACAAGTGATTTGATTCTTTGATTCTCTAAAGAGAAGTCATTTTCTTGATTATGTTAAAATTTTTAACATGTTTATCTCGATTTACAAAATAGATTATTCCTAAATAAATAAATCACATTTCAAAAATCTCATGCAGTATGGGTATTTGTATCATAATTTGGATATTTGCACTATATATTTTAACTGCTTATTTATATAACTGAATACTATTGTGAATTCTCAAGCAAAAAATCTTCTCTTAAATTATCACACCACATATGTTCATATTAGACTTTGCTTAAAGAGAAATAAATGGGGGTGGGTAGGTGGCACAGTGAGTAGGAGCACCGCCCCGGAGTCGGGAGTACCTGAGATCAGTTCCAGCCTCAGAAAATTAGCACCCACACATAAAAAATAACTAGCCATGTAACCTTGAGCAAGTTACTTAATCCCAACTGCTTTAAAAAAAGAAAAAAAGAAGTAAATCTACTCACAAAGCTCTCTATGGACCCATTATATTTTGTAGCATTAATAATAATAATAACTTTTATATGGTACCTTAAGGTTTACAAAGCACTGCATATATACATATTCCACGTGTGTATTACATATGTATTTTATGTGTGTATACATATATAATACATGCATATACACACATGTGTGTACGTATATATATACATATATATGTAAAATCTCATTTTATCCTCATGACAACCCTAGTTGTAAATGATGTTATTATCCCCATTTTAGAGAAGAATAAGCTGAGACTAAAGTTCAGTGACTTGGCCACAGTCACACAGTTTATGTCTCAGGCTGGATTTGAATTTAGGTCTTATCTTGACTCAGGATTAAGCACTTTAATCAGTGTGCCATGTGGATAACAACCTTTATGGAGCTATTTCCATGGTAGAGCAGTGGAAACATAGGACCTGGACAATCAGGCAATATCCTCAAGGGCCTGGGATCTGGGCAAGAGATCAGAGGGGTTGTGGAGATTTTCTGAATCAGTCTTGTTTGGGAAGGGAAAGGAACAAGTTTGTTCCAGTTTTCTAATTCTACTTTTAGTCAAGGGACAGAGAATAAAGACCTCCAAGGTCCATTTTATAGGCTCACATTATGAAGGAACACATAGAGAACCTGACTCCCCATCCCCAAAGTATAGCCTCAGGAAGAAGAAAGTCTAAGTTGTTTTGTTTTGTTTTCAAACATAGGCTGCTCTATGTTTGAAAAGAAAACAAAACAAAACAACTTGGACTTTGAGTAAGAAGGCCTGGATTAGGCCACTCTAACTATATGACCCTGGGCAAATCACTTTATTCTAACTATATAACCCTGGGCAAATCACTTTATTCTCTCAATCTCAGTTTTCTTTTGTGTAAAATAAGGGGACTGGACTAGATGACATCTGAACTTCCAATCCTAGCGCTATATTTTCTCTCTCAGTTACCATTAATTTGGAATTGGTGTTTGGGGTTCTCCTATCCCTATGAAAAACTCACTAAATGTGAATGAAAGCTGACAATTCCCAGATTATAGTCAAGTGTACCCATAAGAAACACTTCATGGGGTGGCTAGGTGGTGCAGTGAATAGAGCACCAGCCCTGGAGTCAGGAGGACCTGAGTTCAAATATGGCCTCAGACACTTAACACAGAAACTAGCTGTGTGACCTTGGCCAAGTCACTTAACCCCCATGGCCCTTCCAAAAAACAAAACAATAAAAGAAACACTTCAAACTTCCAACTAGACTTCAAATAGTCAAGGGAGCACCAAAACAATCTGCTTAGCTGGTTGGCAGAGTTGATTACCCATTTTTTTATGGGATTGAATGCCAGAACTGGAAGGGACCTAGCTCTGGATTTAAAATCAGGAGACCTGGGTTCAAATCCCGCTTCTGATGCTTCCGACCTATGTGACCTTAGGTTACTTACTGTCCTTGGGACAGTTTCCTCATCTGTAAAATGAAGGCTCTGGACTGCTTGGTCTTTGATATCTCTTCTGGCACTTACTTTGAATGCCTACCTGAAATGCAATCCTCTCTACAATACCCAGGAAATCAGTCATCTAGCCCTGAGATAAACTGAACAACCAAGATTTCCCTCCTCAAACCTCTAGCAACCAAATGGTTTGGGTAAATAATTTCATTGGATCACACTTATGGCCATCTTTCACTTCGGATCAACTTCAGGTTCAATCTCAGGTGCAGACCTTAATCCCACTGCCCTCTTAAAGTGGAAAGAAAACTATCCAGTTGTCATCTGCCTTGAGAAGAGTGGCCCAACTTTGCTTTTCTTCAACATTTTACCCCTCTTATGTTAGTGATTTCCACCCCAAATAGCCCTCCTTATGGACCCAGAATGAATCTGCAGTAATAAGTCACATTTCTGTACCTCGTTAAGGGCATAGGATCATAGTTTTAGAGCTGGGAAGGTCCTTATAGGCTGTAGAAATCATTTAGTCCAGAGGTTCCCAAACTTATTTAGCATACTTCCTTCCTTCCTTCCTTCCTTCCTTCCTTCCTTCCTTCCTTCCTTCCTTTTCTTTGCTTTTTGGAGGGCAATTGGGGTTAAGTGACTTGGCCAAGGTCACATGGCTAGTTTTTGTGTTAAGTGTCTAAGGCCAGATTTGAACTCAGGTCCTCCTGACTCCAGGGCCAGTGCTCTATTCACTGAACCACCTAGCCACCCACAATACTGCCCCCTTTAAGGAAAAAAAGAAAGAAAGAATGACTTAGAGTCCCCCTGGAAATCTACTTTCTTTAACCTTTTAACTTTTTTTTAAAAAATTGTATCATTTTTAAAAATGTAATCTTTTAAATGAAGTATCTTAAATTTAATAAAATTTATTGTCAATTTGTGGGGTTCTCTTGAATTGAAATTTTGATGATGCAATATTGTGTCATAGAATCACAAAGTACTGCATTGTAAACAAGTCCTTACATGAACATATTTCTGTTGATGCATGCTGGACTTCCAGACAATGTATAACACACTGGCCTGCCAATATAGAACTGTTAAGACCTGTCAGCAGACTTGGCCACTGCTCAGTTATAACTTGCCTTTTGCATGTTTATTTGGAAAATAATGTAATTACTATGACTTTAACTTTTACACAATAGATGAAACATGTATGAACAGTTTTTATAAATGTTCTTCTCTTCTTTCCTTATGCTTCCACTGCCCCCTTATTTTTATTGAACACCCCCCTAGTTGCACCCTAGGCTACTGCCCCTGTCCCCCATCCTTCCAGTGCCCCTCAGGGAGTGGTGTTGTCCATTTGGGAATTTATGATAATCTAATCCCCTCATTTTACTAATGTGAAAAATGAGACCTAGAGAAGTTAAGGGGCTTACCCATAATCACTTGTGTGGAAGAACTAGAACCTACCTACTCTGCTTCTATAAACTTTCCTTCCAGGTGTAGGTCATAGTATTTATTTAAAACTTGAACTAACAAGATAGAGAAGATCATGGGAAGTAAAATGGAAAATTTTGATTACATGAAATTAAAAAGATTTTGCATGAACAAAATTAATGCAGTCAAAAAAAGAAGGAAAACAAAAGACTGGGAAAATTTTTTCAGTACATTTATTTGATAAAGGCCTCATTTCCTCAAATACATATGGAACTGAGCTAAGTTCATAAAAATATGAGCCATTCCCCAATTGACAAATGATCAAAGGATTGAACAGTTCTCAGAAAAAGAAATCAAAGCCATTAATATTAATAATATATTATATTAATATATACTATGATAATATGTTAATAACAAAATAATAATTAACCACAGTGTTTTCACTCTAAATCATTATTGATTAGAGAAATGCAAATGAAAACAACTCTGAAATACCATCTCACACCTATCATATTGGCTAACAAGACAGAAAAGGAAACATGACAAATGCTGATGAGAATGTAGAAAAACTGAGACACTGATGCATTGTTGGTGGGGTTGTGAACTGATATAACCATCCTGGAAAACAATTTAGAACTACACCTAAAGGGCTATAAAACTATGCCTACCCTTTGACCCAGAAATACTATTACTAGGTCTATATCCCGAAGAGATCAAAGAAAAGGGAAAAGGACCTACATTTACAAAAATATTTAGAGCAGCTCTTTTTGTGGTGCCAAAGAATTGGAATTTGAGAGGATGCCCATCAAATGGGGGATGACTGAATAAGTTGTGGTATATTATTGTAAAGGAATACTCTTGTGCTATCAGATATTGTTGAGGTTAGAGTTGGGAGAGCAGGTTCAGACATAAAAGAATTCACTTAGATGATTTTTCTCCTAACCAAGGGGAGCTTTATTGATGCAAAAGTGACAGGCTAGCCCTGGAAGGACTAGCAAATTATAGATGGATAGGGGTTTGTTTTTATAATGACAGGATAAGGGAGACATGGGAAAATTTATGAGGGAGACAAGGAATTTTATGGTCCAGGGTAAGGGGAAAGTTTTATGGTATTCCAAGATAAGCAGAAGAGACTTTAGGACACCCTCAGGCTCAGGAGGGATCTCACAAGGTACTAAATACCTTAATATTAGCCCTTACGGCACCTTTTTATCCACATCAATATGATGAGTTGGATGGTTTTCAGGAAAAACCTGGGCAGACATGTCTGAACTAATGCAAAATGAAATGAGCAGAATCTATAAAAGACTTAGCTACTCTGATCAAAACAATGAATGATGCAAGACAATTCCAAAGGACCCATGATGAAAAATACTATACACCTCCAGAAAGAAAACTTATTAACTCTGAGTGCAGATTAAAACAGGCTTTTTAAAAAAAAAAAAAGCTTAGTTCTGTGTGTGTTTTCCTTTTGCAACATGGCTCACATGGAAATATGTTTTGCATGACCTCACAATATAATCAATATCACATTGCTTGCCTTCTCAATGGGTGAGAAAGGGGAGGGAGGAAGAGAATTTGGAACTCAAAGTTTTAAAAAACTGATGTTAAATTATTTTACGTGTAATCAGGATTTATTTAATGCAATAAAAAATTTTAAACCAACAAGCATTTGTTAAGATTTTACTCTGTGTTAGGCACTAGGAATGCAAAGAACAAAGTAGGCAGTCCCTTGACTCAAAGGGCTTACATAATAGCTAACATTTAAATGGCCCTTTACACAGATGCCTCATTAGACCTTACAACAACGTCTGTGAGTTTTACATCCATTTAACTGGTGACGAAACTAGTTAATGTCAATTAGAAACAAGTCTCTTCTGACTCCAGGTCTGTTATGTTCTCCCTACCCTCACCTTTCTTTCTTTTTTTACTCCCCTTCCTCCTCCTAACAATTGCTTCCCTCCTTGCCCCCCAAAACACTATCTCCTTTATATAAAATACTTAGCCAAGAAAAATGTTTTGGGTCTACACACGGATTCCCCACCCCTAGTATAGCAACAAGAATGAAGGATGAGTAACACTTACTGCTGAGGTCAGTGTTGGGAGAGCTAGTTCAGGTTTTTAAAAGAATTCAATTAGACCTTCTCTTTAGCTTTATTAATACAAAAGTGCGCCGGCCTGAGATTCAGCAAGGAGCTAAACAAAGGCATTGATATAGGAAAAGGACCAGACTTATATACACAGAAAGCTACACAGCCTATAGGATGGTGATGTAATTTTAGGGTGTCTAATGGGGGTTGGAAATTTAGGGACAGGATGAGGAAGATGAATGACACAAGATAAGGGAAACACGAGAAATTTTATGACCCAGAATGGAGGGGTGACAAGGAATTTTCATGGTCCTGGATAAGAGAAAAGTTTAGGATGCTCTCAGACTCAGGAGTGTCTCCAAGGTACTGAGAAAGCAACCCTTGATATTATTATTAACCCTTACGGCACCTGTGGACCGTTTAGTGAGCTGTGGGACATTTGGATATCTACTTAACTTATTTTGGCCTTAGTTTCCTCACCTGTAAAATCAAAGGATTGGACCAGACATCTCTAGATTGTTATCTTGCAGATAGCTTTATTAAAGGTCACAAACACCAGCAAAGATCAACCTACCAATTAGTCCCACAATTAGCCATAAAAATGATCTGTGGCACACATTTGGTCATTATTTGTTATCTTTGTACTGCTTTCTAAGAATTCCATACCTGTTAGTTGTCTCCCCTATTGAAGAAATCGTCTAAGTGGGGACAAGCACAGGACCTGGATTTGAGAGATCTGATGACCACTCTGATACTTGCTAGAAATGTGACAAATTACTTTGTCTTTCTGAGCCTGAGTCCCCTCATCTGTAAAATCAGTAGAATATTACTTGCCTTAAGAAATCTTTCATTCTGTACATCCCCAGCACCTAGCACAACAGCATATCGGGTGTTTAATTAGTGCTTATTATTCAAAGGATTGACCTTATACTTTAAGGGGCTTAGAGAAGAAACATTTGGTAAAACCTCCAAAGTCCTCATATGTAAATACAAGATATCAGCATGGGATAATGAGAACTAGCTTGAAGTCTGTAGCTCTGGGAACTGTAAAATGACAGTAATGCTATTTACATTTGTAAGCAAAGTGCTTTGTAAACCTTCAACAATTCTAGTTAGAGCCAGACAGACTTTTGAGAAGATCTTAAATTTCTTTTTTTTTTCCTGGGGGTGGGGAGGGGAGGGAGGCAAAGCATTTGGGGTTAAGCAACTTGCCAGAGGTCACCCAGCTAGTTAAGTGTCAAGTGTCTGAGGCCAGATTTGAACTCAGGTCCTCCTGACTCCAGGGTGCTCTATTCACTGCTCCACCTAGCTGCCCCCTTAAACTTCTTATGTGTCATGCATGGACCCCTTTGGGGAGTCTGGTGAAGCTTATGGACCCCTTCTCAAAATAATGGGTTTTGAATACATAAAGTAGAATAAATAGTAAGACACACAAAGGAAATAAATTATACTAAAATATAATTAGCAAAACATTTTTTCTAAAAACAAAATAAAACAAACAAACCAAAAAAAGGCCACATTCATGGACTCCAGGTTAAGAACCCCTGCCTTAGTGACTGAATAGCACAGGTGAGTATGAGACCAGAAAAATTAAATAACTTGCCCACGGTCACATAGTGACACAGCAGGGATTTTAAACCTAGTCTTCTATCTCTATCTGGGGCTTATTAGAACAATAGGCTGTTATATCTGTAACTTCCTTGAGGACAAAGGCTTTGTTTTTCACCTACTTTAGATGCCACAACATCAGCACAAAATGAGGTGCCCAATAAACAGACGTCATTGAGGAGGGCTATACCTTTAGGTCCATTTTATGGAAAGAAAATCTGAGGCAGAAAATAAGCTAAATAAACCACCTGGAATTACACAAGAAGGATTCATTGTAAGACCTGATAAACAAAAATGAGGGTTTTCTGTTAAAAATAATAGCAACAAACAGCTCAGGAAATCAGTCCTCTAAGCATCTTAGGCACACAGAGGCACCAAAGAACCAGGTAAGACTTGAAAATACATTTTTTTTTCTTGATCAAAAAGAATACACAAACCTACCCCAAATGAACTCCATTGTAATAATCATGGTAACAAAATTTTCTCTTAGAACTCCTGTTGGGATTTCCAGGAGTCCAATTCAATCCATCCAATAAACATTTATAAAGTGCCTACTATGTGCCAAGCGCTGTGCAAAGCACTGGAAATACAATTAATAAAAAGAAAAACAGTCCTTCACCCCATTAGAACATAAACTGGGTGAGTTTACCATCTAATGGGAAGAGCCAACACAGAAAGAGGCAGGAAAGGGGGAAGGAGTCAGGGGTATCTCTAAAGGACTGTCTAGAAGACTAACTAGAACACATTTTCTTTACAGACCCCACCCCACCCCCAACATAAACACATAGAGTCATTTCAAATCAGGAAAAGGGGACACTACTGACCTACGTGAATTCGACCACAGGGAGAAGACTATCAGGTGCCCTGCTCTAATCTGAAGCACTCTAATCTCATTACCAACCATTCAGTCTCTATTTAATGAGTTAATTTTAAACATCTTCTATCCACAGGCAAAAGGTGCCTTTGGGGTGACTACATTGACCAAACTTTGTTATCTCCCTATTCCCCTAGCACAAGGCTCTCCACTGAATCCATGAACATAATAAACATTTGTTGAATTGAATTTTAAAATGTGGCTCAGTATCTTGACATACTGCTCTGCATTCAGATAACTTGGTGCCAATGCTAATGGAAGTCAAGAAGCTAGGTTTCCAATCCTGGCTCTGACACTTATCTTTGACCCTGGGTCACTTCACCTTTCAGAGGATGAGATTCACCACTTTTAAGTTGGAGAGAATAACATTTGCACTACCCACTTCATAGGGTTGTTGACAACAAAGTTGCATATAGAAAATAAGGCAAGTAGGTGGTGCAGTAGATAGATTGCTTGTCCTGGAGTCAGGAAGACCTTAGTTCAAAATCCAGTCTCACTTACTAGCTGTGTGACCCTGGGCAAGTCACTTAACTTCTATCTGCCTCAGTTTCCTTGTCTCTAAAATGGGGATAATAATAGCAACTACCTCCCAGGGTTATTGTGAGGATTAAATGGAATCATTGTAAAGCACTTAGTGCAGTTTCTGGCACATAGTAAATCCTATATAAATATCAGTTGCTGCTGCTGCTGCTACTAGTGCTACTAAAACCACCACCACCATCACCATTACTACTATCCATATGACCCTGGGGAAGTTACTTAACTTCTGTCTGCCTCATTTTCTTCATCTATTAAATGCAGAAGATAATACTACTACCTTCCAGGGCTGTTATAGGGATGAAATAATGTAAGAATTATAAAGGGCTTAGCACAATGCCTGGCAAATAATAAGTATGATATAAATGTTAGCTATTATTATTATAGAAAATGGGGTACAGAAATATGGGTCATGAGATCTTAACTTAGAGATAGAACACTGAATTCTTTGCATGATTAGTTTTTGGTTTGTTTTTTTAAGATTAGGAATAGTGAGTATACAATTCAGGCAAGATACACATTACACTGTAAAGATATCTTCTAAAAGATCCCACTGGAAAAATCTCCATTTAACTCCAGAAAGAAATGACCTTGCATTTGTGGAGTCAAAGTCTTTCCTTCACCTTGTTTCCTGTTAATTGGTATTCTAAAGGGACTGAGAGTTTAGTAGTATTAATAATATTGGCTAACATTTATATAGCATTTTAAGATTTGCAAAGCACTTATATATATGTGTATATATAGATACATATACATATATTAACTCTTTTGATCCTCACAACAAACTTGTGCAGTAGATACAATTATTATTTCCATTTTAGAGTTAAGAAAGCTGAGGTTGACCCAGGCTAAGTGATTCACCCAGAGTCACACAGATAAAGTGTCTGAGGCAAGATTGGAACTCAAGTCTTCCTGACTCCCATACACTAACCACGATACCACCTCATTGCCTGCATTTCTATGCTTCTTCTTAGTGTTTCTGAAGAAAGTGTAGTGTATGTACTATCAACCACATTTTATAGATGAGGAAACTGAGGCTCAGAAGGGTTAAGTGCCTTGCCTGAAGTAAAAAAAAATGAGTTAGTGGCTTAAAACCAGATCTCTGGAGTGCAAGTCAATTTTTTATGCCATCCTGGCCCTTGAAAATATATGCTAATCTTAAACATATTTATCAAGTTGATGAATGTTGTTTTTAACATGCTTACTTCCCCGCCTAATTTCACTTTGTGATACATATTAATACAAGTGATTGCCTAATATCTTTTAATAAAGACTTAACCAACCTTTGGAGGAATGGAAGTTCACACACTACTCTTAATTTTGAGTCAAAAACACCTTCCAGGTTTTCACAAGACTTCTTCATTGGTGTAGGTGCGACCAAAGCCCGGGGTACATCAAAGCTATAAACCAGTTGGGCCTGAAGCAATTTTCTTTACTAACAATTAGAAGAGCTAATTCAACTAAAGACAACATTCTTAAACAAACAAACAAAAGGATACTCAGCAGGGAAGTCACCTTCAATAACAATTAGCTGGCAAAGAGGAAACTCAAGGCCAATAACAACTTCACAAAAACAGTCTCAGAGCTGGAATCAATTAACAAGCACATATTCAGCTCCTGCTGTGTGCCAGGCTCTGTGGTAGGCACTGGAGATATAAAGGCAAAAAAAAAAAAAAAAAAAGAGACAGCCCCTGACCTCCAAGGGCATTGACATTCTATTTGATGGGGGCCTTGGAGGACATCTACTTAGAATACCCTCCACAATATCTTCAATACCTAATGGGTAGGAACCCACTATTTTTACCCCTCAAAATCAAGAGTCCAGTTTATTTGCCTGAAGTAGTTTTCTTCCCACTTTCGTGAAATTTAATGCCTAAAAAAAGCCTCTTTAACTTAATGTGTGGAAGGCGGAGTCTGCACAAAGAAAGCAAGGCTGTTGGCCTGCAGTATTATTGCTAGGCAGCTGTGTGATCTGGGACAAGCTTAATCAATTCCTCTGAGATTCAATTTTCTAGTCTCTAAAAAAAGGGGAGGGGAATATTAGTACTCGAATATCTACCTCATGGTGTTGTTGTGAGGAAATTGCTGTTATACAAATGTGAATTGTTGCCATTGTCTTACACAAATGGAATCCATTCACTAAAAATAACAAATCTTAAGCTCATAACATTCAGGGCCCTGGACCAGATATTGTATGGAACAAGGATTTATTTATGGCTTCCTTGTAATGGTAAGGGAATTTGAAGATCTTCTCTGCCCCTGAATGGGCCTCACTTGGAGCCCAACAAGAGAAACTTGTTTAGGGGAGGCTTGTTTTTTCAGGAAGGCCCACCCCTTTTGTTACTTTGTAATTAGGCAGTGGGTTTAAAGGTTGTGAAGTACTCTGACCCTGGAAAAGGCTATAGATAAACCCTGAGGTGAGATTTTGCTTTGGGGCTCCGCTCACTTATGGGAAGAGATGTATGATTTGGCCAGATGAAACTCTGGACAGTCTTTGAGCCCACCAGCTTTGAAAACCCAGCTGTTGGTGCTTCTCTCTCTGGTAACTAACACTGTATGTATGTAATGATCACATAGCTAGAAGCCCTGTCTGTTGGTCTGTTTAATTGTGTCATTTTCTCTGTATTTTTTGTCTGCTTATAATTTCTGTTTGTATTTTCTAAAGTTCAGGGTTCTGGCTTTTTCCCTTGAACTAAGTGAATGACATATATGTTTGATTAAAGTAAGATTGTTAACCTCTTTTGAGTTGCTTTCCTTTAGAAAAGCAGATCAAAGAACCTGTGCTAGCAGCCATCCTGGGTATGCTAGGGCGCTTGCTGGTACACTCCTATGTGCCAGGCACTGGCTAAGCACCTTGTAAATATTATCTCATTTGACCCTCACAACAACTAGGGGAGATAAATACTATTATTATCCCCAATTTACAGTTGAGGAAACTGAGGCAGATAGAGGATGTGACTTGCTCAGGGCCACACAGTTAGTAAATATCCATGGCTGGACTTGAACTTGGTTATTTCAATCTTGTAGGCCCAGTACACTATCTACTGAACCACATAGGTACCTAAATTTTTTTTAAAGAAAAAAGACAATCCCTTATTTTGGTATAGTAGGAAGAGATGATAGAGCCACAAATAACTACAATGCAAATTAAAATGTGAATATGTAAAGTGGATAGAGAGTTGGGTCTGTAGTGGAGAACATCTGGGCTCAAATGTGGCCTCAGACACTTAGTAGCTGTGTCATTCAATATATGTCTGCCTCAGTTTCCTCAAGTGTAAACTGGGGATAAGAACACTACCTACCTCCTAGGGTTGTTGTGAAGACCAAATGAGATAATATCTGTAAAGTGCTTAGTAGTGCCTGGCACATAGTAGGTACTTAAAAATCCCTTCCTTCCTCCCTCCCTCTGTAAGTGCCATGAGGATTAGAATCAAGGAATCTCTGGAGATTATCCTCCTATAACCTGACATCAAGTTTAAACGGGGGGAAAATGAGAGCTGTGCTTTCAGAAAGTCCTGTGCCTGGAATAACTACTTCTGTAAAGCACTGTACATTTATCTAGGTTGTTATTATTGTAATTCTATATATACATATAGGCAGCTTTTACATCTCATCTGCTCCTCCTAACTCACAAATGAGGTAGTTAAGATGTATGATCCCTATTGTACAGATGAGGGAGAACCTAAGGTTCAAGTAACTTATTGAAAGTCCTACACCTGGTAAGGATGATACTGGCATTCAAACCTAGTCCATGTGACTTCTGGAGGGATAGTCTGTGCTATACTATTTGATAATCAGTCAAACTCTCACCAGACTCTGACCTTAAGAAAAGATGGGCTAGACCACTGAAGCAGGATAGACTCTGGGCAAGAATACAATGAACTAGAAGTGCTTGGAGGTCCTTTACAACTAAAAAATATTACCTATGTAGTCTATTTATTCAACAGGCTTCTGGCTAAAAGCCCCTCTTTTTTGCTTTTGGATAAGATACTAATTCTCTCCTAACATTAAAGAACCCTGTGCCCACTGGATACATTAAGAGTCAGAGTAGAGGAGTTCAATCCTACTTCTGAGACTTATCTTGGTCAAATCACTTAATCTCTCTGGGTCTCAGTTTTTGAATCTATAAAATGATGGGGCATGGGTGAGACTAGATAACTTTAAGGTGCCTTTCAGCTCAGTATCTAAGAGACTATGATTCTATGGTTCTTTGAGTACACAGAAGGCAAGAAAGTAATTATTTTCTGCTTGGTATTTGAAACTCTTCACAATATGCCCCATTCCTGACTCTGTGGTCTTCCTTTACCTTACTCCTCTCCACAAAATCTCCAATACACAGACAAGCTGGTTTACTTGCTGACCCCTGCACACGATTCTCTATCTTCTACTACAATGTCTTTGTATCCACTGCCCCCCATGCCTAGAATGCACTCCCTCTTACCATCTACTGCTTTAAGTTTCCCTGGCTTCCTTCAAGACTCAGTTCAAATTCTACCTTCTTCAGGAGGGCTTCCTTGCTCTCTCTCCATTCTGATCCTTCCCACTGCCTTCACCTCCAAGATTACCTTCCATCTGCTCAGGATATATCATAAATTATTCATGGATAGGTAGGGCTAATATAATAAAAATTATAATTCTATCTAAATTAATTTACTTATTTAGTGCCATACCAATCAAACTACCAAAAAAATTTTATAGAGCTAGAAAAAAATAATAAAATTCATCTGGAAGAACAAAAGGACAAATATCAAGTGAATTAATGAAAAGAAATGGTAGGGAATGTGGCCTAGTCATACAAGACCTTAAATTGTATTATAAAGCAGCAATCATAAAAACTACCTGGTACTGGCTAAGAAACAGAATGGTGGATCAGTGGAATGAGTTAGGTACATAAGACATAGTAGCCAATAACTGTAGTAATCTGCTATTTGACGAAACCAAAGACTCCAGCTTCTGGGATAAGAACTCAATATTTGATAAAAACTTCTGGGAAACTGGAAAATAGTATGGCAGAAACTAGTCGTAGACTAACATCTTACATAAAGTCAAAATGGGTACACAATTTAGATATAAAATCTGATACTATAAGCAAACTAAGAAAGCAAGGAATAGTTTACCTGTCAGATTTGTGGACAATGGAAGAATTTATGACCAAACAAGAGTTAGAGAACATTATTAAATGCAAAATGGATCATTTTGATTACATTAAATTGAAATCCTTTAAGAATAAAAAACCAATGGGGCGGCTAGGTGGCGGAGTAAATAGAACACTGGCCCTGGAGTCAGGAGAACCTGAGTTCAAATTCGGCCTCAGACACTTGATCACACTTACTAGCCATGTGACCTTGGGCAAGTCACTTAACCTGGATTACCCTGCCTTCCCCCTCAAAAAAAAAAAAAAGAATAAAAAAAATTTGTACAGGTGATAGTGACACTGTAGGTAAGGAGGTTGCTTAACTTTTGTCCAAGTGTCCCATAGCATTCCCAAAGTACCTGACCAGGTAAAGAACTGGCCTAAGTGGCCATGGAAAACAGGAACTTCTGCTCTTATCTGGAAAGAGATAGCTGAGAAAGGAAGAAGAGAGATTATAATGCAGTAGGTTGAGCATGTCTATAAGGAGATTTGGTCTCTAGCCCTGTCTCTGCCACTAACTTGTGTGACCTTAAACAAGCCACTCCATCTTTTTCAGCCTCACAGATCATCCTACTATCCCTCTCCTTTTGAAAATGAAGAAAATAAGGTCCTTCCCAACTCCAAAATTCTCGAAGGTTTAAAAAATATTTTCCTCACAACAACTCTGTGAGCCTACTAATGTGAGGATCACTATTTCCATTTGACAGTTGAGGAAACTGAGACTGAAAGATTTAAGTGACTTGTCCAGGGTCACAAAGTTGGAAAGTGTCATAACTGCATCCAGAGCCTGTCTCTGGATCCATCGTGCTTTCCCCTTCATAGGCAGGGAACTAAGTTTAACTAGGATGCTGTCCTTTCCCCACTTTGGTCTTTATATATTTCATTTGTAAAAGCTGGCCTAGATGACCTCTGATCACTTCCCAATTTGGATCTTTTAATAATCTAGTGAGATGTCACTGACCCCTCTTAACTCCTCCATAAGAAAAAAGACATGAATTTGAATTAATTTCCTGTAGTGAAGATTGATCCTGCATGAATTTGCCTATTCTTATAACCTGGATCTGTCCTGGGATCAAAGTACACATTTTCAAAATAGGGGCCATAACATGTGTTAGAGACTGGAGCTAGAGAACCAAACAAATTGACCCATAAGCAAAGCTTTCACCGATGATGGTGATGATGATGATGTTCTAAGCAAACCCACTGTCTGTTTTAGTCTCAGGTCAGTCATTGATTTGCTCTTTGACTTTGGGGAAGAGATTCTCTTCAGCCTCAATTTTCCATCCTTAAAAAAGAATGGGTTGGGGTGGCTAGGTGGCACTAGTGAAAAGAGCACAGGCCCTGGAGTCAGGAGGACCCGAGTTCAAATCCGACCTCAAACAACATAAAACCAGCCTTGTGTCCTCAGGCAAGCCACTTAACCCCAATTGGCCTGCCTTCCCCCTCCAAAAAGAAAAAAAAAAGGGTTGGACATAGGATTTTCTAAGAGAAACACTATGATCTTCTCTGATTAATATAACAAAAATCATAAAAGACTGTATTTGGGTCAAGAGGGAGGGAGAAATTAAGGAATTTGGGAGAAGCACTGGAATATTTCCAAACATAGTAAATAAAGGATCAAATGATAAAGTATTTCCTTAATGGGAAATACTTCAGAGAATCTCAGAATTAAAAGAGAACCTGGAGACAAAACCATATCTAAACAAGATTCCCCACTATAACACACTCAACAAGGGATCATCCAGGCTTTGCTTAAGGACAAGACCTTCCCGATCAGCTCATTCCATCTGCTTTGGGATAGCTCTAATTATTAGCAAGCATTTATTTCCATAAAGCCTGAAAATACCTCTTTGTACTATCTACCCCATTGTTCCTAGTTCTTCCCTATGAGACCAAGCAAAAAATAAAAGTCCAATTTCTCTTGCTTATGTAATTCTTCAAATCTTTAGAGATAGCCTTCATACTGAATTTGAGCCCTTCCCATCCTGTTTGCCCTGCTCTGGAAGTGATCCAATTTATCACTGACCTTCTTAAAACCTATTTCTCAAGTACTGAACATAGTGACTGAATGTAATATTACAAATGTATCTTGTAATCTGGCCTAAGTCCTCATTAACTTTTTTGACTGTTCTATTGCACTGATTCATATTGAGATTTGGTCCCTAAAACCTCCATATTTTTTATAGCTAAACATTTGGCCACTTTCTATTCTCCCAGTTTATCCATTACTCCTATTCTACCCCCAGCCCCCTCAGTAAAACAAATCTAATCCTATTTTCAAATGATAACAAACCAAATACATAAAAATAGTTGTCATCTCCAGCCCAACCTGGTCTACTCATCCCTCCTCCATCCATAAAACATCATCAGTTCTTTTCATCGATACCTGCATGGTAAAGTCTTCTACTCAATTATGTGGAAGCAGCTTTGTGCAGTGAGAAGAGCCCTAGAAAAGTCAGAAGTTACAGTCCTGTCCTCCACTTACAAGTTGTATGGCCTTAAACATTGATTGTAATTCATATCTCCACAGAAACACAAGGTTGACAGACCTTTACAGCAGGTGTAGTATCATTTCCCCCATTTTATAAATGATGAAACTGAGGTTCAGCGTGCTTAAATGAGGTGTCCATAATCACACATTTAAGTATCAAATCAGAGCTGGGAGCTCGGGTTTCTAGTGATAGGCTCAATGAGCTTCCCACTACAACATCACATCTGAACTTTCTTTTCTTCATCTATAAGGACTTGCACTATCCACTTAACAGGTTTGTTTTGAGCATCAAAAGTGCAAGTGTTTATAAATTGTAGCATTCTATAAATACAAATGTAGCCTTCTACAAATAGATATTATTATATGCCATTTTTACACTGTTACAATCATATCAGCAGCATGTGTGTGCAGGGGAGGGAGATAGCTCATATCAATACTGTTCCATTGGAGGATAATTCAGCAATACTGAAAAGTTAGAGAGGAACACTCTGCTCAGGAACGATTGACCTTCTAAGTAATAATCAGCCTTTCTCAGCTGGCTGAAGTTTCATTATGCAGAGACATTTAAGGAAAGATACTCCCATTATTATATCGGGCAGAGTTCCTTTAAAAACAAAGGACTACCCCAGAGTGAGTCAACCTACATCCTTATTTCAGCTCATTTCACTCGGGAGTAGTTCAGCTTTGTCCAAAACTCAAACAAAACTCACGCTTTAGTAAGAGATTAAAAATAAAATGCCAACAGAGGGCCCCACCTTAAGAGTCATGTGACTTGGGGTAATAAGAGAATCACAGGACCAGTTACTATCCCTATTTCCATTTCACAGAAGAGGAAAGAGCAGTCCAAAAATTAGAGGTGAGTTGACCAAGGTTACCTGGGTTCAAAGCAATTAAGTAGCAGTGTGGACATTCAGACCCAAGTCAGAGGACTCCAAATCCAATACTTTTCCTATTACACCAGACCTGGGGTTTTTAACCTTTTTGTGTGTGTGTGACATGAAAGGCCTTTGGCAATCTAATGAAGCCTTAGGATAATGCTTTTCATTAATGAATAAGATCTAATTAGTAGGATTTAAAAAAAAATATATCAGAATATAGTTATCAAAAATGTTTTTAAATGTTCACAGATCCTAGAATAAAAAAACTCTTCACTAGACTCACATAGCATGAGCTGAAGTTTTTTTATTTCCAAATTTAAGGGATCAAGTATTTCTTTAGTGATTTACACTATAAAAAAGTGGCAGGATAAAACAGAAAATGGACCCCCTTTCAAGTATCATTCTGGATCTGAACATGAGTAGTGAATGATGTCAATAAATACAAGCATTAACAAATGCTGTTTTCCTATTCACCTTCCTCTCAGCTTGGTAGCATAGTTCCAGAAGTCTACTCTGAAAGAATGAGTGTGAATGATAAAAAAAAAAGCCCTCTTTTATTTATGTGTTACACTTGTACTTGGCTAACATTTCTGACTACTGAGACTGATGAATCTGTCAAGTGTTGTATCCACATCCTTTAATAGTTTTTCCCTTTAAGTTATGGTGGAGTCTATGTTCTTTGTGATTATAGGGGTCTGACCTTTTAAAAATCCTGATTAAATCATTTTAATTGCATTTTCCCAAGGATATGATGCCTAGTTGTGCAACTGACTTCCTCTCTCCCGGCCTCCATTTCCTAATCTGTAAAATGGGCTAATAACACTTATACTACCTACCTTATCATTTCATTTCTAGACTATTGCAATAGCCTGCAGGTTGGTCTTCCTGCCTCAGTAGTCCATCCTCTGATTAGCCGTGGGATCTTCCTAAAACACATATCTGACCTTGTCCCTCCTGTATTCAAGAAATTCGAGTAGCTTTCTATTATCTCTTGAATCAGATACAAAATCACCTGTTAAGCTTTTAAAGTCCTTCATAACCTGGTGCTTTCCTTCTTTTCTTTCCATTCTTCTTAAAATTTTCTCTCTTCTACGTTCTCTATGACTTGGTGATAACGGCCTTCTTGTTGTACCTTAACCTATACCTTAACCTGTACCACTATCTCCTGACTGCACCTTTTCACTGGCTGCTTCCCATACTTGGAATACTCTCCTTCTCTGCCTCCTGGTTTCCTTCAAGCCTCACTTCAAATCCCTCCTTCTGTAGGGAGACCTTTCCCTGCCTCCACCTCACTCCTCTTTACCAGAGCCTTCTGTCTGAGATTATCTCCAATTTATCCACTATCTATTTTGGGTGTGAATAGTTGCTTGTATGCTGCCTCTCCCATTAGTATGTAAGCTCCTTGAGGGCAGGCAAGGTTTTTATCTTTCTCTGTATCATAGTGCTTAGTATAGTATCTGGCACTAGGAAGCATTTAATAAATGCTTGTTGACTTGTTAACTTGACTCATGGGACTATTGCAAAGAAAGTATTTGGCAAACTTTAAAAGCATGGTTGAAATGATAGTTACCTGTGATTATTTTAATTTGTTACAATTGTCACTGTAGTAAAAATCTTCATAAGTCATAGGTGAGAAGCCACACAAAGTGGAAGATCATAGGTTTAAGATATCAAAAGTACTCTCCTGTATTATAGATGTGTGCCTTGACACATATAGCATGTGGGCCTGTAGTGGGTACAGGATGGAACAGATAGGATGGTGAAAACTGACTGCATTTTCCTAGTCAATGAATACCTTACTAAGTGGGGCTGATATCTGAACAACTGATTCATATTTTGTGAACCCCAAATTGAGATACATGGTCATTTACCATACTTTGTTGACATCACCCAGAAGGATAGCCTTCCCCAGCCCCTCCTCAACTTAGGGAAAATTTCTTCTCTGTGTTAAAGTCACCTATCCCTACTTCACAGAGAAAGTTCTGTGAGCATTCAAGTGCTATCTGAATGTGAGCCATGAGGATGCTGATAACAATGGCATACAATAGTTCTGGGTCTCATCTCTTCCCAGAGGATCAGTTAAGGTTCCTGATGCTTAGATATTTTCCTGCTGGATAGGTCATAAATAGTTGAAGTGGTATCAAGAATTGCATGAAAAATTACTGAGGAGTATCTGTGCTGTATAGCAATCTGTGATGATCCCAGAAGTAAGCAATCCTTAAAAATCCCAGCATTTTAGGAAGAATGTCATTAGAGGTCATCTAGGCCAACCCCTTCACTTTATAAAAGAGAAAATGGAGAAGTGAAGGAATGTGATGTAGAGTGGTGTCAGGAAGACTCATCTTCCTGGGTTCAAATCTAGCCTCAGACACTTACTAGCTGTGTAACCTTAAGCAAGTCACTTAACCCTGTTTGCCTCAGTTTACTAATCTGTAAAATGAGCCAGAGAAGGAAGTGGCAAACCACTCCGGTATCTTTGCCAAGAAAACCCATATGGGGTCATGAAGAGTCAGACATGACTGAAAGGACTGAACAACAGCTCACAGAGCAAGCTAGTGGTGGAAGATCAGATAACAGAACCCAGTTATCCTGACTCCTAATTCAGTCACTGAACAGAACAAAAAATATATTGAAAAAAATTATATAAAATAGAGGTATTAAACATGTGACCTGTGTAGCCAGCAACACCTCTGAGTATAGCCAGAACCAGATTAAAATGTATTTGGGAAATATTTAATAAAATAAAAAATTATGTAATAATACACAGATAAGATTACATTTTCAGACTAAGTTAATATGCAGTCTGCAGGGATACTTATACATGGACTGGTAAAAGGCAATATCGAGGACACATATGACCACCAAAGGAGAAGGTCCAGCCATATAGCAATAACCAAGGATCGTACTACACCAGATAGACAACTTAGATGTTGCTTTGATACCCAGATAATATTAAAAGAATAAGAAGAAAGTCTATAATTCAACACATTTATCATCATGAATTATGGTCATATCTTCTTACCATACTATGAGCTTCTTAAGGTCAGGAACTAATCTCCCCTCAGAGACCATTGTACACAGTAGGCACCTGTTGAACATTTGTAGAACTATTCTGGGATACATGATGTGAAAGCTCTGTGTATACTGTTCTCTAATGAACTCAGCCTATGCAAGTCACATATATACTACTACTACTAATAGCTGATATTTACATAGTAGGATTGGGCAGCTAGGGGGCTCAGTGGATAGAGTGCTGGGCCTGGAGTCAGGAAGACCTAAACTCAAATCTATCCTCAGACACTTACTAGCTGTGTGAGCATGGGCAAGTTACTTAACCTTTTTTTACCTCAGTTTCCTCATCTATAAAATGAACTAGAAAAAGAAATGGCAAACCTATCCAGTATCCCTGTCAAGAAAACCCCAAATGGGGTCCCAAAGACTTGGATTCAACTGAAAATTGACTAAATATACACATAATAGGGTGATATCTTGCAAAGACGTGGATAAGAATTGCACAGGATGCTAGTGTATAAAAGGGTTGTAATCAGTGCTAGTGCTGTATTGTCTACAGTGTTTCATTGTGAAAATAAAATGAGATCATTGACTTTCCTTTCATATTTTGGATATTTGAACCTGTTAACCAACCTCTCCTTCTAAGGTCTCTCTCCACCCCAGGCTTCAGATGATTGCCACATTGTTCGGGTTGTTCCTCCAGCGAGAAATGATTTTTCCCTCCTCAGATTGCTATGTATTATACTTTATATCATCCTTATTTGGTACATATCTTGTCCCCTTACTAGATCCTAAGTTTTCTGAAAATGGAATCTGCACAATTTTTCATCTTTGTCTCCTGGGTACCACACATATAAGACACAACAAAGCAGAGTGGATAGAGGAATGAATGTGGAGTTAGGAAGATACTCCGTTCAAGTCTTGTCCCTAGCACATACTGTCTATATGACCCTGGGCAATTCACTTAATCTCCCTCCCAGTGCTTCAGACAATTCTTTAAGACCATAAATTGCCTGAAAGGCACCAATCTATATTGGCATGGGAGGTCCATGTGATAAAATCACATTTCTGGTCAAAAAAAGAAAAAAAAACTGGTTCTGTGCACTTGAGATTTGCAATAAATGTTTGATGAATGAAAATTTCCTCTTTATCTCTCTCACTGATCCTTTTTTTCTCCATTATTATTGCCCCTTCATTTCCCAGAATCTTTGAAAATTTGTACTTGGCTCTCTTTTCTCCTTCCTGTACTCTTTCTAGGCTATTTCAGGTTTAACCACCACCTTCATACCAATGCCATCCAGAATTAATGCCAGACTCACATCTATAACTGCCTGCAGGTTATCTCCTCATATACAATATGTCCAAAAATTTATTTATCTTTTCTCCTAAACTCCTGCCCTCACTAGATCTGTCTTTGACTTGTCAGCCCAACCCATTCTCCAAGATTCAAAATTTGGGACTTGTCCTTGATTCTTTCTTGTCACTCACTTCTTATTTTTTTTTCAGCAAGTTAACAAAGCCTATCAAATAATAATGATAATAATTAATAACAATATCTAGGATTTATATAGCACTTTAAGGTTTATGAAGAGCTTTGCAAATATCTAATTTTCCCTGCTTAACAACTCTGGGAGGTAGGTATTATGATTCCCATTTTACAGCTGAGGAAACTGAAAAGATATTTGGCCCAAGGTCACATAGCTAGTAAGTGAGGCTACATTTGAACTTCAATTTTTCTCACATCTCTCTAATGTTTATCTCATCTTTCACAACTGAAAAACCTTGGGGCGGCTAGGTGGCGCAGTGAATAGAGTCAGGAGGACCTGAGTTCAAATCTGGACTCAGACACTTAACACACACACACACACACACACACACACACACACACACACACACAAAACTACCCGTGTGACCTTGGGCAAGTCACTTAACTCCAATTGCCCTACTTTCCTCCTCCAAAAAAGAAAAAAAAAGAAAGGTTGTTAGCAAGATAATAGATCTCCCTTCATTGTATATGGACAGTAACATGTATAGAGATAATGTATTTATTTAAATTAATGGAACAACTTAGCTCAGAGAGAAAAGCTGACATGACAAAGAAATATGGCTTGGGCAATTTTACAACTTACTGAGGAGTGACACAGAATAGAATCGATTACAAAATGAAATCAGAATCAATTTGATTTTCTTACCACCCTTCTCCAATCCCACTATGAAAGCTCTTGTACAGCGGATGCTCCACATCGGAAGTGCTGTAATAGTGCCTCCTAATAGTCTGCCCACTGCTACTCTCGCCTCTCCTCCCAATTTATCCTGATACTAGTGATCTCTAAAGTGAACTGGAGATTGAGAACAAGGGATAGTGATCAATCAATAATCAATCAGTGAAAACACCCTCTTCCAGGTTATATAGGTCTTATCCCCAACACAGTTAAAGATCAAAATTCCCCTACTTCAGTCCCATCAGTGGCTTCTTGTGTTCCTGATGTTGTTCCCTCAGGGCAATTCCAATGAAAACAAGGTCCAGGCACCAATAGCAGCTGAACAAGCAAAAACCCCCTCCTCCCCTTTCCCCCAGATCATGGCATGGCTGTCACAGGCGCCTCAGCAGGTAGGCTCTGCCATCTGAATCTCAGTAAATCTCCACTACTTTTTACCCTTTTTTAATGTGGAAAAAGCAACTAGCACTGCATGAGTGCTATGGACAGATTGCTCTCTCAGTTGCATATCTCATTACATTATCTTTCTTCCCAAACCCAGCTCTCTTTCCCTTGAGGACACCACCATCCTTTTCTCTCTGGTTCTCAAACTCTTCTTTATTCTTGACTCAACTCTGAAATAAAACTGCTTTCTGGAAAGTTACCAGTGCCCCCTAAATTATCAGTTTGTCTTTTCTCAATTTTCATCTTTTTTAATGTCTGTGCAGCATTTGACACTGTCCACCACCTTCTTCTTCCTAATATTTATTTTCTGGGCTGCTAAAAACAATACAAACAGATCATCTACAAAAGCTCTCAGATCTGCATGCTTTAAAAACTCTAAAACATAATTTTCTAACCTGTTTTAAAAATCTTTCAAATTAAAAACCATTTGGTAAAAATATAAAAATACACCTTCCTATTAGTTTACAAGTTTACTTGACTGACCTCAGGGGAGAAAGAAACTTGTTAACCAGATTTCAACAAAAACCTTTGCATGATTGATGGATGGACATTTAAAATGATTATGATTTTAGTAAGTGCAGTTTATATACACTTCTTCCATTCAAAGCTATGCATCTTTAATATACAGTATCTTTTCCACCTCTCACAACAATTCAATCAATTGCTGAAAAAAACTAAACTTAGAACCAGATCTTCTAATTGTTGTACCATATAGCATTAAAGGTTATTAAAATAATAAAACATGTACAATCACATTGCTTTCAGTAAAAATATCACTAATAAAAAATAAAATATTATTTTCAAAATGTTATTTCAGTTTATCTTATTTTTTTAAATTGTGTAAGTTTTGTACTATAACATAATTATTAGTACAATAGTACATGTGTGGGCAGCTAGATGGTACAGTGGATAGAGCGCTAGACCTGGAGTTTGGAAGATCTGAGTTCAAATCCACACAAAACACTTATTAGCTACATGAACCCAGGCAAGTCACTTAATTCCTATTTTCCTCAGTTCCTTATCTATAAAATGGGGACACCTGGAAAAGGAAATGGCAAATCACTCTAGTATCTTTACCAAGAAAACCCCATGGACTTTTTCACGTAGAGCTGGACATGACTGAACAAAATAGTTTATAATTAAGTCAACACACAAATATTGGGGTACATGCTCCAAGTATTTTTTTGCTGATAGGAGTCCATGACCAAAAAAATTTAGAGATTACTGTTGGGATTTTCTTCTTCATTCATGCTTCTATTAAAAAATCTCAGTGACTTTACATTTATTCTGGCATTCCACCCTATCTTAATCTAGCAATACCCTGCCTTGCTAGTCTTATCTCCTACTCCTCCCCTCCATGAACCTATTCTCCAGTAAAACCTGATTTCTGCTGCTCCCCCCTCAATCCCTGCTCTTTTCCACTTTTGTTTATGCTATCCCTTATGCCTGGAATATTTTTCCTCCACACTTTCTCACCTGTTGAATTCCTACCATTCCTTTATAGCTCCATTCTCAATTCACATGCCACTACCTCCAGGACATACCTGATACTACCTATCTGTAAATCTGTAATTATCTTCCCCCTCTGAACTCATATAGAAAGGTGTGACTCCTCGATACATTTACTATTTTGAATTATAATTATTTGTGTCATATCATTCATCACTTAACCTGGGATACATCATGTGAAAGCTCTTTGTATACTGGTCAACTGAGTCTATGCAAGTCACATGCATTATAATAATTACAGCTGACATTTATATAATAGTAATAATGACTCTACTGCCTTCATTAAATAAAAACCTATAGGTGATCTCATTTTACTTTTTACAACAATCTTTAAGAAGCTACACAATACAGTAGGAAGTACACTAGACAGTCAGATAACAAACCTGGGTAATAATTCTGGTTCCTCTACTAATTAAGCCTGTGACCTTAGATTATCATTTCAGCTCTCCTGGCTGCAAAGGACATCAAGTTCAACCCTGTTATTTTATAGATAAGAAAATTAAGGTTCCTTATATCTCTTCTCTCTGTACTTTGGTTCGTTCATCTCTGAAATAAGCATATCTGCCCTACTATCTAGAATTATAAAATGACAGAATTTAAGTAGAATTCTTTCTACTTGACCACACTAATGTCTACAATGACCCCAGAAAATTTAATTAATGAATTAGTATTTGAGAATCATTATCCATGTCAATGTTAATTCATAGTGGAAAAGATCTAGAAGTCCAGGGACCTGGGAATTTTCTTGTCAGTCCTGCTTCTATTATTAAGTTGGGAAAATGACTTTCTCTCCCATGGTAGCATGAAAAATGCATTGGCTTTGGAGTCAAGGCATGTGGGTTCAAATCCTCACTCTCTTACTGAGTCTCAGTGTTTCTCTCTCTCTCTCTCTTTTTCTCTCTCTCAGATGTTGATTGAAACATTCCATAGGCACCTTTCCAATTCTAAAATACTATTGAGTACTACTCTGGTCCTCAGAATCCTTCTTTGAAAGCAGAGTCTTCAATGAAAGAAAGTCCTTTCCAGTTCTAACAAATCTAATACAAAATTTTCTTCCCATTAGCTAAAAAGCATTAGGACTAGGGCTGGAAACATGATGTAGCAGAGGAAGTCTGGGAGACAGAAAATCTGGGATTGAGTCCTACTTCTGTAACTAATACACTGAAAGTCTTTCATGTCCCTGTGCCACTGTTTTCTCTGCTGTAACATGAAGTTAAATGATCTCTAAGGTCCCTTTCTGCTCTAAATAATATGCTCCATGTGATATAAAATTATATTATCCTATAGGACTCACATGGAGCTTCTGCTGAGATTTGGAAGTAATTTTTTTTTATTTCTCAAGCCCATTTGGTCTAGTTCCCTGAGGTAACTCAAAGAGAAGCCTCCTTTGCCACTATACAAGGGATCCCCAAGCATCTTAGCAACCCGGCCCATGTCACTGCATAGCAATGAAGGGAGGGAACTCAGAGGTTTCATCTATATACCAGACAAAACATGCCTTAGGCACATGCCTGAGAACCATGCAAGAGACATGAGCTTTAATGCATTTTTATAAAAAGGAGGCAGGCATGCAAAATTAACTGTAAACCAAAATTGGCCGAGAGACACCTCAGGAGGAAAAGACTGAACCTGTTGTGTGCATGTGTTTTCATTATTACCTTTTAAAAATACAAAGTCCACTAAGTAGTATCAGTCACAAGATTGCTCCAAGGAGCTCTATATAAAATACAACTTCAAGGAAAAGCCCTGCCAAATGGGTCTCCACCCCCACAAGCAAGAGGATGCTGGCTCCAACAAGGGCCTTCCAAAATGAAAGTTGATGCCACTGTATTAAGGGTCTTGGCACAGCTGCAATTCCATAACATGTCTTCCTGGTAGTGGAATGTGTTGTCCCAAAGGGAAAGTAAAGAAGCAAAGATACAGGGTGTTCCCTCCATCTTTGTGCAAGGTTACAGGAAATATGGAAAATCATTCCCATTGTCCATGCTCTCATCACCCACTCACCAAAAAGTACTTTCTAAAATAATCTGCCGGTCTATAAACTAAGCTGTTTCCTATCCATTGGTAGACACATTTCCCTTTTTCTGGCATGTAGACTGTTTTCCAATGGTTTTTTTCTCTTGCCATCCCCACCCTCTCCCACCCGTCACTTGTTTAGGGCTGGCTTCCCTAGGGTCTCAAAGGGATTCTCTCAGTGTGAGTCAGAAGACCCTTGGCTTGTAAAGTGTTCTAAAAACAATGGAGAAAAAACATTTTCTTTGTTAACCCTTCGGGGCTGACTGACCTATGTTTTATGTCAGACTCTAGAGTCCTGGCACTTAGGAGTTAGAAGGCACATAAGAAAATATTTGAGACCTGTGAATTTTAGAGTTGAAAGGCACCTTAAGACATGCCTTCTTATTCTAGTAACTGCTTTACAGATGAAAAAACTGAGGTCCGGAGAAGGGAAGGAACTTGTTCAAAGTCCTATTGTTAGGTAATGACAGAACCAGGAGTAGAATTTGGGTCTCCCAATTGCCAAAGAGGTAGTCTATCCCCTACAGGTGTCTCCTCTTAGAGAGACTCCAAGCCCTTCTCAGAGCACCAACACGTGGGACACCATGAACAAAACATGCACAATAGTTGCAGGTCTCCAATCTAACGTATCAGGGCAAAGGGCAGAGAAAAGATGCAGCAATTTGAGCGGGAAGTGGGAGGTGGCATCAATTCGGATCCCAATTGCTGAGCCACTGAAATAAGAGGATTTGTGGTAGGAGTGTATGCGTGGGGAGGTAGCAGGGAGTCAAGAGACACACGGAGCGAACTGGGAGATCTGGGACTTTCATGGAACTGTATATATATTTTCACTTTAGAGAGAGCAGCTTGAGTTAGCAGACTTAAGTTTTCAGATCAATCTGTGAACATCGCCTTGGTGGCTTTACTCCCATTTCCACCCTGTTGCTGTTTTGCATTACAGTGAAATATTTCTTGATTTACGGAGAAGCAGAGCAACTTCCCTACTCGCTGCCGGGGGCGGCGGGAGGCCGGGAGGGGGGAAAGGAGGCATATTTCAATTTAAACTATAAATAAGCGCCAGCCGCCACACAGCCCACAGATGTCACGTCATGGGCACAACCGTCACTGACTCTCGGGCTTGATATTTCACTTCTGTTTTTTCTTCCTCTCAAACACACAAAGCCTACGCGGTACACACACACACCACCATGGAAACGTGGAGCTAAACTCAACGCAGATAAAAACTCAAATTGACAAAGGGGGTGCAAAAGGGTAGAGATTAAAACTCCATCGTGCCGGGGCCGGTGTTTTGATTAGTTGGAGAGGGGCTAAGCCAGAGGGTGAGGAGGCCCCCTAGCCAACTGCTCGAACTCTCTTTTCATTCCCGCACCAACCGCAGGCACCCTTGACCCAAACCGAAAGACCCAGCTCCCGGGACTGACTTTGCTTTGAACTTAGAGATTGCTCCGAACGTACCATCCGTTCCCCACCCCACCTTGTCCATCCCAGTGAGGCAGGTCCCTTCGCCTCAATCTCCCCTACCAACACCCCCGAGGATCCCCAGCCCAGAGGGCACACACGCTACCTGGGGTCAGCAGGGAGGGAGCGCGGGGCACCGGTGACAGCTGTAAGAGATCAAGTCGGGAGGACTGCCAGCTCAGAGAGAGAGAGAGGGTGTGGCTAGGACACCCCGCCTCCCCAATTCCAGCCCTCCTCCAGTTCCACCTCCCCGTTTGTGTTTTTTTTTTTTTTTTAAAGAAGGGGGAGATACAAGCTTAGTTTTGGGAGGGAGTTGGTACATCTGTTAGATCTTTTCTTTGAGTCCATCCTCTTCTACTCCCATGGCATGAGACCAGGCCCTAGGCTGGTTGTGTAACCATTCTTCAAGGACGCGCTGCTCCAAGTGGGGTTCGAATCTTCTCCGCCCTCCACTTTGCTTAGCGAGCGCTCACTCGGGTAGTCACTGTACTACACATCTACAAAAAATACAAACCTCTTCACGTTATTCACCAACACCAGCTCCTTCTTTCCTGATTTGGGGGAGGGGTTGGGAATAAAAGGGGGAAGGAGGCAGAGATGGAGTTTCCTAGGGAGGAGGCAACTTGAAACCGGGTAAATTTACTTTAGAGGTGCTTGTGTCAGAAAATCAGGAATGCGTTGCAGTGAAAAGTCCGTGGGATGTACTGTTTCAAGTTCACGTTGTATCTGCTCCAGTCTTGAAGCTGCTCTTCAAGTGATGCCTTTGAGTTTGTTGTTACTACTAGTCAGTAGAGAAGAATGTCGGGATAGATACAGATTAACCCAATCCATGGTGACTAGCAGGGTGGGGTGACCCTGCCCTTCTGGACAGTTCCATAGAAATTAGGGGAACTGTTGCCTGTGTGGGGCTTCTCCTATCTTCACAGACCTTACATCAGACTGGAAAAGGGACACTGCAAGCCAAGAGCAGCAGAATTTTTTTTTTTTAATGTGTGGAATCCACCTGGAACTACGGACACCTGACCCTCCTCCTCTGCATATCCTAACCTCGTTAGCCATGCTTCTGAGAGCAAGGTCAAGGACCCTGAAAGCAAGGCTTTCTGTGAGGCCAGTGATTTCAGGCTCCCACCTTGACGGGTGAGTCAGCTGGGAAGCCCAATATTACAAGGACTAGCAGTTGGATCCCATTTCCTCCCTTCTGCTCTTACTCCAAGCATTCCTCAAATTCATTCAAACTTTCATTAAATCCCAAACTCAAACATAAAAACGGGGACATAACACATTCTGATGCAAGGCCTGCGGCCTTGCAAGCCCAGTTGGTCAATAAGCATTTACTAAGTGTTTACTTTGTGTCAGGCATCATGCTAAGTGCTAAAGAAACAAAGAAAAACTAGCTAAAACAGTTTGCTGCCCTGCTTAGATTTCAATGAAGAAAACATTTTAAAAATTGTAAAGGGTTGGAATAGCTGGCTGTTCAAATGCTATGATTTTATGAAAGATTAGATAAGGTATACGAGCTGCCCTCAGACTTACAAGGGTGGGGTGTGTGTGTGTGTGTGTGTGTGTTCACATGTATGTGCACACGCATGCCTTCAAATCCCATATATTTTTCTTCCCTGGTTGCTGCCAAAAGCCCTTTCCCTTTGGCAGAGGTTAGTAGACAACTTGGGGAAAGCTCCCTTTTCAATGTTATTGGGATGGAAAGCAGGAAACCCCTTCTCGCTGAGCCTCTGTTTCAAATGGCGCCTAGAAAATAAACCAATAAGAAGCCTGCTAAATTACACATTTAGGAAATTCTGACTCATTTGGTGGTTACCAGTACAACAGAAGTAATGTCTTTCAAAGAATGAGAAGTTTGTACTTCCCACTCCTCTACCCTCTTCTAAAAACAACAGGCAAATGAATAAGTTAATTTAGCAAAGCTGGGAAATATTAAGTATATGAGAGCATTAAAAAAAAAAACCCTGGATAGTTTATATTATATTCATTTCTAAAATTGTTTACTCAATTTAATTGTTTAATGTCTTAGGTCCCCTAACTAGTAATCAAGAATTTATTTTTACATTTCCCCCATCCCAACTTTGCCCAGAATGAAAACTTACTTTTATATAACATTTTGTGGTTTGCAAAGTGGTTTTCCTCATAAGCATACTAGGAACTAGGTAGTGCTGATATCATGATTCCTACATTGTAGCTGAGGAAATTCAGACTGAGAAAATAAAAGTGACTTGTCAAAAGTCACATAAATAGCGACTGAAGCTACTATACTATACTAATTTCCCAATAGTTGGATGGGGCCTTAAATAGTTATCTTAACCTGACACAATTTAACCTTTAAATCTCTGATTAGGGTCAGTCTTTGATAGGTCACTTACTGCTTATTGACAGCTCTTCCCAATTTTCAAGAGCTGTTGGAAAGATTTTATTTATCTATTATTTTTGTGAGGCAATTGGGGTTAAGTGACTTGCCTAGGATCACACAGCTAGTAACTATCAAGTATTTGAAGCCATATTTGAACTCAGATCCTCTTGACTCCAGGGCCAATGTTATATCCACTGTACCAATTAGCTTCCCCTTTATTTATATGTTTTTAAATACAGATTCAACATTGTCTTTCTTTGATTTCACCTTTTTTGCTAATAGTATTACCTTTGGGAACTACACAGAATGTCTCATACTTCTTTAAAGAATATAGAAAGCTGAGGCGGCTAGTTTGCACAGTGAATACAGTACTGGCCCTGGAGTCAGGATGACCTGAGTTCAAATTTGACCTCTGACACTTAACACAAAAACTAGCTGTGTGACCTTGAGCAAGTCAACCCCAATTGCCCCTCCAAAAAAAAGCAAAAAAAAAAAAAGAAGAATATAGACAGCTATCATACCAACCACCCCACTGTCCACCAAATTCCAACTCATATAGGTTTCCATATGCTTCATCATGCTGAAGTTTGTGTAGGCCACAGGGGTGGAGAACTTATGGCCTTGAGGCCACATGTGACCTTGGGTGCAGCCTTTTGACTGAATCCAAGTTTTACAGAACAAATCCTTTTATTAGGGGCATTTGTTCTGTGAAGTTTGGACTCAAAGGGCCTCACTTGAGGACCTAGAGGGCTTTGAGGTCACAGGTTCCCTATGCCTGGGTTAGAATATTGAACTGGGGGCGGCTAGGTGGCGCAGTGAATACAGTACTGGCCCTGGAGTCAGAAGGACCTGAGTTTGGTTCCGGCCTCAGACACTTAAAACACACAAACAAAAACCTAGCCGTGTGACCTTGGGCAAGTTACTTAACCCTGATTGCCCTCCAAAAAAAAAAAAGCAAAAAAAAAAAAAAGAATATTGAACTGAATCTACTAAGAGGGAGGAAGGAATGAATAAGTACCAAGCAAAAAGAGCTGTCTTAAAATTTTTTTGTTTATATGAGTCCCCTTCTTTCTTTTATTTTTTTAGGGTTATCAGACTAGTAGTGATGTGACTGGGTCCAAAGATAAGTATAATTTAGTTACTCTGGGGGCATAGTCCAAAACCGCTATCCAGAATGACTGGTCAATTAATAACTCTGCCAAGAATGCATTAATGTCTCTTTCCCCTCTCAACCTCTCCAACTTTTTTTCTTTGAAGTTTGGATTCAGTCAAAGGGCTGTACTTGAGGACCTAGAGGGCCACATGTGACCCCAAGGTTGCAGGTTCCCTATCCCTGGCTAAGAACCAGAACTCAGTATGGCATTTTAGATATTGTCTGATCAAAACATAGCAGAGTGGTTCTTATTCTGCAAAGTCTTTTCATATAGCCTAAAACTGATTAGTTTTATATGACAATTACATCATACTGTTGACTTACATAGAGCTAGAAACTCAATAAATTATTTTTAAAGTTCCCTCTAGCTCAAATATCCTAATGTATTTTTATTGTAAAAAATACTTACATGTTTTTCATATATACTACTGTTAAGCCACCTAATGTTATATTCTCAGCAACTGTTGACAAATGAAAAAATTGCATCAGAATAGTGAATTGTTGTAGCAGCAAGCACCCCAATATCCCCAGGGTAGCTGCCAACACAGGTTCTTAGATCTGCTTTTCAAAAGGAAAGCAACTCAAAATGGGTCAACAAGCTTACTTTAATCAAACAAACATATGTTACCTAGTTCAGGGGGGAAAAGGTCAGCACCCCGAACTTCAGTTACAGAACTTACAGATCAAAGAGAGGCTTCCAAACTATCCAAACATCGTATCAATATCAAATCACAGTTACCAGAGAGGGAAGCATCAACATCTGGGTTTTCAAAGCTGGGGGGCTCTCAACAACGGCTTCCCAGAGTCTCATCTGGTCAAATCACACAACACTTCTCAAAGTGAACCCCAAAGCAAAGTCTCCCATCAGGGATTATATAGCCTTCTCCTGGCTCAGAGAATGTAACCACCCTCTTGACCCACTGCCCAATCACACAGCATCAAGGTGTGGTCTTTCCTGAAAAACAAGCCTCCCACCACAGGCTCCAGGTGCACTTAAGCTAGGGGCAGGGAAGATCTTTAAATTTGCATTTCCATTACAACTGTATATCATGTCCTTCCATGAAAGTCTCCCTCTACACCAGAACTGTAAAACTTGCAGCTCAAAATGTTCTGTAATATAGCTGGAACCAGATTAAAATGTAATTGGAGGGTGGGGGTGGGGAGGGCATAAGCCAAGGCATGAGCCAAGATGGCAGAATAAGTAGTAAATCACTATAACTCATATTCACCTCCAAACAACCATAAATAGCACCCCCAAACAAATTCTGGAATAGCAGAACCAGAGAAAAAACAGGGTGGAACAGTATTTTAGCCCAAGATACTTGGAAGATCCGTAAGAAAGATCTATCTCACTCAGATAAAAGGCAAAGTCCAGGACAGGAAGCATCCCAGTAAAGCAAGACACACCTCAGCAAACCAGTGTGGTGGAGCAGGCAAATGCCAACACCAGGACCCCCCTCATGTGTCTCAGCATAGCTGGGGGACCAGCAGACTCCAGCTTCAAAAACTGCCAGTGCTTCAGTATAGCCCTGGGCAAACAAGCAGCTTCCAGGGGCCAGACTCACACTTGCTTCAGTATAGCCTCAGGGAAACAGAAACACCCCACTGGCCTCAGCACATGCCAGACACCAGCACTATTACTCTATGTCAGCACCAGGTAAGCTTCCAGACCCCTATGGCTTCCAATAGTACTAGACACCCTGACCCCACTCCCTCAGCACAGAACCAGACATGAGGGACCCCCTTGAGCCTCAGGGTAACATCAGTGCAGCACCAGGTAAATATCCATGGACTGCAACCACTGGTACAAGAAGCCTGAGACAGTGCCCTGGAAGCAGAGCTCAAATTTAAAAGAAAGAAAAAAAGCAAAAACAAACAAACAAACAAACGAACAACAACAATAAAAAAAGAATCTGACAATAGAAAGTTATTATGGTGACAGGGAAGACCAAGATACAAACTCAGAAGAGGATAATAATGCAAAACACCTATGGACAACACCCCTTCCCCCACACACAAAAAAAACCAAAAACGAAACAAAAAACAAGAAATGGTCTCAAGCCCAGAAAAAACTTATGAGGGGCAGCTCAGTGGCACAGTGAATACAGCATTGGCCCTGGAGTCAGGAGGACCTGAATTCAAATTTGACCTTGGACATTTGACACTTAAATAGCTGTGTAACCTTGGGCAAGTCACTTAACCCCTTGCCTTGCCTTCCTCCCTCCCTCACACCCCAAAAAATAGAGCTTATGGAAGAGTTCAAAAAAGGAGCTTAAAAATCATATTAAGTAGAAGAAAATTGGGAGAAGAAATGAGAGTAATGCAAGAGAATTATGAAAAAAGAGTCAACAGTTTGGAAAAAGAAAACAACTTATTAAAAGGAAGAATTGGCCAAATGGAAAGGGAAGTACAAAAATTAACTGGGGGAAACAACTCCTTAAAAGTTAGAATTGGGGGGCAGCTAGGTGGCACAGTGAATAGAGCAACAACCCTGGAGTCAGGAGGACCTGAGTTCAAATCTGGTGCTTGATACACTTACTAGCCATGTGACTTTGGGCAAGTTACATAACCCCAACTGCCCTCCAAAAAGCAAAAAAAAAAGTTAGAATTGGTCAAGTGGAAGTTAATGACTCTGTGAGACATCAAGAATCAATTTAAAAAATTAAGAATAAAAAAATAGAATAAAATGTAAAATAACTCAATGAAAAATCAACTCAGGTCCAGGAGAGATAATATCAGAATCACTGGAGTACCTAAATGCCATAATCAAAAGGACCTGGACAACATCTTTCAAGAAATTTTCATGGAAATATGCCTTGATATCTTGGAACCAGAGGGCAAAATAGGCATTGAAAGAATCCACTGATCACCTCAGGCAAGAGATCACAAAATAAAAACTCCAAGAAACATTATAGCTAACTTACAGAACTATCAGGTCAAGGAAAAAAATATTGCCAGTGGTCAGAAAGAAACAATTCAAATATCGGGGAGCCACGATCAGGATTACACTGACTTTAGCAGCTGCAACATTAAAGGATCAGAGGTCATGGAACATCATATTCCAGAAGGCAAAGGAGCTAGAACTACAACCCAGAATCATCTACCTGAGAAATTAAGCACAAAATACTTCAAGGGGGAAAAATGGTCATTCAATGAAATAGAAGAATATCAAGCTTTCAGATGGAGAAGACCAGAACTGAACAAAAAATTTGATCTCCAATAGCAAGAGAAGTCTAAAAAGATAAAAAGGGAAAAGAAAACATAAGGGATTCAATGGAGCTGAACTATTTACATCCCTACATAAGAAGATGATCCTTGTAATTCTTAAAAATTGTGCCAGTACAGCTAGAAGGAATATAAATAGAGGTTATGGGTATAAGGTGAATTTGAGAGAATGACACAAAAATAATTAAGGGATGAGAAATAAGAGTACACTCGGTACAGAAGGAAGGGAGTGTTAAAATGGGGTAAAATATTTCATATGAAGAGGCATGAAAAACCTATTACAATGGAAGGAAAGATGGGAGGGTGGGCGATGCATATCACTTGAACCTTAGCCTCATAAAGGGAATAATAAATAAAGGCTCAAAAAGGGAATAATCTATACAATCAGTTGAATATAGAAATCTATCTTACCTGACAGGAAGGTAGGAGGGGAGGAGATTAAGTAAAAGGGAACAGGGGGGAAGAGACTGACAGAAGAGACAGTAGACCAGGGGAGATGGTAGACAGAAGCAAAACACTGTTGAGGAGGGAAAGGGTAAAAGGAAAGAGAGGACAAACAGGAGAAAAAATAGGGTGGAGAGAAATACACAGTTAGTAATCATAACAGTTAATGTAAATGAAATGAACTCTCCCATAAAACAGAAGCAGATAGCAAAGTGGATCAAAAACCAGAATCCTACAATATGTTGTTTACAAGAAACACAGCTGAAGCAGAGAGGCATGCACAGAGTAAAGGTAAGAGCTGGAGCAGAATCTATTATGCTTCAGCTGAAGTTAAAAAAAGGAGGTGTAGCAATTCTGATCTCAAAGTAAAAGCAAAATAGACCTAATTGAAAGAGATAAGGAGGTAAACTATGTTTGGCTAAAAGGCACCACTGACAATGAAGTAATATCAATACTAAAAATATATGCAACAAGGTATAGCATCTAAATTCTTTTTTTTTTTTTGGAGGGCAGAAGACAAGGCAATTAGGGTTAAGTGACTTGCCCAAGGTCACACAGCTAGTAAATGTCAGGAGTCTGAGGTCAGATTTGAACTCAGGTCCTCCTGACTGTGAGTTACAGATTCATGACCAAACAAAAGATAGTATTACAAAATATAAAATAAATAATTTTGATTATATTAAGAAACCTCTGCACAAACAAAACCAATGCAATCAAGATTTAAAGGAAAACAGAAGGCTTGGAAACAATCTTTACAGCAAGTATCTCTGATAAAAGTCTCATTTCCCAAATATATAGAAAACTGATTCAAATTTATAAGAATACAAGCCATTCCCCAACTGATAAACAGTCAAAGAATATGAACACGAAGTTTCAGATGAAGAAATTAAAGCTGCCTATAGGCATGTGAAGAAGTACTCTAAATCACTTTTGATTAGAGAAATGCAAATTAAAATAATTCTGAGGTACCGCCTCACACCTAACAGATTGGCTAATATGATAAAAAAAAAAAAAGGAAAAGAACAGATGTTGGAGAATACATAGCAAAATTGGGACACTGATGCATTGTCGTTGGAGTTGTGAACTGATCCAACCATCCTGGAGAGTAATTTGAAACTATGCCCAAAGGGCAACCAAACTGTTTATACCCTTTGATCCAACAATACCACTATAAGGAGTGTTTCCCAAAGTGATAATAAAAAAGGGAAAAGGACCTACATGTGTAAAAATATTTATAGCATCCCTTTTTTTGGTGGCAAAATATTGGAAATTGAGGGAATGTCCATCAATTGAGGAATGTCTGAACAAACTATGGTATATGAATACTACTGTGCAATAAGAAATAATGAACAGGCACTTAAACTCTCTATGCCTGTTCTTTCATAAACTGAATAGGTTGTATGAGATGATTTACAAGTCTCTTCTAATACTAAATCCTATGATCCTATATATTAAACAGTTTTTATATACAAGATATGGGACAAGGTAATTAGGAGGGAGCAAGAGAGAAAATTTGTATATAAACAGGAGAGTTTATAATCTAGTGGGTAGAAATATGCAAATATAAAATGATGCAAAAGCTCATTAATATTTCTTTTTTTTTTCTTTTTTGCTTTTTGGAGCGAAGTTGGGGTTAAGTAACTTGCCCAAGGTCACACGGCTAGGTTTTTGTTTGTGTGTTCGTTAAGTGTCTGAAGCCGGATCTGAACTCAAGTCCTTCTGACTCCAAGGCCGACACTCTCCTTGCTGCGCTACCTAGCCACCCCTCATTAATATTTCTAATTATTTTAACTATGGACATCTTTTTAGAAAGGGTCACCATGTTCAGTTACTCCAACTCAAAGGCCCAGAAAAGACACTTGGGCAGAAAAAACCCCAATAAATAATCTCACATCATTAGTTTATTCATCCTAAGATTATGTTCAATCAATCAACAAACATTTATGAGGAGGATACTATGTGCCAAGCACTGGATTAAATACTGCAGATACAATCAACTGATCAGTCAATAGGCATTTATTAAGTACTTGCTATATGCTAGGCAATATACTAGACACTAGGGATATAAATACAAAGAATGAAATATTCCCTAATCTCAAGGAGCTTCCATTCTAATTTGAGAGACCAGAAGTGCATATGTAATTCTTTGCTGATTAAATGTAAGATAATAAATACAAAATTAAATACAAGCTAGTTAGAATAGGAGGGCTCCCAGTTGGCTAAACTGTAAAAGGCTTCAAGCTGTATCTTGGAGGAAAAGAGGGACTCTATAAGACAAAGAGAATACATCCCAGACAAGGAGATTGGCCAGTGAGAAAGTCCAGAGAAAAGAGCGTTGTATGTGAGAAACAGAGACAAGTCCAATTTGGTTGGATCTTATTGTGTGGGAGTGGGAGTACTGTACAACTGAACTGGAAATATCAGTTAAAGCTACACTGTGAAGGGCTGTTAAAGCAAAGCAGAATAATTTATATTTGATCCTAGAGGCAATAGGTAGATACTAGAGGTTATTGAATAGAAGAGAGTCATGTCCAATCTGCAGTTTAAAAAAAAAACATTTTGATAGCTATGTATCTGAGGTGGGGAGAGAGTGAGTCAGAAAGAACAATTAATAATTGGTTGCAATCATCTATGCAAGAGGTGATGAGGGATTGAACTAGGGTAAGAGCTGTGTGAGTAGAGAGAAGGGATCAAATGGAAGAGATGTAGAGGTAGAAATGGCAAGATTTGTCGACTGATTAGATATGTAGGATAATGGAGTGTGAGAAATGGAAAATAAACAAGGCAAGATTATAATGGAGACTGGAATAATGGTAGTGTCTTCAACAGAAATAGAAGAGGGGTGGGTTTTAGAAGAAATATAATGAGCTGTTTTAGATATGTTGAGTTTTAAGATGTCCTTGGGACATTCGGTTGAAATCTAATAAGCAACTGATGATGTGAGATTGAAGCTTGTAGAGAACCTAGAGCTGTGAACGAACTATCTGCACAGAGATGCATGGAAGGAGCATGTGAAGAGGGAAGAGAAGAGAATCCAGAAGAACCCCTTAGAGAATATTCAGAGTAAAGGGATGGTGATCCAGCAAAGGAGACTAAGAAGGAGTGGTCATATAGGTAGTAGAAGCAGGAGAGAGTGATATCATGAAAATAGAGATGAAAGAAGACCCAGGAGAAGCCAGAGGTCAACACAGTAGGATAAAGGGGACTTACGCATAAATAAAGGCTTTAGGGAACCAGTATATAGGGAAAAGTTGAAAATTAGAAAGAAAACAGGATATTAGAAGAGCAAAATCTGCTAAAGAACATGGGAGGATGTAAGATCAAGGGTACAATGTGGAGAGGTTGATCTCTCTCTCTCTCTCTTTTTTTTTTTTTTGCTTTTTGGAGGGCAGTTGGGGTTAAGTGACTTTCCCAAGGTCACACAGCTAGTTTTTGTGTTAAGTGTCTGAGGTCAGCTTTGAACTTAGGTCCTCCTGACTCCAGGGCCAGTGCTTTATTCACTGTGCCATCTAGCTGCCCCTGAGGGTGCTCTCTTAATATGGAGAAGATGGTTACCTCATTATCAGAGGCTGAGGGCAAGCAGAAGAGAGTAGGAGTGATTTCAGTGGTAAAGAGAAGGGAACAGGAGGTAGAGAATGGTCTCAGTTTCCTCAGTAAAATGGTAAGGCCCTTATCCCTGACATCTCTCATGCTTCCATATGACTCATCCATTTTCCCTCCCTATCATATACATCCTATATGATATCTTTCATGTTTGTTCTGTTTTTAGGTTCCTTATGATAGTTACAGATTGCTCACACCTGTCACCTACATATCCATTGTCCTCTGTGTGATGTTCAGTTATAACTCTTTTGAGACTGATACATTCCATGTGTCAAATATTGATGTTAAAGAGATATGCCTTTGCTTTCATGAAAAAAGGAGTTTTGAAATTTCTTGATGACAATTCAACCAATTTTCCTCCTGTTAGTCAACTCTGATCCAAACTCATTGTTCAGTCATACTTTCTGTCCCAGTTATACATACTTAGAAAAAGCTTTATGTTTTCCTTCCAAATGTATGACATAATGTGGACAATGGACATACTTCATCCACTTAGTGCTTATAGTGTGGATAGTCAGCCCAAACTCTTTTGAGTGGTTATACAAGTACTCTTTCAATTTAGAGCAGCTCTTTTTTGTGATGACAAAGAATTGGAATGGGATGCCCATTAATTGAGGAATGGCTGAACAAATTGTGGCATATGATTGTTATGGAATACTATTGTGCCATTAGAAATCACAAACAGGAGAGAGGATTCTGGGAAGATGGCAGAGTAGGTCAGAAAATTCCAAGCTCTCAAGATTTTCCCCCACAAAAGTTAAAATAACACCTTAGGATGAACAAAGTGTGGGTGGAGATAAATAATAACAGGGGCATAACCAGGGTTCTCCCCAGACAATTTGAGATGAAAAATTCTAAGAGGAGGTTTTGTCCCTGTGAAGAGTAAACACAGTCAGGCTAGGTTCCATTTTAACATGTGGCTAGTGACAAACCCTGGGGTTAGTTGGCTTAAGGGGCTGCTTCAGCCCCAGCCACTGGAACTTTTACCCCCAGGATAGTGAGGGGAGTTCACTGCCTGAGCCCAGGATGATTGAGGGAACCCCTGTTGACCAGGAATGCCAGACCCAGCTGTGCTTCGGAGAGCTGAGGAGGCAAGAAGGAACCAGCACGTGCCTGGTGAGTCCAGAAGCAATGGGGCAGAAAGCCCCTGACTGTGGGCACTTACAGGAGGCTGGATGTTTGGCTTTGGTTTCAGGCTAAAGGGAAGAACTGAAGATCTGAGGCAAGAGGCACCATTTACCACACCCCAGGGCTAGAGGTGACTACAAATAATTAGGATAACTTCATAAAAAACACGAACAGGCAAAGGAGAAAGAATTCAACTCTAGAAACCTGTTATGGGAAGAGACATGACCAGGGTTCATCCTCAGAGGAGGATACTGAAGTAAAGAAACCCCCAAAGAGTAATGTTAAATGATCACCTGTCCCAAAAGAATTCATAGAAGATCTTAAAAAAAGACTTCAAAAATCAAATGATAGAGATGGAGGAAAAACTAAAAAAGAAAATAAGAATAATCCAAGAAAAACAATAAGGGTATGAAAGGAAAGTTAACCAATTAGAAAAGGAGATTCAGAATCTTAACGAAGAAAATGACGCCTTGAAAATTAGAATTGGGCAGAGTAAGCCAGTGAAATTATTTGAGACCAAGAAATGATTAAGCAAAATATGAATAATGAAAAAATAGAAGAGAAAATGAAACATCCTATAGGAAAAACAACAGACTTGGAGAATAGATCAAGAAGAGAAAATTTAAAAGTAATTGGACTAACTGAAAATTATGATAAAAAACGAATCTTGATACAATAATGCAAGAAATAATCAAAGAAAATTGTCCTGAAGTATTAGGACAAAGGGGGAAAGTAGAAATAGAAAAAAAAAATTATCGATCACCACTTTAAAGAAATCCTATGAGGAAAACTCATAGGAATATCATAGTCAAATTCCAAAACCCCCAGCTGAAGGAAAAAATATTAAAAGCATCAAGATTAAAGCAATTTAAATATGATAGTGCCACAATTAGAATTACACAAGGCCTAGCAGTAGAGACATTAAAGTTCTGTAGGTCTTGGAACACAATATATCAAAGAGCAAAAGAACTGGATCTCCAGCTAAAATATCATACCCTGCAAAATTAAATATTATCCTGAATGAAAAAGATGGACATTTGATAAACTCTCAGACTTCCAGGGCTTTATTTAAAAAAATCCTGAATTTAATAGAATATTCAACATATAAGAACCAAGAGAAATATAAGGTATATAACAAAGACTGAATATAAGGGACCCATAAGGACAGACTGTTTACGTTTTATATCTGTAAAATGTAAAACGAATGTCTAAGATTCTTATTAATAATGGGGTAGTTTATAAGAAAGATTGGGGTAAACCTAAGAATGATATGAATTTAAAAAGTAAAACCGTTTAGGAACAGCTTAAAAGAGTAATTATTTGAGGTTCAAAAGGGAGAACTGTTACAGAGGAATCAGATGGGGGAGGAGAGCTGGTAGCTCTGGTAATCTACTTTCATCAGGAATGGGTTTAAGAGGGAAATATATCTATATATATCTATATATATAATATTTATATATCATGTATAAACATGTAGTATATATGATATATTTTATATATATATATATTTAGAATCCACCACCAGAGAAAGAATTATTGGAGTCTGAATGCAGATCAAAGCACACTTTTTATTGACTTTGTGTGTGTGTGTGTTTTCTTTTGCAACTTAGATAATATGGAAATATGTTTTGCATAACTGCACATGTATAATCCATATAAAATTGCTAGTCTTTTCAGAATGGGGGATGGAAGAAAGAATTTGGAACTCAAAAATTTTAAAGACAAATTAAAAAAAATATTTTTCACATGTAATTGGTCAAAAAAAGCATTTTTAAAGTACTTTTTCAAAAGGCTCTGTGTTATTCCAAGACTTGAATGCAATCAACACAGTACCATTTGCAAACAGTAGCATCCAGAGGACCTCATTATCCACTAAGAAACCCTCTTTTACTTGTACTGCATGATGGATCTCTATCATCATGATATCAGAAACCTTTGGTGAACATTCGTTTCCCTGTTTTATGCCCCATCTAATCCAAGGGTCACTGAAAAATATTATTTGTTATGTCTTTTTAGAAATCTTCAAAGATTTTGACATGTAGGTGAGACATACTTTTTGGGAAGAAAAAAAAAAGACTTAAAATTTTTTCCCCTACCTTTCAAAGCAGTTTTCCCAAAATCAGCACATTGTGCCTTTTACTCAAATGGTAAATATTTTGTCCATTACTGAATATCACTAGAAAAAGTCCACTTGTTCTCTACTAATACTTTTTATTAAGAATACCCTCTACTGGGGCGGCTAGGTGGCGCAGTGAGTAAGAGCGCCGGCCTCGGAGTTGGTATGACCCGAGATCAGATCCGGCCTCAGAAAATGAGCACCCACGCATAAATCAAATGACTAGCCGTGTAACCTTGAGCAAGTTACTTAACCCCAATTGCTTTAAAAAACAATACCCACTACTGCTCTGCTCTACCTCAGTACACAGGGAGAGCGACTTCACATTATCTTTACCCCATCTTACCCCACTATCTTACTCTTGATCTCATTATAACCTACATCACATCTATGGTCAAGAACTCCAAGATTCTTTTATTTGTTCATAAAAGTTTTTCATCCTCACAATGACCTCTAATCTGTCCACCCCTTTCCACACTTTCTGAAATCACCTATGCCCTGACTACAATCGCCTCCCTTCTAATCTTGACTCCTTAGCATATCAGTTCAACTCTATACTACCTTCTGCTTTTAAACCCTTTGTTCCCTTGTCGTATTGTTGCTGAAACTTTGCCAAATAACACCCCTGCCTCCACTCACAGATTACTCCCAACATTTGATTCCATCACTCTTATACACAAAGCTCTTGAAAAAAGCTGAAAGAAAAAGTCTTACAATCATGTTGACTCCAATATTAATCTATCCTATCCATTCCTGACTGCATCTTCATAGAGGCAAGACAGTCTGTCTGCTTCTCCCTAATTGATTTTTCTATCCCAATTACCACAAGCAGATATTTTTTTCCTTCCAAGCCTCCTATAGTAACTTTTCCCCTACCCTCTCAAGTGGAGGATGTCCTAAGAAAATCAAAACCATTCACTTGAAATTCTCTTTTCCCCATTCTTCTGACATCTCTGATTATTTCTTCCTTTAGTCTTTGATGAAGAGGTGGCTCCACTCCTTGCCAAGGCCAACCCTTCCTCATATAGCATTGATCTTATCCTCTTCAATCTTCTCCATCAGATTGCACCTCACTATTACTCCCCGCCCCCAACTCTAATTTTCAGTGTCACCCTAACTACTGGTTCCTCTCTCAAAAATCTCCTTTCTCAAAAATTCTCTTAATAGACTATACCATTTCTGCTAGTTATCATCCTATATCGCTCCTCCCTTTTTCAGCTAAAGATCTTAAAAAAAAGTCATCTATACTCAATTCCTTTCCTTCCTCTATTCTTTCTCTCCTAAACCCTCTACAGTCTGACTTGCAATGCCACCAATCAACTGAAACTGATCTCTCAAAAGTTATCAATGAACTCTTAATTCTCAAATCTAATGACCTCTTCTAAATCTTCATACTTCTTGACCTCTCTGGAACACTTAACACTATTGACCACCCTTTCCCCCTTGGATACCCCATTCTTTCATGGCAGTGCTCTTGGTTCTTCTCTTATCTGTCCATTCATTCCTTCTGAGTCTCCTTTGATGAATCTTTTTTTTTAAGCAATTGGGGTTAAGTAACTTGCTCAAGGTTACACAGCTAGTCATTATTTATGTGTGGGTGCTCATTTTCTGAGGCCGGATCCGATCTCAGGTCATCCCAACTCCGAGGCCGGCGCTCTTACTCACTGTGCCACCTAGCCGCCCCTCCTTTGATGAATCTTTATCCATATGATGCTCATTTACTATAGGTGTACCACAAGGTTCTATCCTAAAAATTCTTTTCTCTCTTCTCTCATTTAATGACCTTGTTAACCGCCATGGATTTATTTATTCTCTCAGATTATTTAAATATTCAGCCTTAGTCATTCTCATAAATTCTAGAACCTCCTCACAACTGCCTATTAGACAATTCCAAGTGCATATGCCATGGGTATCTTGATACATCCAAAACAAAATTCCTTACCTTTTTGTGCCAAACAGCTCCCTTTCTGAACCTACATATTATTATTATTGAAGGCAGTGCTACCTTTTCAGTTACCCAGTTGACAACCTTGGTGTCATCCTCAACTCCACTCTCTATCTCTCATTCCATGTAGCCAATAAATTGCCAAATTTTGTCATTTCTACCTCTATAACATCTCCTGCATGTGACTCCTTCTATATCCTCCATCAAGCATTTAAAATCCTTCACAAATTGACCCCATTCTACCCTTCCAAACTTCTTAAAAATCATTGCTATCCTTGCACTGTATGGTCTAGTCATGCTGACCTACTTTCTCTTTGTCATACACAATGCTCTCTCTTGTCACTGTGCCTTTGTACTAGCTGACCCCCATGCCCAGAATGCTTTCCTTCCTTTTCAGTGTCTTGGAATTCCTGATTTCTTTCAAAATTCAGTTCAAATACCCTTGGACCTAGCAGTACCACTAGTAGGTCTGCATCCAAAAAGAGATTTAAAATAAGGAAAAGGAGCTATATGTACACAAATATTTATAGCACCTCTTTCCTGGAGGCAAAGAATTGGAAATTGAGGGGATGCTCATCAGTTGGGGAAGGGCTGAATAGACTGTGCTAAGTGACTGTGATGGAATATTAGTGTGTTTTAAGAAATGATAAGCAAGATGCTATCAGAAAAACCTGGACTTACAGAAGCTGATGCAAAGTGAAATATCCTGTGTACAAAGTAATAGCAATATTACAAGATGATCAGCTAAGAAAAAAAAATCAGCTCGAGTGACATACTCTCCTTTTCTCCCCAGATGCTAGTGCCTTTTTCTTTAAGGTTATATTTATTTACATTGTATTTGTTTCATATCTGTCTATTTATCTCTACCTATATATCTCCACATGTTCAAATTGTCTCCTGTGTTAGAATGTAACCTCCCTGAGAGTAGAGATTGTTTCATTCTTTCTATTTGTATCCCCAGTGCCTAGCCTATTGTCTGGCACGAAATAGGTGCTTAATGAATCCCTACCATAGATGAACTTTTCCATACAGAACTATGAGAGACATAAGAAGATTCTCTTATTTCTAGAATTTCTAGAAAGGTTAGCCATGGATGTTATGTCTTCTTGAGGGAATCATCTCTGTGAGTCCCAGAAGACTGAAGGAGTAACAGAGGAAAAGATTAAAGATGAAAAGAAGTACACTATCAATAGAATGGGGATCTAGCAGGTGCAATGAAAATGGAAGGCTGAACTGTATTAGTTCACAGAACTAATGTAGGTCTAAGGTGGATGGAGATGAAAAAAAACTATGGTGACTTTTGCTTAGATATTGAGATTTTTTTATTTCTGTAATTTTAAGACTAAAGAGTTGTGGGATTTTGCCAGCCATACGAAATGTAACACTTTTTGATTGGGCCTCACACCGTCAAGACTGACTAAAATTTTATAGTAAAGATTTGCCTTATCCTCAACTAGTCTGGGTTTGTCTGTAGAGCAACATAATACAAATCACTCTAGATTCCTGGTGAAGATGCTGGTATGATATGTCATAAAGGAACCCCAATTTTCCCAAATATATGCCAGCAAAAGAAAGGGCACCAGATCAAATAATTATTAAGAAATCAAAAAAGAAACTGTAGTAAGCTCCTTCATCTAGATCAAATCAGAACAAAAAGAGCTTCAAACCTTGTTACACTGGGAAGGGATCAAACCAAATATATTAGCAAAAGCAGAAAACAAAAACAAAACCAGAAAGCCTACCTGCATCCTGACCAGAGGCTTCCAAAGGGTACCTAAACCCTGAAATATATGTAAGTGTAGGGGAGGGGAGTGTAAGAAAATCAAAATGCCATAATTTAGGGATAAGCACTGTGAGCTCCCAGGACCCAGACCTCAATTCCAGACAATTCAGGAAAACTTAAAATATGCTAGTGTTCTAAATGTAGACATACCAAGGAAGGTGGAAACCACTAGTGGAAGCCCAGAATATTCAGTGAGGAGTAAACAAGACCTTATCACATTATTTAAAGGTGTGGATGAGGTAGAACCTGACTCTGGCACAAAATGCCATATAAATAGAAGATATTGAATACTATATTTAAAAATATATATGAATCAAGAGAAGCCAAAGAAGTAAATGCAGTAGAAGATTCTACAAGCAGAGTCTTAGAGAAAAAAAATGGTCTGGTCATAAGGATTATAATTATACCTGGATGAAGCAAGAGATAAAAGATAAAATTATAAATGAAATAAGGCCTCTGGTAGAAAGGACTATGAAAAAGATAATGAAGAATGGAAGATAGAAAACATTATCTGCATAGTAGAATCTAAGTTTTTGCAAAGGAGCCAACAGACTCAAATGACTCTGAGACAAAACAAAATATTAGAACAAAATGTAAAAGTTGAAAAAATAGAACATTTAAGATGTCTACTATAAAAACAAATAGGTCAAGGAGAGATAATTTAAACATCATCAGATTCTTTGAAAATCATCACTAAACAAAATACCTGGATACCATATTTTAGAAATCACAAATGGAAATTCCCAGATTTATTAGCTACAGAGAACAAAGTGAAAATAGAATCTGTAAGTCTCCTCCAACCCCCAAATGAAAATTTGAAATGTCATAGCCCAAATGGAGATTTCAAGATTAATTAAGAAATAAGACTTTTGGGCTGCCTGGATGGTTGTAGATAGCCCAGTGCCAACATATTTATTGTAGCTGAAACCTAAAAATTGTACCAAACTAAGTAATGATAAAGAATTCCAGTGAGAAACTGCAATAACTTTACCCAGGAATTGTACAAAAAGTTAGCCTGAAATCTACTAGCAATAGGCAAGGGGACTGAAAGAAAAACTGACAGTACAAGGCAAACAACCTCATAGCTTCCCAAACCCCAATTCAAGAGCCAAGACTGAAGAGATGAAAAACATGATATAGACCACTACAAATAATTTTAATAGCTCTAGAGACACCTAAAATGTAACCTACAAGGAGGGAGTAACTCTGTAAGAACAATAAACAGAGAGTCAAAGGGGAAAAAAAGATTTTCCACAGAAGTAGAAGAAATGGAGCAAGAGATATAAATAAACAAGCAAATAGATGGATAGACAGACAAACAAATAAATAACATTTTTGGAGGAAAGAATTAGAACAGCAAATAGCTTAGAGGAAGAAATGGCAAACCTTACTCATGTAATAGATTCCCTTAAAATTAGAATAACACATAGAATCAATGACTCCATGAGACAGCAAGAAATAGTAGAACAGGGGCAGCTAGGTGGTGCAGTGAATAGAGTACTGGCCCTGGAGTCAGGAGGACCTGAGTTCAAATCTGACCTCAGACACTTAATACTCACTAGTCTTGTGACCTTGGGCAAGTCACTTAACCCCAATTGCTCCTCCAAAAAGGCAAAAAAACCCCAATAATAATAGAGCAAAATCAACACATCGGGAAAAAAAATAGAAGTAATGTGTCAGTTCTAACAATAACAACAATAACCAACAACTGACCTGGAAAACAGAACAAGAAGAGATAATTTAAGAATCAGAGGCCACCTGAAAGTGATGATTTAAATTTTTAAAAAGTGTGTAGGTGGAGCGACTAGGTGGTGCAGTGAATAGAGCACTGGCCCTGGAGCCTGGAGGGCCTGAGTTCAAATCTGACTTTAGACACCTAACACTTACTAGCTGTGTGACCTTGGGCAAGTCACTTAACCCCACTTGCCCTGCCTTCACTCCTCCATAAAAAGCAAAAAAAAAAAAAGTCTAGGAATTATATTTCAAGAAATAAATAAAAATGACTCAGATCTATTAGAATCATGGGAATTAGGGAAAAAGTGAAGAAAGAAAGAATCCAACTTCTGAAACTCTACAAGTCCCACTTGTTACAAAAAAATAATAAAATCATAAGAATAAACTCTTCCTTAATAGAGGAAATACTATTATCTAAAACCAAGAGATAGCATCATATATAAATAAAAATGCTAGCTGTCTTTCTAAGAAGAGTAAAGGATAAAGTAAGGATTCTTCTATTACCACCATTATTTGCAATGTTCTAGCTATAGAAATATAAGGAATAAGCTTATGCAAAGAAGAAACAAAATTACATTTTTTAAAGATAGTATAATCATATATTTAGAGAACCTTATAGATCAGGGGTATGCTGTCTTGTAAAAGATTGTTAAAATTTCAGTGTAAGCATTTCCACTTCAGAAATCAGCAAGTGCTACATAAAAGGGCTGGGTTTATTGCTTCATTATCTAGAATTAAGAAAATGCTAATAATGCAGATTAAACTTAAAAGTGTGTGTTTCTACTTCTGCCCTCCTGTTGTTAAACATTTACCAACACATCCATGCTACAGATTTAAGTAAAATTTAATTGAAGTAATAAATTTAGCAAAGTAGTAAAAAATTAAATGTACCCACACACATTATCAGTCTTCCTTTCTATTACTAACAAAACCCAGCAGTAAGCACAATGGATAAAATATTTGGAAATATACCACATACACAGAACTTCTATGACTAAAATTCCTAAAGCACTATTTTCAGAAATAAAGACAGACCTAAAAATAGGAAATTTATAAAAAATTATACGTTTAGACCATGCCAATAAAATAAACAATATTATCTAATTACACATCCAGTTTATACCAAACTATAAAAGGGTTACTTTATAAATTAAGGGGAAAAAATTCATCTGAAGTAAGAAAAGGTTAAGAACTACCAAGGAACTTTTTTAAGTCAGAAGGAAGGGGGTAGGGCAGGGAAGAAGGGAAGAAATATGACATCTCAAACTGTTCCACAAAGTAACAATCGTGAAATGAATTTGATGTTGGTTAAAGTTAAAAAAATATGATCAATGGAACAGATCAGATATATACAATTCAGAAGAAAACAAACATAAATGGATACACAATGTTTAAAAAACCTAAAGCCTAGGGGCAGCTAGGTGGTGCAGTGAATAGAGCACCAGCCCTGGAGTCAGGAGGACCTGAGCTCAAATCCAGCCTCAGACACTTAACACTTACTAACCGTGTGACCTTGGGCAAGTCCAATTGACCTCCCAAAAAATAAAAAAATAAAAATAAAAAATAAACTGCTAATGACTTAATACTGACTCAAGGACTCACCAATCAAGCAAAAATAAAAAATACTGGGAAGACTAGAAAGGAGTCTGGTAGAAATTAAATTTAGATGGATATTCATACCATATACCATAATAAGCTCCAAATACATACATGACTTAGATATAAAATGTTAGACCAAAACCAGTTGTAGGAATAACAGACAAACCTTTTAAAATTATTTGTGGAGGAAAAGTTCTTGACTAAATCAGGGACGTAAAGAATCATAGGAAATAAAATGGACAACTTTACATAAAATTGAAAAGTTTTTGCTCAAAGAAAAATCAATGCAGTTAAAATGAGAAGGGAAACAAATAAGAGAGAGAACAACTTTAAAAAATTTTTATTTTAGACTAAAAGGCCAGAACACAAATACAGAATAGAGAAAAGAAACAAAAAGAGGGGTGGCTAGGTGGCATAGTGAGTAGAGCACCAGCCTGGAGTCAGGAGGACTTGGGTTTGGATCCGACCTCAGACACTTGACACAAAAAACTAGCCATGTGACCTTGGGCAAGTCACTTAACCCCAATTGCCCTGCCCTCCCCCCTCTAAATATAAAAGCAAAAACAAAACAAAAGAGATAACAATAAATTTTCATTTCAAGAAAGCCTGTATGATAAATAATATATGTTGTGTTAAGAATTGTCCATCTTTTCTTTGCTTCTGTTTAAGTTTTCCTTTGTTCTCCACTGTGCATTTTTTTACTTTGTTCTTTTCCCCCTCCCCCTCTGAAGGCTACAATAAAGTTTAGATAGCTATAGATATATACATACATATTTAGATATATATTTTCCCAGACATACTCTTCATCTTTGTTTTTATGTTTGTGCATATCTCATTTCCTGTCCCTCTTGCTTCCTCTACTTTGCTTCTACCCACTACTTTACCCTCCTATTACTTGACTATCCTCCAAGAATCCCCCTGATCCTCCCATTCCCATAAATTTAAACCCCCCTTTTTACTCTCCTTTTACCTGTTCCCTCACCCCCTTTTTTATAAAGGAAAAAAGAAATAAATCTAAAGGGGAAAAATCCTCCCCAAACCAGACAGATTTCTAAGAAAATTCTACCAGGTGTTTAGAGAACAATTAATTCTAATACTATGTAAATGGTTTTTAAAATAAAGAAGAAATCTTACCAAATTCATTCTATAACAGAAATATGGTTTTGACACTTGAACCAGGGAAAGATAAAACAGAGAAAGAAAATGTAGACCAATTTCCCTAATGAATATTTATGCAAAAATTTACAGGAATATAACAAAGATAATATATTATAACCAAGTTGGATTTATGCTAGTAATGTAGGGCTGGTTTAACATTAGGAAAATTGTTAACATAATTGATGTTATCTATAACAAAACCAACAAAAACCATATGATTATATCATTAAATGCAGAAAAAGCTTTTGATAAAATACAGTACCCATTCCTATTAAAAATAATAGAAAGCATAGGAATAAATGGAATTTTTCTTAAAAAGTAAATAGTATCTATCTGAAACCAAGAGCAAGCATTATTTAAAATGGGGATAACCTAGAAAACTTTCCAATAAGATCAGGGATGAAGCAAGGATGTCCATTATCAGAATTACTATATTTTAAATTTTATTTTAGACTCAAATGCCAGAATGCAAATACAGAATAAAGAAATTAAAACATATCATAAACTTAAATATTGGAACTTGAATACAAAATTAGAAAGAAAAAAACATGTCATGTGCATAGCATAATATGAGAGGATTCAAAATATGTAACAATAAATTTTCATTTCAAGAAAGCCTATATGAGAGATCGACTTTTGTAGTAAATTTCTCCAATGAAGTTTGGATGTCCAACGTGTACTGAGAATTGATTTTTTTTAACATGTGAGAAAAGATCCATTACCAAAATATAAATGTTCAAATGATATAAACAGGCAGTTCTTAAAAGAGAAATAATCTGGTAATATCCTTAAGGGAAAAAAAAGTTTTAAACAACTAATAAGAGAAATGAAAATTAAAATAGCTCTGAGGTTCCACCTCATACTCACCAGATTGGTAAATATAACAATAGAAAAAAATAATAGTTGTAGAATGGGCTAGGGAAAATAGGTATGCTAATATAATAGTGATTGGTGGAGCTATGAGGGAGTCTAGCCATTCTAGAAAGTCATTTTGAACTATACACAGTCATTAAACTCTGCCTGTTATTTGACTTAATAACACCTCGTGTGTATACATATATATGTCCATATACTTTAGAGATCAAAGAGGAAAAGAACCCATATGTAAAAAAATACATATACAAAATATACATATACACACATATATGTATGTAAACCTGTATTGCATGTTGTGTGTATACACATATATTCATAACTACTTTTTGGTTGTAGCAAAGAACTAGAAAAAAGGGGGTGCACATCAATTGGTGAGTGGTTGAATAAATTATGTTATATGAATATAATGAAATATTGCTGTTCCCATAAGAAACAAGAGGGAGGGGGCGGCTAGGTGGCGCAGTGAATAGAGCGCCGGCCCTGGAATCAGAAGGACCTGAGTTCGGAGCAGGCCTCCGACACTTAATCCATACAAACAAAAACCTAGCCGTGTAACCTTGGGCAAGTTACTTAACCCCAATTGCTTTAAAAAAAAAAAAAGGAAAAAAAAAGAAACAAGAGGGAGATTCAAAGAAACCTGGGAAAACTAGTATGAACTGATACAAAGTGAAGTGAATAGAACCAGAAGGACAGTTTATACAATGATAACAACATTATAAAGAAAAACAACTCTGAAAGATCTAAGAACTCTGATCAATGCAATGTCCAACCATGAGTCCAGAGGACTGATGAGGAAGCATACTTTCTACCACTTCCTGGCACAGAGGTAATAAACTTTAGTTGAAGAATGAAACAAACACATTTTTTAATATGGCCAATGTGCAGAATTGTTTCTGATTGACTAATTATTACATGAAGCTTTTAAAAGTTGGGGCTTTTTTTTTTTTTTGCATAGAAGAGGAAGATGGACCTAGTGACAGTGATATCAAAAACAGCATAAATAAGGCATTTTTAAAAAATTCACTGAAAGTTTATATATGCTAAAAAGGCTGTACATAAGAAATTACATTTCATATGCAATCCTCTTTGTCTTTTTTTTTTTTTTTGGTGATTTTTGGAGGGCAGTTGGGGTTAAGTAACTTGCCCAAGGTCACACGGCTAGGTTTTTTCGTTTGGGTGTGCGTTAAGTGTCTGAGGCCGGATCTGAACTCAGGTCCTTCTGACTCCAGGGCCGACGCTCTACTCACTGCGCCACCTAGCCGCCCCCTTCTTTGTCTTTTTTAAACTTAGTTTTATTGATGTATTTTTATTACATTTACACATTACTCCTACTTTATGAGAAATCTCTTGTAATAAAGTAAAACACTTATGTAAAACTAATAATGTATCAGATTCAAGATAAAAGTGCATGCAACTTTTCAAATTTGTAGTACCCTCCTATCTGTCTTATTTTTTTAGTTAACCTAAATCTATTTCCTTTTCCTCCCACCCCCAACTCCATATGGGGTGGTGGTAATAAACAAACAAAATAACTAACAAATCTTTTAACTAATATGTATAGTCAAGCAAAGTGCACTCCTTCAATGGCTGTATATGAAAATACATATTTCTCAATTCTGTAGCTTAAATCCATCACCACTCTATAATGGATTGTATGTGCAGTCCTTGGTTCATTGGAATTATATTGAATTTTGTATATATGTAATATACTGCTATGTAATAATATATATGTAATTATCATTGTATTGATCATAGTTCTTATAGAGCTCAAAGTCATTTGTTCTTATGTCATTATTATTATGTAAATTGCTCTCTTGAATCTGATCATGTCATTAATTATCAGTTATAGTCCTCAAAATTGTTCATCTTTGCAATACTGATATTCTACAAATTACTCTGGTTCTACTTACTTTACTCTGTATCAGATCCTATAAGATTTTCCATGTCTTTTTGGAGTAACCTATTTCCTCTTTCTCTGTTCTTTGATATGGAAATGTTCACGCTTGTTGATGTCAGGTTCCAGATAACAATTTTAAAAAAGTATATTGGACTATGAAGTAAGATCTGACTGGTCTCTTCTAAAAGTATTACTTTGGATAATTCACTTTACTTCTCTGGGCTTCTTTTTTCTAATCTGAGAAATATGGAGGCTTGATCAGATGATCTTTTCTTTCCCCTCGCTCTCCCTACTTCCAGCTCCAGGGGAGCTTAGCATTTTCAAGGTCTTTTTTTTATTTCCCAGAACCATTTCTTTTCCCTACATCTTTGTAAAGCAATACCGGAAGTTCCAATTATCTTTCCTCTTTCCAATTAAAACTCTCTGGCCTGTTGTGCTACATTTCAAGGTAGGTAGGGCAGAAGAAATGATTTGGAAAACAAAGAAAACAATATAATTCTTATACTTAAATTCTCCCAGGAGGATTTTCATTTTCAAAAAGGGTATTTGTCTTAACCCAAAGGAATGATCTCTAATGACAAAATTAGCTCTAGGCTCTCTCTCTCTCTCTCTCTCTCTGTATATATGTGTGTGTGTATGTTTATGTATATGTCCTGCCTTCAAGTCATATCAAGGAGGTAACTGTTTATTTTGCCTATGTACATAAGGCTGCTATTGTTGTCCAGAATGTAAAGGGAGTAAGTGGACAAATGACGTAACTGCATTGTGCCAACAGATACATCCAAACACAAACAATATAGTCCAAGCAGCTGCTGGAAAATACACAATAGAATAGCTGCTGGAACAATACAAGGCAAATGGTTCACTATACAATATGAGTGTGGGCAGAGGTTTAAGAACCACACTGGTGATCTTTAGGCAGGATTATCAGAGATCTAGATTTGTCAGAGGCTCATTATGGTCTCTTAGTCACACACTGAGAAATCTTTAACCTATGGACTGTGCTTTACATGTCAAGCTCTGTTCCCTGCTTTCACTGTTTGCTTTTATTTTTCTTGTTCTTGGAAGGTGGGAAGGGGGGAGAGAATGATTTTGTAGAAAGAAAATTAAGGTCATCACCACTTGAAAGGTAATCTTTAGGTAAACATGAGTTTATTCATACTGATACATCATTTAGGTAAGCAATTATAATGTCCTCTTTCCCCTTGGTTTCATAGTAGGTCAATAGTTGATGTTGTGGTAGTGCAGACTTAGTCCTAAAAAATTGTATTTCTAATGGCTTAACTGAGTTCTATGACCTTGCTGTTCAGTTTGCAATATTCCTCAACCAAGAAAAAAATCAGTTAAGTTTCTATCACTTAAAATAAGTTATTAGGTGTGAATTCTAGAAAAAAAAATGCCCGAATCCTGTCTAATACTCTTATCTTTGTTAGAGGCTCACTCATTGATGATTAATGGTAGATCACTAGGGTAAGTGTTCACTCTAAGTATGAAAACCTGAAAAAAAAACTAGCATTATCTTTGAAATAAGAGTTAAACATTTTTGTGAATTAAAAACATATATAATGTATATATATGCATTAATATATATATATATATGTATTATATATATATTTTTTGATATAACAGAAAGCACACTCAACTAGATATTGGATATTCAACCTCTTAAGTCTTGTTTCTTAACTTTAAAGTTTTTTGTTAAGTTTTGTCCCTTCCAGCTCTAAAAATCAAATAATTTTAATTGTTTAAACAAATTTAGTCAACAAAATATTCTTTGTTGTTTCAGTCCACATGCTCCACTGCTGTCGTCCACAATGTGGGGGGCCAAGTCTAATGGATTCTTGAACAGATGTCCAAGTCTAAGGACTTGTTGACTTGCTCTTAGTTCAAGAACTGATTGAGCTATATCCGAGTTTGGACTTGTTGACTTGATCGAATCTGGGAGGGTGAAAAGTCCCCTCTGGACAGGTGTGTGCCATATCTTTCCCCAAAAGAAAATTTGGCAATCAGTATCAAGAAATATTGCTGTGTCTGCTATAAACAATATGGACATGCAGGAAGCAGCTTGCTAGTCAAGGTCTTTGCTGATATCTATATTTAGCTGAATGGATTCCTGAGAAACTGGTGATCCAAAGTTCACTGTGAAACTTTCCATGTATAAATAGGAAAGATATATAATCAACTATACTACTCCATTAAAGCAGCATTGTCTAACCATGCTCACCTAGCCCAACTCTTTGTTTTCATCATCCGTCTTACACCGCCAGTTGCTGGCACCACAATGTTAAGAGAAAAGGAGGAAGGCTTATAAGTTGGTTGGATTGATTCCCTGTGAGGAATATCCTACAAGATATGGATACAAAAAAAATGGCAAAAGATAGGCAAGTATGAATGAATTACAATCTGTAATGAGGGAGAGAGCACTCACACTGATGATAGCATGGATCCACTGGAGGTATTTTCTGCTCATAAATACATATAACTAGATGTATGTGTGGATAGACAGAAAAATAGATAGATAGACGTCATCTGCTTAGATATATTTAAACATGGGAACTAATGAAATAACCAAAAAAGTGAGAAAAGAAAGAAAAGAAGGCCCAATAGAGAGCTTTGGGAAGTCCTTGCCAAAAATCCTATAATATCTATGGCCAATAAGCAACCAACATGTTTGCTACTTATTATGTGGTTTAATATTTGGGTAAATTTAAGCATGGTCATTACACAGGTATTGACTGAACATCTAGTGTGTCAGATATAAAAGAAGCAAAAGTCAACAAGCATGTAGGACCATATGTTATGGTTCCTATTTACAAGAAATTTAGTTAGGGAGACAAAACCAGCATATAAAGTATTACAGAACAACACAGAGTCAATAGTTCAATATATAAGTACTATAGGAGTTCAGCTAAGAGCAACTAATGAGAACTTCAATTATTTGCAAACGTTCACAGAGAAACCATGGTATGAGCTGTACTCTGGACTGAAATTTATACAGCAGAAGAAACTGCAAAATCACTGTATATATTCTAGTCAAAGGTTAATTCTAGGCATTATGTATTTTTTTTCCTTTGCTTTTTGGATGGCAATTGGGGTTAAGTGACTTGCCTAAGGTCACATGGCTAGTGTGTCAAGTGTCTGAGGCCCGACTTGAATTCAGGTCCTCCTGACTCCAGGGCTGGTGCTCTATTCACTGCACCCACCGGCATTATATATCTTGAGATAAATCTAGGTTCAATATATTAAGCAGTGCAGGAGAACTGGCTCTGGAAGCTGAAGGTTTGGGTTCAAATTTCATCTATGTCAGTGATATCCCCCCAGCCTCAGTTTTCTCCTCTGTAAAATGAGTAGAGCTGGATTAGAGAGCCCTTTTAGTCCATTCCAGCTCTAGATATTAGGATCCCATGTTCCTAATAATGTGATTGGCTTCTTATACCATGGTCATTGATGAAACGTTAAACTGCTTACCCAAAGTTACAAGAATAGGCGCTTAGTAACAGGAGACAGTGAGGTATAAGTAAAAAAAAAAAAAAGTCCCTGAGTTTAGAATCATCAGAAACCTGGATCCAACTCCTACCTCCTATACTACTTGTGTGACTGCGGGTTTCATGTGTCCAAACCTTAGTTTATTTGTCTATAAAACAGGGATAATACTTCTCAGGCCAGTTAAGAGACTTGAGTGAGACAACACATGCAAAGTACTTTGTAATCCTGAAAGTCCTATTTTTAAAAAGTCAGCTATGATTTTAAGACAATGATAGCTTTCATTATATGCAGGCAGGAACATATTGTACCTAAAATACTTTATTGCTTATGTTGCTGTATGTATGGTGGTGTGATAGAAATATCTGTTAGTTATCCCATTTTGTTATTTCTGCATGCAATGAAAGAATTTATTCAGGGACCGGTAACAGGAAATGTACAGGTCTAGCTAGGGCAGTGACTCAGATACTATATGATTATTTTCCAGGAAAGAATGTGGTTGCATATCCTCTGAATTGTTATATTACCAAGAAAGTAATGCACACAAATTAATTACCACCACACAGCTTAATGAGCAATGAATAAAACTGCAACTAAAGATTTAATCAATTTTGTTTCAAATAAACAATGCCAATCGAATTCTTCTTGAAACCAAAATGAAGTTTTGGCAATCTCAACTTTCATACTCATGATAAAGTACAAAAACCACTACACTTTAAACCAACATTTATCTTAATGACAGACACCAAGTTAATCTAAGCCTGTTCTTGATCAGTGAACAGGAAATGTTAGGGAAGTCTTCATTACAATATAGTGGACCTTTCTTCCTTGAAAAGTATTTATAAATTTTTGCAAACATTTTCCCTTTTCTGCCTACAACAGACGTGGCTGTTCTGAATGTGATAATTTTAGAAGCTATGTGTGCATGATAAGTAGAGTGCCAGGAACTTAGGAGGAAAATTCTGCCCAACTCTATCATATAAATAGGGCAACATTATTGGCATGTGCATTCTGGCAGTGAAACTTTACACAGGGCATTTACAAAAACAAAAAGACACGAAAATGCTACTTGCTTGGGGGGAGGCCCATCATTTTGGGTACAGCTACCCATACAGTGGCAGGTAGCCAAATACCAAAGGCTGCCTGTATAAGTGCATGCATCCAGTGGTTTCATCTGAAAGTAAAGCTTCCCAAGCAAAGATAAATTCTTTTTTTTTTTGGTTTCATAAACTACTTCCACAAAATCTGGGAACACTTCATGTGACCACAAACAGAATGCAGAAAAAACACAAATAACAGATTTACAATCATGTCCTGACAATTATAATGGGCTTTCACAAATTTCAAAGAGCCTTAATTCTAAAGATGGTATTTGATGCTGTAGGGTTTATAGGGAAGCTATAGTGGGTAGCCCTAAGTGCATTAAGAAGTTAATTCTGGAAGCTTCATTCAGCTTGAGAAATAATCCAATTAAAGGGCAGTACAGTATGTACTCTGTATAATAACTGACAACAAAAATATTTCTAATAAGGAACAAGTCAACTATCTTTTTGTGATACTTTCTTCTTAAGCTGAAATAATTTTGTGTTCATTCATACTGATTCTCAAAATGCTTTCAATTACATACATTAGCAGTGACCTAGATGATCTAGTCAGGTTATTTGATAGGTACAGTAAAGTCATTGATGGTTGAAGTTAGAATAGAAAAAATGATGTCACTAGAATTTAGCATTTCACCATACTGGTACTTTCATCATGCAGTTCTCAGTTCAAAAGGTAACTGACTCTCACCTTCCTTAACGTTACCCCATTTGACTATTGTAATTAATTCAATAAACCAAAAGGGCCTGCTTTCTACAAGGGCTAACAGCTGAGGATGAGTAAAAAAGAATTAAAAAGACCTGTCCCTTAAGCTTAGATTCCAAAGACAGATACCAATTAGTACATGAAACTTGAGGAAGAGGTGGCTATTTAGTACTAATCTTCCACTTTCCTCATACCATTCTCACAGCTAAGAATGTACTTTTCAATTCACTATAAATTCACTTTGTCATCAAGTCCCTTTCACTCCATCCCCATACTGATTTCTCTAGTCTTTTTCTACTCCTTTAGAAACATGTGGTCTGCACTGTTCTGCAGAGCTAATATTTGGTCACTGCGTTGATCTCTATGCATCTCACAATCCAACTGGACACAAATTGTTAAAGTGAGAAATGCACTCGATTTAGGAGGAGCCTCGGGTTCAAGTCTCTTTCAAAATGACATAGCTTTTTTAAGAACTGCATTTAAATTTTAAGAAGAAAAAAAATCAACCAAGATGGGAAAGATGATAAACAACTTCAGACACCTTTATAGTCAACTGTAGGGCTGAAACTTTAAAGATAATCTAATCGTTTTAGGGATGCAGAAACTGAGGCTCAGTCAAAGTATAAATGAATTTACCCATGTTTCTTCACACAGCTAATTAGTGGCAGAGTTAGTATTATAATACAGGTCTCTTGACTTTCAGTCCAGTGTTCCTACAATCCAAGTTCCGAATATATGAGAGAATACCCAATTCCTAATAAGTTGGGGATTATTAATCTTTTTGTGTCATGGACGCTTACACGAGTCTGGTGAAGGTTATGGATGCTTTCTCAGAATTGCATTTTGTTGCCTACATTCATAATTGAAGGAAACTTTAGAGGTTAATGAAAATAAAGATGTAACTTTCCCCATAGTAATGGACTCCCTAAAATCTGCCCATAGGCTTCTTAGGGTCAGTGAATCCCAGGGTAAGAAACCCTGCTACAAAAGGTCTTTATTTATAAATGGTTGTATTGAGATCTGGATTATCCTAATTTCTACCCCAATGATAAAGACTAAAATGACTCATCTTTAATCATATATTTCATATGACTTTACATGGTCACATTTCCAGTGGCAAGAATGGAGTAGACCTAAATTAAATAGATAGTACCATAATAAATCCTTTCTTCTTTCCTGAAAGCTGAAGTCATATAACTGTTAAGAGCAGTGCAAGTTGTAGGAAATACTTGTATTTACTCACATAGATTTGTGGTACAGATAAGAGTTATAGCATAATTTTCTTGGCAGGAAGAGGTAATTAAAATTCAATTTATATATTAGGAAGAACAGAAGCTAAAGCTTTAAAGAGTTCTTAGATTCCATGAACTTGTTTAAAAAAAAAACCCACCCATTTTAACTGTATTTAAATACACAGAATTGCTTTTCTTTTTAATCCTATGTATTTTACGTTTAAAATAGACATTTAAAAACATTATTCTGATAAAGGGGCTACATAGGCTTCACCAGTGCCAAAGAGGTCCATGACACAAAGAAACTTAAGAACACCTAACTTAGTGGGTTGGGCCCTCTCCCACTTTTTAAAACATTCGTTTAAACTATTTTAATTTGAAACCACTAAAAATAAACTAGGTAGGTATATTTCAGCACTATTATTATCCTCTGAAATTACTGGATAAAAAGGTTTTAAATTCTACCATACCATCCCTATTTGTGAAATAGTGGACCACATATGTTATTGTAGCTAGGGTAGTCAAAGTATTTTGCAGGGTGTCTACTTTAGCCCTTCACTGACCCTAAGGAGCCTATGGGCAAATGCACATTCCTATTATCACTGAAAACATTAGGCTACTTTAGGCAATCATGGCTGTTAAGTCAATGATTTTCTAATGCAATTGTTGTGAACTTGCTGTTTGAATGCAGATGGAGGGAGGAGGCATACAAAGAATCATGAATTTCTAAGTTAATTAAATGTGAATTAACTTCACAAGGGGGAGAAATTTGGATATTTGAGTATGCTTTATTTATTGTCCACAAGGAAGTGACAAACTTTGATGCAGTTTAGCTATTTTAAATGTTCTCTCAATAAAATTTGAATGCATATATAGTAGTGGTAAGAAAATTTTATTTTAGGAGTAGAATTCATCGATACATTCGTTATACAGCATATCTTGGGAGATATTTTAATACTGAAAAACACATACAAGTTTGGTGTTTTGAAGAAACACTTTGAACATACTACAGTCACTTTTTTACCAAATTTTCAGACTTCATCACGTAACACAAACTAGCAAATAAATACAACATTTTAAGTGATTTTTAGTGGCTTAAATTCTCTGTAGCCCAGTCTATTTAATCTAAATTTCTTGGTCTGGTTCAGGAACACAATTTATTCTGCTTATCTGCTTCTAATCCTATTCTTAAATCACCAGTCTTATCTTTCTGCAAGCTAAGAATTTTATCTTCTCTTTTCGGCATCTCAAAAATATTTTAAATTATCAACAGGATTTTTGTAAAGGAGAGCTATGTTTAATATATTCTTCCCCTTTCTTCTAGACAACTATCCTATTTTAAGTAGAGATATGAATATGAGCGTGTATAAAATAGAAGTGATACAGCTACACCTACAAACACAAGACACACAGGTCTTGTATTCTTTGATTCAACTAACATTTACTTAGTGCCTACTACATCCTGGGAATTCTGTTAGATGTTTGGTATATGAAGACAAAAATGAAGTATCTTCTTTCAAAGGCTTTAATTCTGTCTTCTATATAAATGACTCGTTTAAAAATTCCTTCTGAAGAAGGAACTTGAGAACTCTGATCGATGTAATGACAACCCAGAATTCCAGAGAAGGAATGATGAAGCAAGTTACCCATGTCCAGAGAAGTGATGGACTTTAGATGCAGGAGGAGACAAACATTTTTTGAAGTGGTAAGTTTGGGAATTTACTTTGCATAATTATGCTTATTTGTTATAAAGTTTCTCCTCCCCCTTTTGGGGGGTTAGAGGTCTGAAAGGGGAGGTAATCACAAGCAAATTAAATAAAAAAAGAACTTAACTGAATTTTTTAAAAAGGAAAGATATGTGTTTAAATCCTGGCTCAACCATTTATAAACTATGTTACTTTGGTCAAGCCATTTAACCTAGCTACCAGTGCCCTCATCTGTGACATGGGGATAATAACAGCACTTACATCACAGGTCACAGGGTTGTTGTGAGGACCAAATGAAACAACCCATGTGAAGAAGTCTGCAAAATGTTAAAAACTCTATAAATGTTTTTTTTTTTTAAAGTATTTCTCCTGACCACTGAATGCCTCAAATGGATAAAGGAAAAGCATCTATTATTTAAAAACAAATGTAGGGGGCGGCTAGGTGGCGCAGTGAGTAGAGCATCGGCCCTGGAGTCAGAAGGACCTGAGTTCCGATCCAGCCTCAGACACTTAACCCACACAAACAAAAACCTAGCCGTGTGACCTTGGGCAAGTTACTTAACCCCAATTGCCCTAAAGGGGCGGCTAGGTGGCGCAGTGAGTAAGAGCACCCGCCTCGGAGTTGGGATGACCCGAGATCAAATCAGGCCTCAGAAAATGAGCACCTACACATAAATAATGACTAGCCGTGTAACCTTGAGCAAGTTACTTAACCCCAATTGCTTTAAAAAAAAACAAAAACAAAAACAAATGTAACACTACTTTTAACCACTAGCATGAAAGACCTGTTACTCCTTATTGCCTAATGCCAAGTCTTCACATGAAAAAAGTTTGCATTTTTATCCCTAGTAAAGTTGGAATTTGGCTAATTTATAGGGTATCATGGAGTGACAGACTGTGTTACTATTTTCCAAGTAGCAACCTAACTCCAAGCTAACTTTAGAGTGGTTTATCACTGGTGTTGGCTATGGGTTTTAACAAGCCTAGGTAGCACTGAAAATTTTAAAGTACTATGTAAAACATATTTTCAGGGTTTCAGGAATTAAAATTCCTAATGCTCTTTAAAAAAAAATGTACCTTACCTTTACATTTGCTGAAACCATGTTATAAGAATGTACGTATGAATCAGATTATCTTTGAAAGAATGTATGCTAGATGATAATGTTAGATCCACAGCATGCTAACCTTCTAACAAAAAAACACACATAAAGTAAAGCTTTTGTACAATAGGCAATTCTACATATATTGATGATTGTTCCTTGGATTTACCTTGAATCATTTGAACCTGAAAAACAAAAATCACAAAAAATTATTTAAGACACACACAAAAAATTATTTAAGATACCAAGCAATTTAAAAAGTTTATAGTCTAAAATTAGCAAAAACAAGAGTGACAGAGATGGAATATGCAAATATACAAAGGAATAATTCCTGGTGTAGGAACTCCCTTCACCAACGCAGTTAACTCATTTAGTAGATAAGTAGACCCTTGTTCATTTGAAAGTATGAGAAGATCACTTAACTTTTCTGTACCTCAGATTCTTCATCTAAAAGAACACTGGGCTGGGTTCGATGACCTCTTATAGCTCTAAGGCTATGATTCTAGGGAATTATCAAGAGGCACATGAAAGTTAAGTGAATTGAGAGGGGGGAGGGATGAGGCTGCCCTTGTCAGTAGCATTTGAATCCAGGTCTTATAGATTCCAAGCCCAGCTCTCTATTTACATTAGACCATGCTGCTTCCATAGAACTTTTCATTGACAGGAGTTCTGAACTATTAAATATAATTGAACTGTAAGTTATTTTCAGACTTTTTGGGATCAATTTTCAGGAAGGGGTTTATTAAAGAACTGCCAATAGCATTTGAAGCGATTTAAATCAGTGTTTCAGATTTAAAAAAAGATAAAAGCAGTATGGTATGGTCAAGATAACTGGAGGTGGAGTATAAAGAGTGAAGTTCTAAGCTTGGGCTTTGCCACTTATCTACATATGAACCTAAGCTGTTATTTTAGCTCTCCAGGTACAAATGAGGAGGCTGAACTACATTATCTCCAAGGGCCCTTATAGCATGAACATATTTGGATACAAAAATATCATCAAGTGTGACAAAAAGTGTTTTTCAAAAGAACATTTGAGGCTTTAAACATTTTTATAGCAGTTTTTAAGTGTTCAGCAAAAATCTCTCCATTTGCTAAACAATATCTTGACTGCAAAGCTTCTCTTACTGTTGGTTGATAGATAATGACATGGGAAAGTCACCATCACCGTGGCAACAGTATTCAGTTGGTGTCAGAGGAATATTGCACATAATGCTGTTTGTCCTTTAACAGCCATGCCTCAGCTTCCTCTGGAATATGTTCTTTCTGCAAGTCAGGTGTACTCAGGGGCACAAACAACCCAGAGCATTCCAAGACTGCAGACAATTTAGACAATTCTGTAAAGGCTCTAAGTGTTAAGGGGTGAACTAAGGATTACAAAAAGCCTATTGGAAAACCCTGATCAAATCCCTTCATAACAGTATTCTTAATATACCGAAGTTACAGTCCTTTATTAGACTGCAAGTTCCATTACGTAAGGACTGCCTTTTATCTAAATCTTGTACCTTCCCTAAAGCACTCACAGGAACACAGAGAGACCCTTAATAAACATTTCTTGAAACTGAATAATAACCAAATTAGAAAGGCAGCATAGGATAGTAGATGGAGCAGGGCCTTAGTGTCAGGAAGACCTGGGGTTCAAGACCTTTCTCATCCGGAGTCTCCTCCCCTATTACCCTACTATACAAAGCAAGACACTTATGGTAACAGAATGATATCTGAAAATGAACAGACCATTTATAATATAGTTCCTTTGGATTGCCCTCAAAACTGTTTCACTTAAAACTGATTTTCTCAGAATCACTTACTGATGTTAGGCAGAATACATTTATGAGCTTCATAAATTAGTGGCATATATTTAAATTCTCATGTCTGTTCAAAAATTCAGAAAAGGCCCTCTTTTTCAGAGTTCCTTTCCTGTGGGTTTCACTTATGGCGCTGGGCATATAGTACAAATTAAATAAAACATCCTTTACGGTTATACATATAACCCAATTAACAAGAGTAACAAAAAAATCTATACCTGTCTTTTCCTATTAGCAACTGCTTTCACTCAATGTTTCTTCAATAACTGGGTCAATTTGGAATTAATCCCAATGGTGAGAGAACTCGAAAGAGATGGTTATGATTTTTATTTCTTAAATTAAACCCTGCTGCTCAAACCTGAAAAAAAAATAGAGATCAGGACAATCTGAAGCTCTGTTCTAAAAAGAACAAAATGAGCCATGATAGATTTGTGGTTTGACTTGATCAAGCAGAGGTAAGGTAGTAAAAGAGTTATGTATATGGAGCACTGATTCTGGAGCCAGAAGACTGGCATTAGAACCCTGCTATATTATTTATTTCGAATATAATCCCAATCAGTCTGCGAACATTTAATTGCCTATGTGCCAGGCACTGTGCTAGATGCAATGACACCAAGGCAAAGAAATGTAAGTCCCTGTTATCAAGGAATTTACAGTCAATCAGGAGCATCAACATGTATGTATATTGATATACAGATATCTATGTCTATAGTTTATATATTAATATTTATTATATGTGTATATGTGGTCATACATAAATACACATAAGGAATAAACGTGTCCAAAATAAATACAGGGTTACTTAAATATAAAGGAGGGAAGTATAGCACTAGCAACTTTGGGAATGGGGAAAGGCTTCATGCAGGGATGCTTGAGAGGGACTCGGGGAGGTAAAGGTTAGGGGGGGATTCTGGGCATGGGGCGGCCAGTGCCAATGCACGGAAATGAGAGCCAGACGGAGGGAGAGCAGGCCTTAGTGGACTCTGGAGAGTACACGTGTCGGTTGGGCCTGGGCTTTAGGAAAAGCATTTCGGCAGCTGAGAAAGACTGGAGTGGAAGGGACTTGACGCAGGGAGACCAATTAGGAGGCTATAGTCATGGTCCAGGTGAGAAGCGGTGACGGCCTGGAACCGAGTAGAGACTAGATTAATGGGCCTCAGCTCCTTTATCTGCAAATAGATCCAGAAGACCTACCAGTCCAGGCCTCCGCCACGTGACCGCAGCACCAGCCGGGAGGGTTCTTCCTCCGCAGGCCAGAGGACGGGACCTAGTGCTTTGGCCTCCAAGGAAGCTCCAACCGCCAGGGGGCGAAGCAGCCTACGCACGAAGGCGGGATGCCTGCGCACGGGCGACGGCTGCAGTCACTGAATGGCCAGTCCCCAGCGCTGGAGTCCAGAAACACTGAACATTGTCTCCCTCCCTTCCATCCGTCTCCTCCGGGTCCCGAAAATTACTGACCTTGGTTGTTTGAAAGATGGAGATGGAGCACGCGCTTCTCCTCTCCTCCTTTCCAGCCCGCCCCGTAGGCCCGAGGCCTCCAGGGCCGCATTACCATGACAACTCTAAGTCATCATCAACCGGAAAAGGAATAACCGGCCCCAGGAAGTGACGTAAACTCGGTCACCACCCTCTCCTCCCGCCCCTCCGGAGGAATTGGTTAAAACTGAAAACAAAAGTTTTTCTCGGTCCTCCCACAGCCCGCCCCCACAAAAACTCAGCCAACTAGTATTTTCGCAGGAAAGTCTTTTTTCTCCCTTGTTACCTATTATTGGTTTCCGAGCTGGACCGACGGGCACCTGGGACTTCCAGTCAACGTAAAAATAAATTGTCTAAAGGCTAAAGAAAAAAGGCGGGGTGTGGTGGAAGACGTAAAGACTGCACTCCATCGCTTCCCCCCGCCCCCCGCGAGGGGCACAGTGAAATGATTGGTGATTTCTAAGGGCTGACAGGTAAACTTCTTCCAATCCACATTAGTTCTCAAATATTTGGCCAATAGGGCTGCAGCTTGGGGGCGGGACAAGGAGGCGCGGGTGCTCGGACGGAGGAACGGTTTTCCAAGAGAGTCCTGGGCCGGCAGAACGTCTAGTTGCGGGAGATGAGCGGGTCTTTAGGCCGAGCGTCTGCAGCTCTGCTCCACTTGGGGCGCGGGGTCCTCCTGCGGGGCCCGGCACTGCGGACTTGGAGCTCGGGCCCCGCGGGGTCGGGCTCGGCCTCCAGGGAGCATCTTGACGCACTCGTGAAGAAGGACAAGGTGGTGGTGTTCTTGAAGGGGACCCCCCAGCAGCCCCAGTGCGGCTTCAGCAACGCCGTGGTGCAGATCCTGCGGCTGCACGGCGTCAACGACTACGCGGCCTACAACGTGCTGGAAGATCCCGACCTCCGTCAAGGTCAGGCGGGATCAGAGGGTCGCGAGCGGGGCCCGAGCTGCTGGGAGCTGGGCCCCTTCTCCCTGCCACGGGCTCCTCGCTCTCCCCGGAGCGGTGGGACATTGAGAAGCTTGAGGAACGAGGGTGGGGGGAAGGAGGGGTGTCCGGGTCCTGCACTGCCGGGGGAGGGGGGCGGTGTCGGGGACCCCAGCTCCCCACAGTCTGCGCGAAGCGCTTGGCCCTGGCTACTTGGTAATTGAAGGAATGCCGCCTCTTGTTGACCGAAAGACAATTAGGTTGTTGCTTCATAACTTGGTGCTGCTTCCATGCTGATGTAGCATTCCTGGGGAGCCCGGGCCCCGACCTCGGACCGCAGGTGCAGCCTCTGTGTGTGACCCTTGTCAAATCACTTAAACCTCTCTTAGCCTCAGTTTTCTCATCTATAATTGAGGATAATAATAGCACTTACCTCCGGGGTTGCTGTGGATCAAGTGAGATAATAATTGTCAAGTGTTTAGTAATGTTCCCAGCACATAGTATGCGCTATATAGAATGCTAGCTACTATTATTGTTACTACTACTACTTCTGCTATTATTACTGCTAAGCCCTGGGAAAGTTTTTTTTTTAAAGCAAGACGAAGTGTACTGCTCTTGTGGAGCCCACAATTTCGTGTTTCATCAGCCTTTTACGTTTAGTTTCATTAAGGCCTACACTAGGCCTATTATTTATCATGAATGTGATGTATGTCCTATTAGTATTAGTGTAGTTACATTAGAAAAACAAAATTCTTAAGGTTATGATTGTTATATCTAACTACACAGACATTCACCCCTCTTGAGCTCACATCCTATTGAGAGTCGAAATATAAACAGAAAAATAAATGGTAGGGAGATCCAGGGAAAATTATTGGGAAAAATGTTTCCTGAATTGAACCTTGAAGGTAAAATATGGAGTAATGGAAATGAAGAGGGAATTTATTCCAGCATAGGAGATAACCTGTGCAAAGGCATGTTAAAGGAATGCAGTACAACATACTGGAAAGAGTATTGAATTTTCAGGGCTCAAACCTCAGTTTTACTCCTTACTACATAATAAAACTTTGGCAAGTCACTTAACCCTTCTGGGTCTCAGTTCTTTATGAAAGACTAGATAGATAGCCTTTCATCCCTTCCTTCAGCCCTCAATATGTGATCCTGTAAAAACTCAAATGCTGAACTAGTTAATGTTGAGTTGATTTCAGATGAAGACTATGTAAAGGGAGAGCTCTATGAAATAAAACTGGAAAGCTGTGTTACTTTTTGCTTAACTCCTCTCACACAATGTTTTACCAAATTTTGATTTTTCAACCTTCACTGCATCTATTCTGTATGTCTGCTTTTTTCAGACAGTTGCCTTGTAGTGCAGGCCCTCATAATCTGGATTACTACTATAATCTGCTGGTTTGTTTTCCTGCCTCAGGTTCCCCCCTACTCCAGGTCATCCTTCACTCACCTGTCAAACTGATTTTTGTAAAGAACAGGCTTTCCTTTATTGTCCTTCACCCCCATCAACTCCAGTGGCTCTCTCTTTTACCTCAAGTATTCAAATAAAAATGTTCTGTTTGCCTTTTAAAGCTCTTTACAACTAAACCCCTTTTTGCCTTTCCAGTCCATGTACTTTTATGATCTGGGCACACTGGTCTTGTTGTTTCTTGGCTATGACACAGTTTCCCAACTGTAGCTTTTCTCTTACTGTCCCCATGCCTTAGATACTCTTCCTTCTCATTTCCGAATCTTGGCTTCCTTCAAGATTGTGATCCTCCCCCACTGCTTACAAAATATCTCCTTTTCTTAAAATACCTCCAATTGATCTGACTGTGTCTGCCAAGTACTTGATTAAACTTAAGAAAGCTGTCTGCACTAAAAAGCTTTACTTCCTTTCCTCTCGATTCATTCAACTTAAACTACTCTGTTGATTTCTAATTTGTCAAATCTAAATACCTTTTTGAAATCTTCATTCTTCTTTACAGCAATTGACACTGTTGATCATCTACAGGGTTCTTTTCCTTGTTGCATTACTTTACATTACTTTCTCCTGGTTCTCCTACCCATCTGAACATTCATTCTTAGTTCACTTTTCTGGATTTTCATCTGTAACATGCCCATTAACGGTGGTGTCCACAAGATATTGGGCTCTATGAGGATAGTTCTCAACCTTTTTGCTTTCAGGACCTCTTTACACTCAAAAGTTGAGGACTCCCCAAAGAACTTTTATGTGGGTTTTATCTGTTGATATTTTCTAAATGAAGCTATCTTAATATTATTAAAATAGCTTTGACCTTGTGTATCCCCCTGGTGTGTGTGTGAAGCATTTTATAAACCTTAAAGCACTATTATGTTCGTAACAGAACTTATCTTTACCCTCATACTTTCCCTTCTTGAACTTCTTGAACTGATACTGTTGAGGACACCACCATCTTACCAATAAGTCCATCTTGCAACCTAAGTTGATTGATTGAGGACTTCATCACTTCTTACCTGGATTATTGAAATGACCTTCTAATTGGTCTCCGTGTCTCAAGTTTCTCTCTTCGAATCCATCTTCTACACTGCTTCAAAAGTGATTTTCTTAAAGCTTAGGTATTCCTTTGTCACATACACCCCTCCTCCATCCACATTCCTTAGTAAACCCAATGGTTTCCTTTTTGCCTTTAGGATCAAATATAAATTCACCTGGCATTTAAAGCCCTTCACAACCTGCTCCCATGCTATCTTTCCTGTCTTCTTTGTACCCCTCCACTTACAGTACAACTACAGTGGTCTTACTATTGCTCACACATCTCCCATAATCTTATGGGGTTTTTGTACCCCATGCCTGGATTGCTCTCTTTTATCATCTCTGCTTTTTAGTTTTCCTTGCTTCCTTTAAGACTCTGCTCAAATCCCATTTTTTATAGGAAGCCTTTCCTGGTTCTCCAGCAGCTATATTGCCTTCCCTTCTGAGATTACCTTTTATCCAGTATAATATTTACATACATACATATACACACATATACAATACATAATACACACACACATCTATTCTCTAACCATCATATCTATATTCGTTATTTTTACATATGGCCTCCTCCATTACAATGTGAGTTACTGTTTTTTTACTTTTCTTTTTTCGCCTAATACTCAGCATGGTGCTTGTTATACTCTGATGCTTAATAAATGCATGTTGACCTATTGGAGCACAGTTTCTAACAAAGCTGAAGAAGTTTTGAATATGGGCCCAGTAATGGATTCTATGAGGACCAAACTGGCTAATATATTAATTACAGCTGAAGTATTACCATATATAGAGCACTTATATAAACTATCTCATTTGAACCTCATAATAAACATAGTATAAGTACTAACCCTATTTTAAAGATGAGGAAACTAAGGCCTAGAGACCTAAAGTGACTGTAGAAGAACATATAGATAATAAGTGGTAGAGTTAAGATTTAACATATGACTCCAAATCTATTACTATAAACTATACCATAGCAGTTGGTTCAGAGTTGACTCTCTGATCAGTAATAAAGCAATAGATTTTTTTGGCCTCAGCTTCTCATAAAACATTTTCCTAAAGCATGGAAGGGTTTTGATGTGTCAGTGATGAGAGTGCCCACATCCAGGAAATTTCAAATGTTGAAGTTCTCGAAACCTGCAAATTGCTGAGGTCTAGAAAAGGTCTGGGGACCCTTTGGCCTCAAGGCCAGGTGTGGCTCTCTAGGCCCTCAAGTGCTGCTCTTTGACTGAATCCAAACTTTCTTTGTTCTGTGAAGTTTAAGAGCCTCACTTGAGGACCTAAAGGGCCATACCTGGTCTTGAGGCCAAAGGTTCCTCAGCCCCGGTCTAGAAGAAAGAATAGCTCATTTTTTTCTGTTTTTTAATGAGTTAGTCTATGCAGATATATTTTAATAATCTCCGTTTGTTAGATTTTGATTTAGTTTTGACCAGCATTTTAGAAAATAAATTAATTTATGTGGCAGTTTAAGGCCTCAAGGTCTTCCTCTAGTTTTAGACAACAGCACTTATTTCCCCTAGATTATTTGCTACACGTAATAATCAGTATCCTGTTGCTGGCTATTTGTGTGTGTAATGCTAAATTGTCCTTATTTCATTTCATCCTTTTAAGTTTTTTAAAATTACATATAATCATCACTTCATGTAATTATTACTTGGTGTCATGAGAAATATTTATGAATAGAAGGAAATATATTTGTTTAATTAAACTTCTTTTCAGCCTATTCTATGGCTTTCAGATATATCTAAAGAAAGACCTATTGAATACTCAAAAAGTATTTCACCTGGACATAACTTTTAGAAATTTAAGATTTCTTTAAGTCCTTAAGTATGTCCTTACAGAATTATTCTTATGATCTCTACCTATTAATTGATTGAAACTTTTTTTAGATGTCACTTTTGGAGTCCATGAGGAAAATAAATGTGCCATAAAAGGAATTTTAGGCATGTTTTCAAAATTTTGATTTATAATAATAATCTGTTTGTTTTTCACAATTATAGAGTCTCTAGGGGCCTCAGAGATCTCCCTTTACATAAAAAAGTTTCCTTCTGCAATATCCCCAACAAATAATCATCTTACCTTTGCTCAAAGACTTCTTGTAAGGGGAATCCTCTGTCTTCTAGGGTAGTTCATTCCATTTGGGATAATTCTGATTGCTAGGTATTTAATCCTGACAGTGTGAGATGTGCCTTTCCCTTAACTTCTATGCACTGCTCCTCTTGTTATATTTTGGTACCATACAGAAACTTGAAGACAGCTCACATTGGAATCCAGCTGTATTATCTTTATGATCTTGGGGCAAATCATTTAACCTCTCTTTGCCTTAGTTTTCTTTTCTGTAAAATGAAGGGGTAGACTTGATGGTATCTGACCCTAAATATATAATCTTATGTTCCCCATAAATCTTATTCTCTAGCGTAAGCATTCCCAGATTCTTCAGCCAGGCCTCATTTAGCATGATCTCAAGGCGTTCATCATTCTGGTTGTCCCACTAAAGATCTCCAACTTACTGGGGGCCTTCCTAAAATGTGCTAACCAGAATGGAACACAGGACATCAGATGAAATCTAACTTGAGCAGACAGTGCAGTCAGTCTAAGATTGCAGTAGCATTTGAGGTCGCCATGTTAATCTTGGTGACTGGTGTTAAGGTTGTGGTAAGGGTGTTAATCTTGTTGATTGGTGTTTACTAAAACTTAATGATCTTTTTCAGATGGATAGCTATCTAGATATATTACCCTCCCTTGTGATATTGAAAGTTATTAAGGAAAAAAAAACATTTAAAACTGATAAATACTTATGTGAATGGTACATAAGGATGTAAATGATTGACTGACTAGTGGTCTGTCTAGTCCCCTGGTTTGTCTCTAGCCATGAGTGTGAAAATTGTCTTCTACTGTATTGATCTTACAGTTTCTCTACCTTCCCTTCCCCTGCCTGTTACAGTTGTTTGTTTTTTTTTTTAATTTTATTTATTTATTTTTAGTTCTCAACATTCATTTCCACAAGATTTTGAGTTATCATTTTTTCTCCCCATCTTTCCTCTACCTCCCACCCCAAAATAACAAGCCCACTAGTACCCCTTCCCCCAGTCTGTTCTCCCCTATATCTTCCGCCATCACCCTTCTAACTTTCTAGCAGGGCAAGATGGACCTCTGTACCCCAGTTCCTGTACATCTTATTTCCCAGTTGCATGTAAAAAACACATTATTACTCACAGGTTTTTCTAGCTGTTTTAGAACAACTCTGTTGCTCTTACTTAGAATTCTCTCTTCTTTGACATCTCATACCATCCTTTTTCTATCCCTGTCATAATTATTTTATTGGTATTCTCTCACCTTCAATGATTCCAACACTGAACTTAGTCTTCATTTCAATTTAGATTCGTAGCTTGATCTACCTAACACACAAGTTTATGGATAGATGTTATTTTTCCAACCATCAGCAAAAAGCTTTTCAAGAACTTTATTTTTGTGATCTAATTAATCATGATCCTATACCACAACTTGTTTAGCCATTGTCCAGTTGATGGTCATCTCCACAATTTTCAGTTCTTTGCCATTGCAAAGAGAGCTATTATAAATATTTTAGAACATACAGGTTCTTTTCCTTTGCACCTAATCATCTTGGGAGACAGACTTAATAGTCATATTCAAAGAGTATAGGCTGTTAATAACTTTTTGGAACGTAATTTCATATTGTTCTCTAAAATGGTCACATTGGGTCACAATTCTATCAACAGGGATTTGTGTCTTGATTTTTCCTCATCTCCAACATTTGTTGCCTTCTCCTTCTATCATTTTAGCCAATCTAATAGGTGTAAAGTGATATCTCAGGGTGAAAAGCCAAGCACGAGCAGCTTTCTAGAGGACTTCTGCTGTGAACAGCTTCAAGGTTTTGATTACATAGTATAGTGAACTCTATTTATTCAGCAGTAAATTAAGGCAAAACATTCACAGAAATTGTTATGACAGAACAACTTATCACTACATTTACTATTCAGTCCAGTCATTGAATAATAACTTTGAATGTTACCTCTTTTTCTGGTTCCTAACTAATACTCATATGTGGACTATTATAGATATATATCTGTTATGTAATTATATGGAAATATTGACAGTCTTAATTGCTGTGATATTATTTTGAAAAAATGGGAGTGGAAAGAGGGGAGATTTATTCTTTATATCATGAACTGTGGATAAAATATGATTTGCCTTTAGTTTAAAGTTTACTAACCAAAATCCCTTTTTATTTTTAACTCTCTTTAGGGGGAAAATGGTTATTACTTTAACTTTATCTAAATTTATCATACTTTCTTAAATGGGAAAAGAACATACTTTCAAGGAGGGTAACTCTCAAAATCCCCTTACCTGATCAAGTAAACATAAAATTGTATTCAGTATGCCATATGTGAAAAGTAGTTAAGTCTTTTCAATCATGATAAGATATCAGCAGGTTGGCACCTTGAACAGCTATCAAGAACATGCCATAACAAACTCTTAAGACAACTATTCCCATTTGTTTTTAGGCAAGACACACGTGGTGGTCAGTATAATTTGAAAAAAAGAAATGTTCTAATGTAAATTTGAATTTATATTTAGAGATAGTAAGGAATACCATACATTCTGTAATCACCTCTTTCTTCCCAGTAATCTGAAAATAGGAAATTTGTAACTAGCCTTTCCTTTGGGTTAATTGTCTTTTCCTGTTAATTCTTCTGGTCTTTAGGAAAGGATAAAACAATTTAAGTTAGCTTTTGACTGAGGACAGTAGATTTAAACAACATAAAAATGACTTAATGAAAGCAGCTTACTTTCTTACTCAGAAAAATATCTCTGATACAGCATTACTTCCTGAAAATTATAAGAAACTAAATTAGTTGAGGATGAGCATTTGAGCTTTAAATAATGATTATTTTCTAATATGTCATTTTTAGTAACTGTAGATTCCAGAAAATCAAATGTTTCTCTTAAATGAACCATTTTTTAACTTTGTTTCTGCCATAGGTGTCATAAAGTTAAAAGGCATAGGGATGGTATATTTTAAAAATAAATTCTAATAAAAAGCTACCTGGAAAGAAATTATTCTTTTTCAGAAAAAGAAAAATTGAGGGAAGTAGGGCAAAGAACCCTTTATCACCTTCATGAATTTCTGGAAACAGTACTTTTATTTGGATTATTATGACCTCTCAAAAAGTACCTTGCCACTATCACTTTTTTGTGTGCTTATTACTTTATTAGTTATGCATTTTTTCTCCACAAACATAAACCAGGTTCTTTTCTGTGCTCCAGAAGATAGAGGTGTGGATGCAAGAAGCAAGAGAAATCATAGGTCGTTTTAAGCCTATATAAACTCTATATAGTATCAAAATCTAGCAGAAAAAGTGATAAATTCCTTTATCTGAAAACTTTTATCTATTGTGTTTAGAGTTTCATTAAGACAGCTGCAGACATTCTTTCCCAGGAACTTAGTGATGTACTCATGTAGCCTTTTGAGTCATTTCTTAGAATTTAAAGGCCTGTTAGAGAAAGATAAAGCATTTGGAAGCCTTTCCTGTTACACGAATTTATAGTAAAGTAATCATGTTTTGAAAATAGCAGTGTGTGTGTGTGGGTGTTTTTTTTTTTTTATTTTAAAATTTTATTTATTTATTTACTTTTAGTTAACAACATTCAGTTCCGCAAGCTTTGAGTTCCAAATTTTCTTCTCTCCCCTCCCCCCCCCCCCATGGCGGCATGCAATCTGATATAGGTTCTACAAATACCTTCACATTAAACATTAGTCAAGTTGTAAAGAAGGATTATAACCAATGGAATTAATGAAGAAAAAGAAGGAACATAGCCAAAAAAGAGAGAGCAAGTAGTTTGCTTCAGTCTGCAGTCAGACTCTAATCCTTTCTCTGGATGTGGATAGCACTTTCCAATCATGAGTCTTTTGGAGTTGTCTTATATCCTTGCATTGCTGAGAGAAGCTCCCTTTATCAAAGTTAGTCATCATAGATATGATGTATCTGTAATTAAGATAGCATTGTTTTTTAAAAAGAGAAAAATATGTTGGGATGATTATTTACAATAAAAATTTCAGGCATTTTATTGTATATTTTTAATTTCTTGGAAGAAATTAAGTATGAGACTTTAGTTTCTGTTACCATGGCAAAGATCCAAGGACCAAACAGTAAAGCTCCTCATGCTTTATTTACCTCATATGTTTTTCTGCTGGAATCTCTTGACCCTTTTTGGGTATCCTTTTTAAATATTTCAAAATGTCTATCATCTATTAAAATGAATGATGTTATTTAGCCATTTCTTTGATCAAATTGCATTTTTATTTGTGACCAGCACAGCCTAATTTTGATATTTGTGTTCTGGTTATATTTACTATGAAAATACGTTTCATCTTTGATTTAAACATTGGAGAGGTAAGGAGTAAAATGATAAGGCAGAGGAGGGGGAGGAGGTGAGGGGCATGTGGAATTCCCTATGTGACAGTAATTCTTTATGTTCTGTAAAGGCCACATTTCCTGTCCTCACAGAATCTGAGCACTGAAAAGGACTTTAGCATATATACTTTGTATCCTGTTGTAACATACTCAGACAAGTAGTTATCCAGACTCTGCTTCAAGACTTCCAAGGAGGCAGACCCTAACACTTTTAGAAACAACCTATTTCACTTTTTTATTAGCTCTAATTGTTGGGAAGTTTTTTTTTTTTCCTGACATCTAGCCTAAATTTGCCCCATTGTAACCCATTCTTTTTGGTTTGGTCCTCTAGTAAAATAGAACAAATTCTCCAAATGACAGTTCTTCATACACTTGAAGACATCTATCATGCTCCCCATGAGTCTTCTCTTTTCCAGGCTAAACATCCCCACTTCCTTAAATTAGTCTTCATATGGTTTAGTTAGACTCAAGGATCATTACCAAGTTGGTTGTCCCCTTATAGTAGATACTCTAGTTTAATGTCCTTAAACTGTGACTTCCATAATTGGACACAGTACTCTAGATGAAGTCTGATGACTGAAGGGTATCATAGGACTATCACCTCCCTGTTCCTAGAAGCTATGCTACTCTGAATGTAGCCCATGGTTGTATTAACTTTTTTGGTTATCACATCATATTGCTGACTTATATTGAACACAAAGTCCACTAAAACCCTTAGATCTTTCTCAGAACAGCTGCTACCCAACCATGCCTCCTATTTTTTGTATTCAGATGGAAGATTTTACATTTCTCATAATTAATTTTCTTCTTAGTTTGGCCCATTGCCCTACCTAAACTATTAGGATATTTTTGGATCCTGATTCTGTGGTGTATTCGATGAGAATGTCGTTGTCATATGCCTTTCTCCAAGTCATTAATAAACTGTTAAGCATCATAGGGGAAAGCACAGATTCCTAGGGTACCTCATTGGAGAACTCCTGTCACACCGACATGGAATTAATAGCTACTCTTTGAATCTAGTCATCCAACAAGTTCTGAATTTATCTAATTGTCTTATCCATATTCTTTTCGTGAGAGAAATATTACCTCATTAAAATCTTGCTCTGCTTATCATAGTATTCCCCTCATTTACTAGCTTAGTAACCCTGCCAAAAAAGGAAGTACAATTGGTCTACTATTACCTGTTCACTTTCCAGTTATCTTTTTAATAATCCCTTCCTAGAATTTTCTCAGAAATTAAAGTCTAGTTAATGGTGGACTGAGAATTTGCAGATATTGTTTTCCCCCCTTATTCAAAATCAGGACATTTGCTATTCTCCAGTCTTGTACCTTTCCCATTTTCCATGTTCTTTCAGATGTTACTGCCACTAACTCAGCAATCACATGTATCTATTCGTTCATTCTCAAGCATGAAATTCATTTGAAATAGGTGACTCTAATTGCATCAAGGGTAGCTAGGTGCTTAGTGTCTCCTTTCTTTATCTTGTATATCAACTACCAGTTATTTGTGTTCTATCATTTCCAGCTCAGAGTTTGTTCTTCTTAACAGAGAATACAAAAATAAATCAGCAATTGAGCAGCTTTCTATCTTTTCTCTGTTGTTAATTATTGTTCCAGTCACTCTAAGCAAAGATCCTATCCATTTATTAATCTTATTTTTTCCCCTCAATGTGTCTTTAAAAACCAATTAAACCAGAAACCTCTTGATTGTCCATAACTTTGCTCACAACAAGCTGTAGCTTGTTTTGAGTTTTAGCACTCCTGATATTTTTAAAGGGTGGACTAAGCCATACTGCTTAATCACATTCTGCTACCTGTTCTGATTCCAATGAATCAATATTACTTTTAAAAATCTTTCATTAATGAGTTCCCTGTGCATCACATTTGTCTCTTCAGACAAACGGCCATTTTTTCCCCCTTACTGGCATTGTTTCTGTTTTTGATTTGAGTATTCCATTCTTGAACATCTCCTAGGCTAATGTCCTCTGTAGCATTTTAGTCCATTGGACTCTGCCTTTGCTATAAAATCTGTTTTTCCAAAATCTAGGATTCATGTCAGATATGCTCTGATTTCCTTTCCAGCATTCCCATCATTTCTATGCCATCAACTAGTATCTTCCAGTTAGTGGTAATCAAATCCACAATACAATTTATCTTTTTTTGGTTTCTCTATCCATTGAAGAATGACATTATTGCCATAAAACCAAATTACAAAGTTATTACCTGTTCTGCTTGGGGAAAAAAGGGCTGGGGGAACTATAGCAAATGTTTAGATAATTGAATTTACCCTATTACTGTAAGCCTTGGAAGGCTTTGATCTGCTTCTCAGATTTTTAGTTTATTTCAATAGTCATTCACTTCTGTTTCTAGCCTAAGAATAAACTTCTGGATTAGTCAGTTCCTACATCAATGATGTTATTGATCTACCATCATGTAGATATGTGCTTTGAGTTATTCTCTCCATTGGCAAAAGCCATCCTCAAACCATGTGGAATCCCTTTTGAATTAATTGATTGGATACAGTTAGAGCTATGGAAATGAACTTTTCTCCCTCTAAAGTTAATTGGGCATAGGATTCAAACCTATACTTCATTAACACCATGCTGTGACCAATTATACTAACTATCCCTGTGTGAAATAGAATATCATGAGAAATTTAACCTTGGGGCTTTAGGCTTAAAGACTATTGGAATTGGCAAAGATGTTGGAGAACATTTTGTCAAATCACCTACTTTTATAAATAAGGAAACAGAAAAGGGAAGTGACTTGCTGAAAGTCATATTAACCTATGTTCTTTTTCAGTCAATGTTAAGAAGCCCTTTTCTGATAGATGAATCATGTAAGATTTTGTTACTATTCAGACTTTGGCAGACGTAATGGTTTCTCAGAATAGAAAATGGGGTATGTGTTTCAGGTCTCTGTGAAGTAATGGTTGTATAAGGTGGGAGAAGGGAAATGTCTCTTCTAAAGATTATTTATCTTTATTTCTTTATCATCATAGGCATTAAAGACTATTCCAACTGGCCAACCATACCTCAGGTGTACCTTAATGGTGAATTTGTTGGTGGTTGTGACATCCTCCTCCAGATGCATCAGAATGGAGATCTAGTAGAAGAATTGAAAAAGTTGGGAATTCGCTCAGCACTTTTAGATGCAAAGACAGATCAAGACTCAAAATAAAAAGTCTTCAGGAATCTTCTTCAAGAAGAGTGCTCTGTGACTGGAAATGAAATCTTTTTAGTGTCAAAGACTGGTTACCAGAACAGCCTTACTGGTTTTTGTTCTCATTTTTTTAGGAAGGCAACTCTTTGTACTGACACTAAACAGTATTGAAGTGATTTTTAGTTTCTGTCTGATGTTTAGGCTAAGAATGTTCTGTTGTGAATTTAATTATAACTACAGTACTGTAATGACTGAATATTATGTTTTGAGAGAGATATTAAAAAATCATTCTTTTGTTGTCTTAAACTCATTGCCCAATTCAAGAGTGAACCAAAAGATTGTGAGTTATCCTAGTCAGTTATTATCATTAGCATTATGATTATTGATTCTAATGTATGTGTCACTCTGTGAAATCCAAAGGAAACATTTTATGTAGCCCTTTTAAGGAAAATGATGGACAGGGTAAACAATGATAACTGCTGTTTTTTTTAAAAATAAAAGAAATTGCCAATATATGTAAAAGGTCTTTTTTGGTGAAGCTTTCACAACTTTTTATTTATTGTGCATTGTACTTTGATTTTAATAGTAAAAGTAAATGGATAATTCTTTTTAAAATTTTTTTTAAATTTAAAAAAAATTTTTTGGTCTTTAATAATTTGTTTGTTTACTTTTCGTTTACAAGATTCAGTTCAGCAGTCCTTTGAGTTTCAAATTTTCTCCCCTTCTCTCTCCTTCCCCCCCTCCCACTCCCTGGTGGCATGCAATCAAGTATAGGATCTACAGATACTTTCACATTAGACATTAGTCAGGTTATAAAGAAGGATTGTAACAGATGGGATAAATAATGGGAAAGAGGAAACAAAACCAAACAAAAAAAGAGAGAGCCGGTAGTTTGCTTCAATCTGCATTCAAATTCTGTAGTTCTTTCTCTGAATGTAGACATCTCTCTCCATCATGAGTCTTTTGGTGTTGTCTTAAAACCCTGCATTGCTGAGAAGACTCCAGTCTATCAAAGTTAGTCTTCACACATATGTTGTGTCTGTAATTGTGTACAGATTTCTCCTGATTCTGCTCTTCTCACTCAGCATCAGTTCATATAAACCTCTCCAGGTAAATATGAAGTACATCTGCTCCTCATTTCTTACAGCACAATAGTATTCCATTACATTCATATACCACAACTTGTCCAGCCATTCCCCAATTGATGGGCATCCCCTTAATTTCCAGTTCTTTGCTACCACAAAAAGAGCTGCTGTAAATATTTTTGTACATTGGGGTCTTCCTCCCACTTCTATGATCTCTTTGGGATACAACTTAGAAGTGGTATTGCTGGGCCAAAGGGTATGAAATTATTTATAGCTCTTTGGCATAGTTCCAGATTGCTCTCCAGAATGGTTGAATCAGTTCACAACTCAACCAACAATGCATCAGTGTTCCAATTTTTCCACATCCTCTCCAGCATTTGTTATTTTCCTGTTTTAACAATCTTAGCCAATCTGATTGGTGAGATGTGGTGCCTCGGAGTTGTTTTGATTTGCATTTCTCTAATCAATAGTGATTTAGAGCATTTTTTCATATGCTTGTAGATATCTTTAATTTCCTCCTCTGAAAACTGCCTGTTCATATCCTTTGACCATTTATTTATTGGGGAATGACTTTTATTCTTAGAGATTTGACTTGATTCTTTGTATATTTTAGAAATGAGACCTTTATCAGAGATACTGGTTGTAAAAATTGTTTCTCAATTTTCCACTTCCCTTAAATCTTGGTTACATTGGCTTTGTTTGTACAGAAACTTTTCAATTTAATGTAATCAAAATTATCCATTTTGCATTTTATAATACTCTCTAATTCTTGTTTGGTCATAAAGTCTTCCCTTCTCCATAAATCTGACAGGTAAACTATTCCTTGCTTTCCCAGATTGCTTACCATCCTTTATACCTAGATCATGCAACCCGTTAGACTTGATTTTGGTACAGGGTATTAGATAATGGTCTATGCCCAGTTTTTGCCATACTATATTCCAGTTTTTGTCAAATAATGAGTTCTTATCCCCGAAACTGGGGTCTTTGAGTTTATCAAAACAGTAGATTACTATAGTCATTGATTGCCGTGTGTCCGGTACCCAGTCTATTCAAATGGACCGTCCTTTTTTTGTTGTTGTTGTTTTTTAAACAAATGCTTTATTAACTTCTGTTTTACATCATTTATTTCTGCCAGATTTTGAGTTACAATCATTTCCCCCCCATTATTCCCTTACCCAACCTCTCAGAATAGCAGTCCCACAAGATATCGCTTCCTCCAATCTGCTCTCTCCCATACCTTCTCCCATACCCCCTTCGACTTTTCCATTAGAGGAAGGTGAATCTTTGTGTCCCAATGCCTGCACATCTTATCTCCCAATTACAAGCAAAAGAGTATTAATAATAGTATTTATATATATTTGAAACATTTAATGTTAAGACCTCGAATTTCAGATCCATTTCCTTCCTCCCTTGTCACCCATTCCCTCTGGGGAGATAAGTAATTCAGTATATGTTGTACATGTCTAGCTATGCAAAACATTATCATAGTAGATATATTGTACAAGGCTGCTTATAATTCCCTCCCACTCATCCCACTCCCCACCTGGTCCATTCCCTACATGATCCTGTCCCTCTTCTATAGTGGGTACTTCCAACCTCCCCTCCCCCCAAGGATGCCCTCCCATCCATCATCCCTCCTCTCATCCCCCTTCCCCCTATTCTGCTGCAGGTTGAGATATCCCATTTAGTATGTATGTCATTCTCTCCCTGAACCAAATTTAATGAGAATGTGGTTTTGCCTTTTTTGCCTTCCTATTCTCCCCCTCCCTTGCAACCACTTCCCCTTGCTTCTTCTACATGGGATAGTTTACCCTACCCTGTCTCTCCCCATCTCCTCTTGCCACTTTCCTCTCTCACCTCATAATTTCATCCCTTGAGTATTCTCCCTTCCCAACAAATTCAACCTATGCCCTCTATCCATATACACACACATTCACATATGTATTCATATGACCACACCCCCTTCTTCCATTATTTTCATAGTGAGAAAGATATCATCAGTCACAGTTATTGCTTTTCCATATAGGAATGTAAATAGTTCAACTTTGATAAGTTCCTTTTGATTTCTTTTCCCTGATTACCTTCTCAGGCATCTCTTGCTTCTTGTGTCTGGATGTCAAATTTTCTATTCAATTCTGGTTTTTTCCTCAAGAATGCTTGAAAGTCCTCTATTCCACTGAATGACCATATTTTCCCCTGAAACAAAATACTCAGTTTTGCTGGGTAGGTGACCCTTGGGTTCATTCCCAGTTCTTTTGCCCTCTGGAATATCATATTCCATGCCCTTCGATCCCTCAGTGTAGAAGCTGCCAGGTCCTGGGCTATTCTGATTGTGTTTCCACAATATTGAAATTGTTTCTTCCTGGCTGCTTGTAGTATTTTCTCCTTGATCTGGGGATTCTGGAACCTGGCTATAATATTCCTGGGAGTTTTCTTTTTGGGATCTTTTTCAGGAGGTGATCTGTGGATTCTTTCAACCTCTATTTTGCCCTCTGGATCTAAAACATCAGGGCAGTTTTCCTTGAGAATTTCTTGAAGGGTGATTTCTAGGTTCTTTCTTTGATCATGGCTTTCAGGTAGTCCAATAATTTTTAAATTGTCTCTCCTGGATCTATTTTCCAGGTCAGTGGTTTTTCCCATGAGATATTTCACATTGCCTTCTAATCTTTCGTTTTTTTGGATCTGCTTAACAGCATCTTGATTTCTCATAAAGTCATTAGCTTCCATTTGCTCCAGTCTAACTCTGAAGGAATGAATCTCCTCAGTGGACTTGTGAGATTCTTTTTCCATCTGGCAAATTCGACTTTTTAAGGCATTCTTCTCCTCATTGCCCTTTTGGGCCTCCTTTGCCATTTGAGTTAGTCTATTTTTTAAGGTGTTGTTTTCCTCAGTCAGGCTGTTGACCCTCATTTCATACTTTTCCTGCATCCTTCTCATTTCTCTTTCCAATTTTTCCTCCACTTCTCTTATTTGATTTTTAAAGTCCTTCTTAAGGTCCTCTATGGCCTGCACCCCGCTCATGTTTTCCCCTGGGGCTTTTGGAGCAGGACTTCTGACCTCACAGTCCTTTTCCTGCTCTATGTCCCCAAAATAGGAATCTAGGGTTGCATTTTTCTGTTTCCTTTGCCTTGGCATGTTGCCACTTAATTGCTTGACTTTTGGGCTTGTTGCCACACTATGGCTTTAAGGCCAGATAGAGGAATTTTTGTCCTGAACGTGTGGGGGGCAACTTCTGTTTCTGGCAAGCTGTAAACCCACCCACGACTTCCACCCTAGATCACAATCCAGATCTAGGGAGGTTAAAGCAAGAGCGATTACCCCCTAAGACTGATTGCTGGATCTCCCTACAGTTCGCAGGCCAAGAGCTGGAGCTGCCTCTGAAAACTACAAAATGGTGTGTCTCCTCAGCGTCTTCTAGCCCCCAGGGGAGGGAGCCAACGCATTCCCCAAATACTGGTCCCAAAGTCTATAGGACACTAACCTCTTACTTTGTCTTAGGCATGTCTATGTTGATAATTCTGGAATCGCCACAGCTGCTGGAGTTTTGGGGTCTCTCCAGCTGGCTGCTGACCCTGCCGCCCTGGGGCTAAAACCTCCACTTAGGCGGACCTGGGCTCAGCTAGGCTTGGCTCCCCGCACTCTGCGCTGCGCTGCTGGCTCCCAGACCACTGCGTTGGTCCTTCCTGCAGGGCTGCTGGGCTGTCCTCAGCAGGAGGTTAGCTTCTCTGTCGTTCTGTGGGTGCTGGGGCTCCAGAAGTTGTTCAGAGTTCCCTTTTACATAGTTTGGGGGGAATCTGGGGGCAGAGTGGCTTGGATGAGCTGTTTCTACTCTGCCATCTTGGCTCCACCCCCAAATGGACCATTCTTAATGTCCACATTAAATCAACTGTGGTTCCTTAGTAGAAATACCTATTGAAAGCAGTGGTATTGCCCATAACCGTTAATATTTTTGATTGATAAAAGTAGGATTTTGAGGTTCACAAAGCATACTTTACATATTTTATCTTTGTTCTTTACAACAAACTTTTGGTTAACATTAGGTCCATGTTAAAAGTAAGAAAACGGACTCAGGTATTGTGACTTGCCTACTAGTGTCATAGTTTGGATTTAGACCCAGGTCTCTACTTGATTCTGTATCCAGTGTTATTTTCACTATAGCACACTACTTCTCAATGTTTTCTTTCTTGTTAGTTTTTTTGGGAAAAAAAATTATATATATATATAAATACCATGCTTGTGAATAGTGACTTCTCTCATGGAACAAGGCAAAATCTTGTTATTATTGGTATTGATAAGTGTTGGAAATAAGTGTTTTTAGCCATTTCCTCAGGGTTAAATAGGGGATTGGACTGAACAATACAAAATCCATGATCAAGGTTTATTAGTCAAAGACTCACTCATGTATTTGTAAATCATTAATCTGTAACATTGAAGTTAGAGTAGCAAGGTATAAGAATCAATAGGCCTACTTCAAACAGTTTTCCATTCTATTCTTTCCATGAAAGAATAGAATCTAAAGAGAACCTTTTAGCCTTTTCTAAAAAATTAATTAGAATTCATCATATTAAGTATTTCAGTTGACCTGGAAATGCACATTATATCTGTGTGTGGGTCGTGAAAAATTATTCATCATTGCCCGTATAACTTAAGTAGGGAAAGTCTATTTTAAGTGCCAAAATTTGCAATGGAAATGGAAGGAAGTGTGCAATTTTTTTGTTTTGTTTTGTTTTAAATGATCCTCCACAAATCACTTACCTCTTAGTGCTCTAGGCAACCCCTAAGACCTTAAGTTGCAGAGAAAGTGCCAGCTTGCATTGGTAGAGGGTTTTTACTCATTTGAGAGTTCTATAATGAAATCACAGGTCTAGACTTTATTTCTATCCCTTAAATCACAAGGTAAATATAAAATATTGGAGTTCTGGGAAGCACTGGGACTTTAAATACAGCTAGGGACAAAGACCTCTGTGAATGAAAAAGAATTCTGAAATAACTTCTTGAAGTAAATCAAGTTTAATTTAAGAAGAGTTTGGGAAGAAGGAAGAAGCAACATTGTGGAAGTGCCCAACCAGCAAGCAGACTTCAGTGAACTTTCAGATCTTTTAGCTGATTTCGGAACTTAATATAGGGTTCCACAGCCAGGTAAATGTGACTAGCAGTTCAATGCTAGACCCTCATTTGGCAAATTCCAGTCACACAAAGGAAGGCTATGTACTATTAACTTGACCAAGGGGAGGAGCATGGAATAGATGGATGACAGGAGAGATACCTCCACTTCCAAAAGGGGAATAGAAAGGAAGGGATACAGTCAGGAATACAAAAACTTAAGGCTGTGTCAGGAATCACTTCAAAATGGGCCTGTAAGAGGCAGCTCCCTCCTTTCTAGGGCCTCTGCCACTTTGTACATGAGGTCAGCTCAGGGATACAACAAAAGGCTAAGAGTTTCATAGGAATAGATGCAGTTTTATCTGATTGACTCAGAAGTTGATCATTTCCAGTATGGAAAGTTAAAGGCACAGAAGATTCTAGAAAGAAAAGAGTAGCAGCTAGGGAAAAGGACATATGGAGAATAGGGAAGGCTTATCTCAAAATAAGACTAAACCAGAGATCCTGAGTCTGCTGTAACTTATTCTCAGTTTGATGGGAATTTCAGTGTGGAAAGTAAAGGCCTAACCTTCTTGACCTCAGGGCTTCAGTTAAAATAGAAAGCACCTCTTCCCCAAAAAAGTTGGAAGCCTTTGAATTATTTATATATTATATTCCAGTGAAAGTATTCCTGTTCAAATGTAAAGCTTTTCAATCTAGGATATTAGTACAACCTCTGCAGTAATTCACATGGATGTTTTAGGTCAGGTGCTATGGAAGGAACTTTGGGCCTGAATTAGTCCAAGTTCTAATTAAATAACTGTATGATTTTGAGCAAATCCATTTCTGTAGGTTTCCGTTTTCTTTGTAAAATCAGTGCATTAGACTAGACTATCTGAGTTCCCCTCTAGATCTAACATTCTTTAGTTCTATTGGGGAAGGTTGCCCAAAATAAGTTGGATTAAGAAAAATTTGCATCAATACACTAGGGAACTTAAAAATTCCAAGGACTGAAAAAAAAAGCAAAACTTGCTTTAATATTTGGGTTCCCAGGGTCCATTTATAGATCATTTAAAGCACCAAAGTAGGAAATGGTTTAGCTGTTATCTAAAGTAAACCTGAATGAGTTCTGCGTGATTGCAGTTCATTGGGATAATTAGAACACTGTAATGTACACACAGTATCATCACATCATACTACAGTGTAAAAGGCATTTTCTCTACTTCACAAGTTTAATAGAGTTCTTTATCTAATCCTTAATCTAAAAAGCTGGATTTTGATATTTACTCCCATGAAGAAAGTGACATTTATGGTTCCTTTTCCTATCATTGATTGTTCAATCTCATAGGACATCAGTAAAAGAAACTTATGGAAGGACTACAGAAAGCTGGTGACTAACCAATAAAATATTAGACTGATCCGAGCCCAGTGCAGGAAATATCTTGATGTTTTGACTTGATAGTTTCAGGGTTTTCACTCCCCCCTTTATTAATGTTAATCACAGAAGGCCCAGACATATGAACTGAATCAATCAACAGTGGAACCAAAATAATGTTACATAAGTGTTAAGGAGTTTTCCTATAACCTCACCATAATGTGTAAACAAATTATTAATAAATGATTTGAGAGGTTTATAGGGTTTTAGCATTGGCTAAAGGCAATTGACATGCAGAAATACTCTTAGGCCTTTGTAAAAAAAAAAAAAAGGCAGTCAATCCAGCATGGAGACTGTCAAATGGTGGTCTGGCATAGAAGTGGAAGACTCTAAATTGGAGGGTTGGGGAATCTTGGGAAGAGGGAGGGAACAAGCATTTTACATAGTGCCTACTTTGTGCCAGGCACTATTCCAAGGTCTTTACAAATATCCCATTTAATCCTCATGACTGAGGAATGTGCTATTATACTTTATAATTGAGGAAATTGAAGCAAACGTTAAATGACTTGCATAGGGTCACAGCTATATCAAGCATCTGAGGTCAGATTTTGAACTAAAGTCTTCCTGATTCCAGCCTCAGAGCTTTATCTATGATGTCGCCTAGCTGCCTCAAGTCAGAACCAGTCCTCTGAAGGGAATTACTCTTGGGACTTCTAGGCCATAAAAGTGTCAGGAGATGTTGGTTATCACAAGCATTTCCTGCATATGTATCATACTTCCATTATAACATGTTTATTCTCTTCAGGGACTTTTGTGTATTTGTGGAAGACTGTGCCCCAAGAATGATTGTACCAACTATTCCTGCTTTCATTTAGTAAATTCTTTTGCTAAAAGTCATTTAAGTCTTCTGGTTGATTGTTAAAGTGGTGGCTCATGAGTGAGGGCTAGAAGCCCAGTGCTTCAGGGATACTTACCTATATACAGCCCTGAGGGTTGGAGCAGTTAGCCCTCTAGGCATCCCAACCTTTCAGTGTGAGTTGGGTAAGTGAATGCTAGATGGGATGCTACATTATAAAATACATAGGGTCATTGTTTTCAAAATTCTGGTCAGATAGAAATGAACTGAAGGCAATTAAGACACAATGGTTTGGTGCAATGTTGGGCAAAAGCAATTACTCTGCTCTGATTTAGATATTTTCCACCCTTCTAATTATGGACAAGATAAAATTCATATTTCTTTCCCTGGAATTCCTAGTATGCCTTATTCTGGCTCCAACCCTATTGTTTTTTTTTTTCAATTTTATTTTTTATTGTGAACTTCACAATCATTAACACAGAAAAACCAACTGATGAATTCCTTCAGAACTCTGATCAAAGTAGTGTTCAGTAGTGACTTTGTTACATTCATGAAAACAGTCTTTATTTCCAAACATTTCTCATTATTCTCCAACACAAACTCTACTGTATCTAGGATGCTGTCCTCATAATATTCCTCTAACATGCCTTGACCATTTCATAGGATCACTGTATTTAGAATTGGTGGGAACTTTGGGGGTCAACTAACTTGGTTGCTATGTTTTATCTTTTAGGCTCACTAAATTTGTTTTATAAATCAAAACATTTCTTAATAAAGAGCAATATATTCTGCTGCTCTGAGTAGATACCAGGGACATATGGACTATTAATACTCTTTCTCTCCTCTCTAGCCCTTTTGTCCCTCTCCCCCATATGCCCTCCATCCCTGCCAAAATTATATTAAATAGAAAGCAAGATGTTTCTAAAGATAGGGATTTTTTTCTATCACCAACAATGAACAAACAAAAAAAATCATTCTGCTACTGTTTCAAAATTTCAATGTTAGTTTTGCCTGAACCTCTCCTCTAGTTCCTAATGAACTAAAACATTACATCATAAGAACTTCAAAAACAGAAGCTATATTTTAAAAAAGATGTGGGACTCCTTTAGTTCTGCACTAGTCTTAGAAAAACTTTCCAGAATATGTTGTTCTGCAGTATACAGTAGGCATTATGTATCTGATCCCGTATTTTTAAAAACATATTTCCACATTAATCTTGTGAAAGAAGAATCAGAACAATAATATGCTTCAATCTGCATTTCACACTCTAGATTTCTTTCTCTGGATGTGGATAGTATTTTAAAAATTTATTTATTTATTTTTAGTTTTCAACATTCACTTCCATAGGATTTTGAGTTTTACATTTTCTCCCTCTCCCTCAACCCTAAGGCAGTGTGCAATCTGATATAGGCTCTACCTATACATTCATATTAAGCATAGTTTCACATTAGTCATGATGTAAAGAAGAATTAGAACTAATGGAAGGAACCATGAGAAAGAAAAAACAAAACAGTACAACAAAAGAAAAGGAAAGGAGAGCATATAGTATGCTTCCATCTGCATTCAGACTCCAAAGTTCTTTCTCTGGATGTGGATAGTGTTTTCTGTTGTGAGTCTTTTGGAGTTGTCTTAGATCATTGTACTGCTGAGAAGAGCTAAGGTCTATCAAAGTTGCTCATTGCATTGTGTTGCTGTTACTATGAACAATGTTCTTCTGGTCCTGTTCACTTCACTTGGCATCAGTTCATATCAGTCTTTTCAGGTTTTTCTGAAATCCACCTACTTATCATTTCTTATAGAACAACAGTATTCCATTACATTCATATATTACAATTTGTCCATTCCCCAATTGATAGGCATCCCCTCAATTTTCAATTTTTTTGCCACCACAAAAAGAGCTGCTATAAATATTTTGTATTTATGACTCCTTTTCCCTATTTTATGATCTCTTTGGGATACAGACCTAGTAGTGGTATTGCTAGATAAAAGGGATCCCATAGTTTTATATCCCTTTGGGCATAGTTCTAAATTGCTTCTCAGAATGATTTGATATTGTATTCTTGAAAGTAGTGATTGGATCCTAAGATCTTCCAAAAGTTTGTCAATTTCAACTGAATGTCTGAACTCATGATATAATTGGTTCTCTGAACATATTTTCTGAAAACAGATTTAGCTATATCTTTGAGAATAACAATTTGTATGGTAACAGTGGGTCCACCAAGATCACTATATGAGTCACAATCCCCTACATAAGAGCATTCATATTTAGAACCACCTGTAAACTCATGGTACTCAATCTGTCATCTGTATATCACTTATCATTTGGATGGATTCCATGTATCTATTGCAGAGTCCTTAGGTCTCAGCACTAAAAACAACCATGCCATTATAACACTCTCCAAGGCTTCCTCTTCTGTCTTAAGCCATAAAATCTCATCCTCTTAGGAGGTGGTGGTGGAGAATGAGGAAGACTGGGAACCTTGTTAACACTGCTGCCACTATGCCTAGGAGGAGGTGATGAGAATCCTCTAAGAGGCCTCATATTATCACAGTCTTTTAGAGGGAGATAGAAGATGCCCTCCATGACCTGGAGGCATTCAATCAAAGCTTCCTCTTCCCTGAATGGGAAATCCTATAGATTCATTACAGAACATCTTTATGAAACCACTAGAGACATAGAAATTGGGATCCTAGGGTTCAGATATATGATCAAGAATGATCATTGTGTACCCCACAAACTTATCAAATTTTCCACCAATAAGAACAACTCTCTTAGTGGAATGCATTCATTGAAAAACTTGATTGAAAGGTAAGGATGATTTCTTTCATGCATCTGTATTTTATCTTTTATGGCTGTGTTGAGGTTTAAGGTTTAAGGGCGCTCAAGACTCCAAAGTACCGAGACACTGGGTCCTGCTGAATGAATTCGACTCAAGTCTTATCTCAGCCAAAGTAAAGCAAAGTTTATTAAAGATTCTCCATAATGGGTAGCCTCTTAAGGAGCCTATATATCTGTGACACTTGTATTGACAAATGGGCCAGAATAATCTGACACAGAATGAGTCTGATCTAGATAATTCTCAGCTCCTTCGTGGAGGCAAGATGCATCTTATATACAGAAAGATTGTGGGAGGGATCTAGGGCTGGTCTAGGGAAGGGGCTTGGGGAGGGTCTTGAGGAGGAGTCCAAGGAGGATCTTGTGGGGACTGAGGTCCTAAGGGTGGGAAATACCTGGAGATGACAGATAATGGAGGGCTAGGCTAGTTTAAGGGTAACAGATTTAGGTATAAATATTTGATAGGATCAAACTTAGGAAGCAGCTGGACTGTAGAGGGCTAGGTTAGGTTAAGTGTAATAGAGATTTGGGCCTAGCTAGAATGAAAAGGCTTATGGCCTCAGGCAAATGCCTGAATGGGAAATCTCGTGGGAAGATTCAAGGAGAGTTCAAGGGGTTTCCCAGAGCCTGTACCCTATCAGCTGCATATATAAGGGGATCAACTAATATTTGTTGATTATTTAGTGGAATTATTTTAAAATCCTCTCCTTGGTTGAAAAAAAATAACTGTACACATAAGAATTGGAGAAAGAGGATTAGAAAGCAGTTCATGTGTAAAAAGCCTGGGGATTTTAGTGGATTTCAAGCTCAATATCTGTCAGGAATATAATATGCCAGCTAAGAAAGCTAATGAGATTTTATACTGAATTAGTAATAATAATAGCTAACAGTGATATAATACTTTAAGGTATACAAATCACTTTCCATGCATTATCTTGTTTGACTGGATCTTCACAATAATTCTGTGAGGTCAATACTAATATTGCCCTCCTTATACAGAGGACTAACAGAGAAGAGTGACTTGCTGGTGGCTCCACAATGTCTGAAGCAAGTCAAAAGCTTCTTGAACGCATGATCACATTTTCTCTACTGCACCATGTACCTGAACAGGGAAAATAATTGTTATATGATCAGAAATTTAGAGCTAGATGGGGGACTTAGAAGCCAGCTAGTATGATACCTTCATTTTTCTATAGAGCAAACTAAGGCTCAGAGAAATTAAGAGACTTGTACCTCCCTGAACATCCTTATCTCAACTCCCACAAATGAGAGGGATCCCAGAGCAAGATCAGCACAAAGCTGTATCTTCCCCACCCTCTCCACCAGGTTCTAAGAGGTAGCTCTGAGTGGGGGTGGGGGATGTCTTTCTTGGACCCCATTGGCTTGAGACACCATTTCAATATGTTCTACCTAATATTAGACACCAGCACCCCAGTTTCATTTAGTTAATGTCAATTAGCTTTTATAAATTGATGTTTACAGAGAAGACCTAGGAAGTACAGAAGTACAAATATTTCTCTCCCAACACCTGGCTGCATTCTCTATCCTATACCATCTTGGTCACTAAGTAGGGTGGGCTTCAACTTAATTTGGCTGCTACAATCATTTGTCCCACCAAATTCACTTTCAAATGTGGGATGACTGACTGTTGAATCACTGTCACTTCCTCTTGACTGCCATAAACTCCATCTGTATTAGGTCAAGCAGATCACTTGTGTCTTTCCTCTTCATGACTGACTACAAAATTCAGCAGGTATGAGACCTTTCATCTCCCTGCTGAAGGGTGACAGCAGCCCATTTGAATAGAGCCTGGCAGGAAAAAGAAGAAAGAGGCTTGCTTTGGTGGGTTAGTGCCATTTGAATCCACTCTAGTTCTCAGTAACTAATCAATAATTCATCTGTTTACCATATGCTTGGCAGACTGGAAGCAATTACAGAATTGCACTATGTCTATGGATGTTCGAAATCAGGGAGCAAGGTCTTCCATTACACCTCCTTATGACTTCATTGAAGCAGGTTCTTCTGCCTCTTTCACATGGGCTGACAGCAGGCTGAATACAGTGTGTATGCTCTATGGATGGCACCTTATTGAATAGGCCCTCTGACTTAACTCTCCCATACTTCCTCATCATGTCCATTTAGGATAGTTCTTGCCAGAGTGGAGTGTTTTTCTAGAGCTCCAGGAAGAAGATAAACTGATGAAATTTTGAGATCTGTATGAACACTACTTCTGTAACTATTTAATTACAGACCTTTCTTTCCTTTCTTGTCTCCCTTCCTTTCTTCCATCTTACCTTTTCCCTTCTTTTCCCCTCTCTTTTCCTTCCTCTCTTCCTTCTTTCCTCTCTTTTCTCTCTCTTTCTTTTCTGGAAGTCTCCTTCTCTCATATTCCTCTCAAGAAGTTCCCCTTGGTCATGGTATAGTTTCTTTGCTTAGGTTCCTTAGGAAACCATGAATCCACATCTAGTTTGTCCTTGGCTCCCAATATAGACACTTCTGTCAGCTGTCATGCTACTAGCACCCTTATGGGAAGATGGGAAGTCCTATATCCTCAGGACCCTCCAAAGCTTGAAGGGTCCTCCTCCAATCAAAGGGAGGGTGGGTGAAGGAAACTTAGGCCAAGATTGAAGCTTCTCTCCTTCCCTCCCCAGGAAGTCCTTCTCAAGGGTTTTGATTGGAATGCTAGGCTTGGTCCAATTTCTTTTTTTTTTTTAAACAAATACTTTATTAACTTCTGTTTTACATCATTCATTTCCGCCAGATTTTGAGTTACAATCATTTCCCCCCACTGTTTTTCCCCTACCCACCCTCCCAGAATAGCAGTCCCGCAAGATGTCACTTCCTCCAATCTGCTCTCTCCCATATCTTCTCCCATACCCCCTTCGACTTTTCCATTAGAGGAAGGTGAATCTTTGTGTCCCAATGCCTGCACATCTTATCTCCCAATCACAAGCAAAAGAGTATTACTAATAGTATTTATATATATTTGAAACATTTAATCTTAAGACCTTGAATTTCAGATCCATTTCCTTCCTCCCTTGTCACCCATTCCCTCTGGGGAGATAAGTAATTCAGTATATGTTGTACATGTCTAGCTATGCAAAACATTATCATAGTAGATATATTGTATAAGGCTGCTTATAATTCCCTCCCACCCATCCCACCCCTCACCCAGTCCATTCCCTACTTGATCCCGTCCCTCTTCTATAGTGGGTACTTCGAACTTCCCCTCCCCCCAAGGATGCCCTCCCATCCATCATCCCTCCTCTCATCCCCCTTTCCCCTATTCTACTGTAGGTTGAGATATCCCATTTAGTATGTATGTCATTCTCTCCCTGAACCAAATTCAATGAGAATGTGATTTTGCCTTTTTGCCTTCCTATTCTTCCCCTCCCTTGCAACCATTTCCCCTTGCTTCTTCTACATGAGATAGTTTACCCTACCCTGTCTCTCCCCATCTCCTCTTGCCACTTTCCTCTCTCACCTCATAATTTCACCCCTTGAGTATCCTCCCTTCCCAACAAATTCAACCTATGCCCTCTATCCATATATAACTGTAACCATATACACACACATTCACATATGTATTCATATGACCATACACCCTTCTTCCATTATTTTCATACTGAGAAAGATTTCATCAGTCACAGTTATTGTTTTTCCATATAGGAATGTAAATAGTTCAACTTTGATAAGTTCCTTTTGATATCTTTTCCCTGACTACCTTCTCAGGCATCTCTTGCTTCTTGCGTCTGGATTCAAATTTTCTATTCAATTTTGGTTTTTTCCTCAAGAATGCTTGAAAGTCCTCTATTCCACTGAATGACCATATTTTCCCCTGAAACAAAATACTCAGTTTTGCTGATAGGTGACCCTTGGGTTCATTCCCAGCTCTTTTGCCCTCTGGAATATCATATTCCATGCCCTTCGATCCCTCAGTGTAGAAGCTGCCAGGTCCTGGGCTATTCTGATTGTGTTTCCACAATATTGAAATTGTTTCTTCCTGGCTGCTTGGAGTATTTTCTCCTTGATCTGGGGATTCTGGAACCTGGCTATAATATTCCTGGGAGTTTTCTTTTTGGGATCTTTTTCAGGAGGTGATCGGTGGATTCTTTCAACCTCTATTTTGCCCTCTGGATCTAAAACATCAGGGCAATTTTCCTTGAGAATTTCTTGAAGGGTGATTTCTAGGTTCTTTCTTTGATCATGGCTTTCAGGTAGTCCAATAACTTTTAAATTGTCTCTCCTGGATCTATTTTCCAGGTCAGTGGTTTTTCCCATGAGATATTTCACATTGCCTTTTATTCTTTCATTTGTTTGGATCTGCTTAACAGCATCTTGATTTCTCATAAAGTCACTAGCTTCCATTTGCTCCAGTCTAACTCTGAAGGAATGAATCTCCTCAGTGAGCTTTTGAGATTCTTTTTCCATCTGGCAAATTCGACTTTTTAAGGCATTCTTCTCCTCATTGCCCTTTTGGGCCTCCTTTGCCATTTGAGTTAGTCTATTTTTTAAGGTGTTGTTTTCCTCAATCAGGCTGTTGACCCTCATTTCATACTTTTCCTGCATCCTTCTCATTTCACTTTCCAATTTTTCCTCCACTTCTCTTATTTGATTTTTAAAGTCCTTCTTAAGGTCCTCTATGGCCTGCAACCCCCTCATGTTTTTCCCCTGGGGCTTTTGGAGCAGGACTTCTGACCTCACAGTCCTCTTCCCACTCTATGTTTTGACCCTCTTTGCCCCCAAAGTAGGAGTCTAGGCTTGCGTTTTTCTGTTTAATTTGTTTCCTTTGCCTTGGCGTGCTGCCACTTAATTACTTGACTTTGGGGCTTGTTGCCACACTATGGCTTTGCTGCCAGATAGGGGAATTTTCATCCTGAACGTGTGGGGGCCAACTTCCATTTCTGGCAAGCTGTAAACCCACCCACAACCTCTACCCCAGATCACAATCCAGATCCAGTGAGGTTAAAGCAAGAGCGATTACCCCCCAAGACTGATCGCTGAATCTCCCTACAAATTCGCAGGCCAGGAGCTGGAGCTGCCTCTGAAAACTACAAAATGGCGTGTCTCCTCAGAGGCTTTTAGCCCCCAGGGGAGGAAGCTGACGCGTTCCCCCAGTACTGGTCCCAAAATCCATAGGGCACTAACCTCTCACTTTGTCCTAGGCATGTTTATGTTGATAATTCTGGAATCGCCATAGCTGCTGGTGTTCTGGGGTCCCTCCAGCTGGCTGTTGGCCCTGCCACCCTGGGGCTAAAACCGCGCTGCCAGCTCCCAGACTGCTGCACTGGTCCTTCCTGCAGGGCTTCTGGGCTGTCCTCAGCGGGAGGTTAGTTTCTATGTGTCGTTCTGTGGGTGCTGGGGCTCCAGAAGTTGTTCAGAGTCCCCTTTTACATAGTTTGGAGGTAATCTGGGGGCAGAGTGGCTTGGACGCGCTGTTTCTACTCCTCCATCTTGGCTCTGCCCCCACTCCAATTTCTTAAATGATTCCCTTGTCAACTTACTTGATAAATTATAGATGACCTCTAGGTTGTGAATCATTTTTCTTTGCTGATCATAAACCTCTTCCTGAGCAATGTCACTCCAGCTCCAAGTATTTTTTTACTATATAAAAAGTTTATGATTTTATCATATGAATCTTTCCATATAAAACTTGTGACTTATTTGAAACTAAAGCCTGTGGTTGAGATTGATTAATTATTTTCACCTGCTTACAGTACCAGGGCAACTTATTTTAAGTATGGTGGAGTTACTTGATTGAGAAAATCAACCAACACACACACACACACTGTACCCATTTTATGTGATATATTGTAGATGTCTTATCCCCCACCAGTGGCCTATAAGCACCTTAATATCATGTGATTTAAAGCAGAAAGAGACCTTTGAGGCCATCTCCTTTAACCTTCCCATTTTACAGATGAGGAATTTAGGGCACCGAGGTAAATGACTTGTACAAAATCCTATCACTGTTAAGTAGCAGATTCAAGGCTAGGTCTCCTGACTCTCAAGTCATGTATCTCAGGTAGAGACTTATTTTTTTACCTTTGTATTTCTACAACCTAGTAAAGTGCCTAGCATATAGTAGGTATTTAATAAATAGTTGAATTGAATTGAATTTTTTTTAACAGAACTGGATGGTAATGCATCAGAATGTTCTACCTTCCTCTATACAGCAAAGAGTGATTGCCACCTAATTTGATCCTAAATTTATTGTTTAAAAAACAGTCAATGCACAACTAAATGGCCACTAAGCCCAGGGTTATTTGACATGATACTTGAAATGTATATTACCAAATAAATGAGATGAGTCATTTTGCTTATGAGATCAGCATTGGAGCTGAGGGAATTGGTCGTTGACAAATGTGCAGTCAATACAAACTGTAGGGTGGGGGGAGGGGAATGTTTTAGACTCTTTGTGGAGATGTAAAACTACTTGAAGAGGTCTTTTCTCACTTTCCTTATTAAAATTCTAAACACAAATTGTGCATATTTTTGCCTGATAGGAAAGCTTTTTGGAAATAAAGAGTGGTAGGTAATCTCTTCTCTCACTTCTCATTACTTTCCCTTTCATTTTAGACACAGACCTTTTACCAATAGTATATATTTATACATTCTGAGCTGTGGAATTTCTCTTGGCTTCTGGCCCACAATTCCAAACACCTATAGGCATTACTCCAGGACCTCTGTATCTACCTCCTGGTTCACCTTATACCTTCTTTCATCTCCATTATCTTTAGCACAATTTCTTTTTTCAGCTTAGTCAAGGAACCAAGGAAGCTAGGTTTTCATCTCAGTTCTGCCACTAAATAACTATGTAACCTTGAGTAGTTACTTCCTATTTCTGGCTACCAGCTTCCTCTTCTGTAAAATACTACTAGTGATACTTGTATGGGTTGTGAAGCACTTGTCACTTGCCTTTGTCATACCCACAGGCAATGCCATGAAAACTTATGGAGTTTGCAGCAATTTGCCTACTAGTTGGGCAAAGAGCCAAGAGCTCTCTACTTTCCTGTGGTCAGGCTTTTGGGGAAAGCAGGGAAAATCAGGTCAGAAAGCTTCAGGATAGTTATCATGGAGAGAGAGAGAGAGAGAGAGAGAGAGAGAGAGAGAGAGAGAGAAAGGTGGGGGTGGGGGGAGAATGGGTCATGGGGAACAATGGCACAATGGGCAGGAACAGATAGAGCATTAATGGCAAGTTGGAGCCTTTGTTACTGACTAGCCAGAAGCCAAGAGTACTCCTATCCCCTTTCTTTCTCCCCTTCAGAGAGAGGTGGTTTCCTTGGCTCATGTTAGTTAGTGCTGGGAGTTTTTATTTCAATGTATAGTTTTATGCTTCTGCTACTCTCTTAAATATTGCTTTGTCCTACCCAGACTTTGGGCCCTAAGGGAGTGACTAGGACACATAGCATTAATTCTTTAAAGCATACCCAGGGAAGTCTTGCAGACCAGGAATGAGGATAACTAAGTGTGCCAAGACCAACTGTTTGTTAAATCATATGCCATCAACCAATATTAAGAAGAAGGTGTAGCTCTTTGAACTTAATGGACTGTTCAATAATGGGCTGTTGTTATTCAGCTTACAAGTGGGGACCTGGAGAGCTGCACCTAGCTGAGTGATTGTATTTAATAAAAGAATTTAAAAAACCATTTTCCTCACTGAGTCATTTTCTGTAGATGCTGAGCTCTCATTTGAAGATTTGTGGCCAACGTGCACCTAGTCTGACAGCTGCTGACCCAGTTATTATTGTTTAAAAGGAAAAAAAAACCTCTTGTATGTCAAGAAAACTGGTTAGCACTAGTTCTTTAATTAAACAAAGAAAAAAAGATCAGGAAGACTACAATTTTTTAAAAGCAGAAAGAAAGCAGACCATTTCCCCCTTAGCACAAGCTGAGGGTGAGCTAAAGAAATAGAGGAAATGAATCTGATATTTTCATAACCTTGAAGATGGCATGAGGCCCAATTCAAACCCCAGACTTATTTTATTTTCATTTTGTAAAGCAATGAAACTAACTGCAGCAACAACAAAATTCCTATGAATCAGAAAGTCACAGTGGGGAAGGTAGAAGCTTCCTACCTAGCTACTTAAAAGGATAGCCTAATGTGGCTTATTGGTCTGAGCTGGAAGGCCCTGATTGCCCAAGTACCAACCCTGTCCAAGTGCCTAACCTGTCATCCTTCAGAGCTGAATGGCCCTTACCTGATTTACAGGTTACCCTTGGTTGCTAGAGGCTTGCAGAACCACTGTTTCAGAATTGCATAACTTGGCACTAGGGTAAGGGCCAAAATTAAAAGAGAATAAATTCTTTGGGCACAAATAAGTTAGGCTAGAGACAGACTGACAATGGATGGTTGCTGTGGGTCACATGACTAACAGGAGAGTGTGCAATGGCAACTCTGTGTTTTTCACAGGCTGCCTGAAATCCTTTCGTGGGCTGCAAGAGGCCTGGGCTGTATGTTGTACAGGTCTACACTATGTGAATGCCAGCTATTTTCCTTTGAGGACTCTCTCAATTCTATTATTTTACTATGCTTTATTTCCTTCTCTTGTTAAAAATGTAGTCAAACAAGGCTTTTGAACTTTGTGATTTCATCTCCACTGGGCTTTTGTTCCCTTTGAAATGTTCCTATATTGAATTTTTCCAGTAACCACTAGAAACAACTTATTGTAACAAAGAGCTGGGAACATTTGAATAATTAGGAGCTTCAATTAATGGACTTTTTTCTTTCCCTCTCTTTTTAGCAGAAATAGGCAAAAATGTTTTTTTCTTCTTTTTTCTTTTTCTGGTCTTTATTAATTTGTTTATTTACTTTTAGTTTACAAGATTCAGTTCCACAATCCTTTGAGTTTCAAATTTTCTCCCCTTTTCTCTCCTCCCCCCCACCCTTGGTAGCATGCAATCAAGTATAGGATCTGCAAGTACTAGTATTAGACATTAGTCAGGTAATAAAGAAGGATTATAACTGATGGAATGAACAATGGGAATGAGGAAACAAAACCAAACAAGAAAATGAAAGAGCAGGTAGTTTGCTTTAATTTGCATTCAAACTTGTTCTTTTTAGTTCTTTCTCTGAATGTAGACATCTCTCTCCATCATGAGTCTTTTGGAGTTTATTTATAACCCTGCATGACTGAGAAGAGTCCAGTCCATCAAAGTTGGTCATCACACATGTGTTGTGCCTGTAATTGTGTACAGATTTCTCCTGATTCTGCTCTTCTCACTCAGCATCAGTTCATATAAGCCTCTCCAGGTAAATATGAAGTGTATCTGCTCCTCATTTCTTATAGCACAATAGTATTCCATTACATTCATATACCACAACTTGTCCAGCCATTCCCCAATTGATGGGCATCCCCTTAATTTCCAGTTCTTTGCCACCACAAAATGAGCTGCTGTAAATATTTTTTGTACATTGGGGTCTTCCTCCCACTTCTATGATCTCTTTGGGATACAACTTAGAAGTGGTATTGCTGGGCCAAAGGGTATGAAATTATTTATAGCCCTTTGGGCATAGTTCCAGATTGCTCCTCAGAATGGTTGAATCAGTTCACAATTCCACCAACAATGCATCAGTGTTCCAATTTTTCCACATCCTCTCCAGCATTTGTCATTTTCCTGTTTTGTCATCTTAGCCAATCTGACTGGTGAGATGTGGTACTTGTAGATATCTTTAAGATATGCTGGTAGATATCTTTAATTTCTTCCTCTGAAAATTGCCTGTTCATATCCTTTGACCATTTATCAATTGGGGAATGACTTATATTATTATAGATTTGACTCAATTCTCTGTATATTTTAGAAATGAGGCCTTTATCAGAGATACTGGTTGTAAAAATTCTTTCCCAATTTTCCACTTCCCTCTTAATCTTGGTTACATTGGCTTTGTTTGTACAGAAACTTTTCAATTTAATGTAATCAAATTTATTCATTTTGCATTTTATAATGCTCTTTAATTCTTGTTTAGTCATAAAGTCTTCCCCTCTCCAAAAATCTGATAGGTAAACTATTCCTTGCTTTCTCAGATTGCTTATAGTATCAGCCTTTATACCTAGATCTCATTTATACCTATACCCATTTAGACTTGCCTTTGGTATATGGTGCTAGGTAATGGTCTATGCCCAGTTTCTGCCATACTATATTCCAGTTTTCCCAGGAGTTTTTGTCAAATAATGAGTTCTTATCCCCAGAACTGGGGTCTTTGGGTTTATCAAACAGTAGATTACTATAGTCATTGACTGCTGAGTCTCATGTGCCCAATCTATTCCATTGATCCACTACTCTATTCCTCAGCCAGTACCACGTAGTTTTGATGACTGCTGCTTTATAATGTAGATTCCCTAGCATTTATTTTCAGTAATTCCCTTGATATTCTGGACCTTTTGTTCTTTGAAATGAATTTTGTTACTATTTTTTCTAGCTTTATAAAGTAATTTTTTGGTAAATTGATCTGTGTGGCAAAAATATTTTTAAAAGAGAGAGGGGTGGATGTGTGTTGGACTGGAATGAGCAGAAATTAGAAGACAGGTTTGAGATCCAAATATGACAACTGTGTGACCTCAGGAAAATCTCTTTATTTCTCTGAGTCTCTCTGATATCTCACCTGTAGAAAAGGGAAAACATATGGTCTACTTATCTCATAAGGCTGTTGTGAAGAAATGCTTTTTAAACTTCTGCTAGCATCCAAATATCCCCAGGCACAGCTGAGGGATATGGAGATGTAGTTGGTACACTAATGGAGGGAGAGTTGGTACATGATTTTTTGTTCTCAGATGATTGTGCACTCAGTGTAGCCTCTGAAACTGAGATGCAACAAAGTATAGATGGACTCTCTGCTGCTTGTGCTAATTTTAGACCTAACAATTAACTCCAAGAAAACACAGGTTCTTTTAATGGGAACGGGAATTTGAAGATCTTCCCTGCCCCTGAACAAATCTAGGGGAGAGTTTGAAGACCTCCCCTACTTTGAATGTAAACTCTGCCCCCTTTTAGGCTGAATGTAATCACATGGAGCCTGTGATGGAGGGGATTTGCTGAAGGGTGCAGCAGAGCCCACAGTAAGCTTCCCTTCTGTGAAGATAAACTCTATCCCCTAATAAGTTAAATATAGTCACATGGAGCCTGTGGTGGGAGGAGTTTGCTGAAGGGAAGCAGAGCCCAAAGGAAGCTGGTCAGAGTTAGTCAGACAGTGGGGAAGAGAGAGGCAAGGAGATAGAGAGGTTTATGAGCAAATATTGATCTTATATTGGTTTGTGGCAAGGCTGAAGGATTCTGTGGCTCTCAGTGTTATTATGGCTTCTGAATATCTTTGGTATTATGATGGAATTGGCTTACTGGTTTTGGAATTCAGTTTTCAGGTATCTAAACAAATGCTTCAGTTCTATCCTCTATCTGGAATGTTTGGTATATTTTGCAGTTGAACATCATGGGATACTTATAGTCATGGTCTTTATTGTGATTATCGATGCTGTACATATTGCATTGGTGCTACAGTTCTCCATCAGCCAGTGCCACATCATCCATACATGGAGTCATTGTTTACAGCAAATGGAGAAATTTTGAAGATCATGGATAAGTTCATTTACCTTGACTATACACTTTCCAGGGATGTACACATAGATGATGAGGTTGATGCACGCATTGCCAGAGCTAACTCAATGTTTGGAAGGCTATGAAAGAAAGTGTGAGAGAGAGAAGGTATACAAACTGAAGATCTACAGAGTGGTTGTGCTGACCTCATTGTTTATGCCTATGAAACCTGGACAGTCTACCAGCATCAATGGCAGGAAACTGAACAGATTTCATTTGAATTACCTTAGGAAGATTCTGAAAATCACCTGGCAAGATAAGATAGCAGACACTGAGGTCCTTTCTTGAACTAAACTGCCAACCATTCAAACTCTACCACAGAGAGCACAATTCCAATGGACTGGTCATGTTGTTTGAATAAAAATGTATGTTTGTCTAAAAGATTATTTTATGAAGAACTCATACAAGGCAGGCACTCACATGGTAGTCTGAAGAAGTGATACAAGGGCATTCTCAGGGTCTCTCTGAAGAACTTTGGAATGGATTGTGAGACATGAGAGAGTGACAAACGACCATACCGCATGGTATACCCACATCAAAGAAGGAGCTGTGCTCTATGAGTGAAGCAAAATTGCAATAGTTCAAAAGAAACATGAGATGTGCAAATTTAGAGATATCTCCGCTCCAAATGTTCAATATAGATTATTTGTGCCCAGCCTGTGATAGAGCCTTTAGAGCTCATATTGGTCTGATCAGTCACAGTCAGACACACTTGAACCTTGACTCCAACATAGTGATGCTGTTTTGTTCCTCTTTGAGAACAAAAGACAACAACTAACCAATGCCTAAAAGAACCTCTTTTCATTCATTCACTCACTCAATCTACAAACATTTATTAAGCACTTACTATGTTCCATGCACTATGATAAGCTCTGGAGATGCAAAGAGGAAGGGGGGAAACACCATATCTATATATGTATGTATATATCTTTATCTATCTGCACATACACAAACATACAGACACACACACATATTTATGTATGTGAATGATACAAAGTATATGTAAAGTAACCTTAGCAGGGAAGGTATTTGTGATGGGGGGCTCAGGAAGGGCCTGAAAAGGTTAGCAACTGAAGAGAATCTTGAAGAAAAATCAATTTGGAAATTATTTGGAAGATAGATTGAGGTAATAAGAACCAGTAAAACCTGTTTGACTGATATGGCCCTGAGAGAAATAATTACTAAATAACTCATTGTTAATATGGGCTAGACACAGGATTTATTCCTTTCTGAAACCTTATTCTCTGTTATGATAAACCAGAATCTGAAAGACATCTTTGATAAAGAGATTGGATGAACTTTCTCCTCAATCTTGTTCAGACCTCACCTGGGTCAAGAAGCCCATTGTATTCTACTCAAGTTTGAGTGGGGATAAATTCTTTGTTTAGATTACCCAAAATTGGGAGTAGTTTAGAAGTAAATGACATAATGAAAGTCAAGTCCCCTAGTCCCTCATCAGAATAGGTCTACTTCTCATTATAATATTAATTCTCTGCTATTATTTGTTAACCAATCAGAGTTGATTGCCACCCTCAGGAATATCTATTTTTTTAAATTAAATTTTATGTTTATTTTTAGTTTACATCATTATTACAACAAGATTTTGAGTTACAAATTTTCTCCCCGTCTTTCCCCTACCCACTACCCCAAAACAGCAATCCCACTGTATACCCCCTCCCCCAATATGTTCTCTCTTATATTCTTCCCCATTCCCCCCCCAACTTTCCTGTAGGGCAAGATGATGTCTATACCCCAGTGCCTGTTTATCTTCTTATTTCCCAGTTGCATGTAAAAAAATTATATATATATATATATATATATATGCATATATATATATACACACACATATATATAATGTATATATTAAATATTTGATTTTAAAACTTTGAATTCCAGATTCTTTCCCTTTCTCCCTCGTCACCCACCCTTACTGGGAAGATAGGCAATTCAATATAGGTTGTATATGTGTAGCTACACAAAGCATTTCCATAGTGGATATATTGTGAAAGACTGACTATATTTTCCTCCATCCTTTCCTGCCCATCACTTGTTCTATTCTCTACTTTGACCCTGTCCCTTTTCAAAATTGTGTGCTTCTAACTTCCCTTCCCCGCAACCTGCCCTCTCCTCCATCATCCCTCTTTTATCCCCTTCACCTCTACTCTCCTGTACGGTGAGATACCCTATTTAGTGTGTATGTCATTCCCTCCCTAAGCCAAATTCAATAAGAGTAAGGTTGACCCATTCCCTTTTGCCTTCCTGTTCTTCCCCTCCATTGTAAGTTTTCCCTTACCTCTTCTATATGAGATAATTTACCCCATTCTGTCTCTCCCCATCTCCTCTCATTATATTCCTCTCTCACCTCTCAGTTTCACCTTTTAAGTATCATCCCTTCCTATTCAATTGGTCCTGTGCCCTCTGTCTATGTATACCTATACACATATATACACACACTCACATATGTATTCATATGCACATATATCCTCCTATATAGACATATATGCATGTATACATGGATATACATTTATATTCCCTTCAACTATCCTCATACTGAGAAAAGTTTCATAAGTTACAATTATTGATTTCCATGTATGAATGTAAATAGTTCAACTTTGATAAGTTCCTTATGATTTCTTTTCCCTGTTTACCTTCTCATGCTTCTCTTGCTTCTTGTATCTGAATGTCAAATTTTCTATTCAACTCTGTTTTTTTCATCAAGAATGCTTGAAAGTTTCATTGAATGACCATATTTTCACCTGAAACATGATACTCAGTTTTGCTGGATAGGTGATTCTTGGTTTTAATCCCAGCTCCTTTGATCTCCAGAATATCATATTCCAAGCCCTTTGATCCCTCAGTATAGAAGCTGCCAGGTCCTGTGTTATCCTGATTGTGTTTCCAAAATATTCAAATGGTTTCCTCCTGGCTGCTTGTAATATTTTCTCCTTGATCTGGGAATTCCGGAAGCTGGCTATAGTATTCCTAGGAATTTTCTTTTTGAGATCTTTCAGGAGGTGATAGGTAGATTCTTTCAACCTCTATTTTGTTCTCTGGTTCTAAAACATCAGAGCAATTTTCCTTGAGAATTTCTTAAAGTATGATTTCTAGGTTCTTTTTTTGATCATGGCTTTCAGGTAGTCCCATAATTTTTAAATGATCTCTCCTGGGTCAGTGGTTTTTCCAATGAGATATTTCACATTGCCTTCTATTTTCTCATTTTGTTTGGATCTGTTTAATAGTATCTTGCTTTCTCATAAAGTCTCTAGCTTCCATTTGCTCCAATCTAATTCTGAAGGAATGATTCTCTTCAGTGAGATTCTTCTACACTATTAGTGGGAGGAAGAAAAAAAGAAATTTACATGATAATTTTGTTGTATATTTGAAAGGAATAGCAAGTTAAAAATAGTAGATTTGCATGTCAATTATCTTTTTTTTAAATTGTACTACATTATGGAAATGCTAATTTTATTCCATAAATTTAAAAAAGAGAACAACATAACATAGGGGAAAGAAAAGAGGCAATACTTTGGTTTATAGACTCTCATTAAATATAATTTATGCCAGGAGGGTGAACATGAAGAAGACACTTCCTTTGCTACCTATTTCCTGAGCTAAACTCATGGATATTAATTCATGGGAGTTGGTAGCAGTGTAGCATCTAGGATACCACTTCTTGCTTATGCAAGATTAGCTACTCCAGGTACTTTGCAAAACCACATCTATGCGAAAGCATAGCTGATATGTTTGCTTCTTGTTGGATAGGGCCTTGGACCTGGAATTAGGAAGACCTGAGTTCAAACATGGCCTCAGACACTTATTAGCTATGTGACCCTGGGCAAAACTTTTAACATTTGCCTCAGTTTCCTCATCTGTAGGGGATAATAATAGCACCTACCACCTAGGGTTGTTGTGATGATCAAATGAGATAATAATTCTTTTATTTTTATTTTTAATTCTTTTGCTTTTTGGAGAGGGGAAGGTAGGGAAATTGGGGTTAAGTGATTTGCCCAAGGTCACATGGCTAGTTTTGTGTTAAGAGTCTGAGGCCAGATTTGAACTCATGTCCTCCTGACTCCAGGGCTGGTGCTCTATTCACTGCACCACCTACCCACCCCTGACATAATAATTCTTAAGCACAATGTCAGCATGTAGTTAGTCCTATGTAAATGTTAGTTGTGATGATTATTATCCAGATGACACAGTTAAAAGTATTTAATGAAATAGAAAAGTAAGAAAATTTATAGGGATAGACATAATACAGGATGTGCCAGGTGCACTTTCAGGTATACCCTAATGTTGCAAAATTTTGGAGCAAGTATACTTTGTATCTCATTTTTTTGTTTACACTTTAATGTAAAATATAGTTTATTAAAAATAAGGGATTTTTTTTGCTTTGGTGAATAAAAATGATGTCCTTTATGATTTTGTATTCAATAAATGTTTGCTTTAAAAAGAAAAGAAAAATGTCTGGGATCACACCTCGGTGAAGTGTTTTGCACATGTTCATGGTTGCAATAAGACATTTTATCCATAAATATGTGGTATCTTATCCCACAAATAATATAAACTGGGAGAGTAGGCATATATGTAGGAATGTACAGGACCAGAATACATGAATGGAATGCCAATGAATGCCTCTGATAATATAGGACTACTGATACCTTGTGGTGTTCATTGCACCAGTTTCACTGGACCTGCTACCTGCTAGATGTTACATCTCCATGGGATGTGTTACAAGTTTCATGGCAAATGGCAGTCTCAAGTCAATACTGATCCTTGGTCTCATGGACATATGTGCTGAGCAGAATCCTCTTCCAGTGTCTAATGGTCTTATAGTGACTGGTCCTTGCTCCCTAGCTGAACCCAGCTTCTAAGCTTATCTACCTTCAAGGCCACCCACTAGTCACCTTAACTCTACTTTTCAAGGGCATAGTGGCTGCTTGATAAGAGCAAGCTCAAATTTTTTTACAGTAATAGCTGGACTTCTCTGACTTCTCCACCATGCCCCTTTTTTGTGTAGCTTCTCCTCCTCCCCCTCTTTTCCTGCTTTTTAGCATTTCTATTTTGTCTCTCCCATTAGATGGGAGCTCCTTGAAGGCTGGGACAATCTTTCTTATTTAGTATTTGTATACCTAGCACTTAGCACAGTGCCTGTCTTATAGAACGCACTTAATAAATGTTTATTGACTATTAGCTACTATGAATAAAGTATTGTACTCCCAGGGAGCTGGGAGACCTTAGTCTTAAAAAAAAAAGATTTATTACACACAATATTGAATGCTAATAGAACTGTTTAAATATTCCACACAGCCATTAATAGTTAAATATGTCTATTTCAATGCATAATGTCAACAATTTTTCAGTTACTTCCACTGAGTTCTCTATAGAATTTTTTATTTAGTCATTCTCTTTCACTTTTTTTTACAAGCATTTTTATTAATTAATCAATTAACAAGTATTTATTAACCACCTGTGCCTATATGCTTAATTAAGCCAGGCAGGTACCATGCTGTGTGTGTGTGTGTGTGTGTGTGTGTGTGTGTGTATACAAATTTAAAGAGAAAAACAATCCATACTGTCTAGGAACTTACTTTCTGTTAAGAAGTTAAAATTTTTTTGTGCTGCTTTTTTCACTATAAATTATTTCATAAATTTCTTTAATGACATCTTTTAGTGCAGTTCTTTATAGTTTTTACTTGTTATGTGTTGTAGTCTAGTCCCATCCATCATTGGTCTGTTTTTAGGTCTCTGAAAGATGTTCATTAATGTATAAACAAAAAGGATGGGCTGATCATCTAGCCAGAGCAAGGGCTAACTGATAGACTGTTATGTGCTCCACAGGTATCCTCATAAAATCAAGAGGAATAAAGGAAGGCCTCCAACAGGCTGGGTGGTATTCATGAGGCAAAATTATGGAATAACTTAAATAAAACTTGCACAGGACAGGAAGACATGGAAGGATATTGATGGAGGGAACAGAGTGGCTATTTTTCCTAAAAATCTTCCCATATTTCTTTGTATTCCTTATACTTGTCAGTCTTACTTGCATTATATTAAAATACAGTAAGGTTCTGCAATTTAATTAACTAATTCCTACTGTCAGATATTTAGTCTGCTAGTGGCTTTTTGAAATTACAAATAAGGCTGAAAATCTTTGAAAAGTCAGTTCCTCTGTTGTTGTTGTTGTTGTTCATAACACTTTTAGGTATACACCTCACAATGAAATTTTTGGATTAGAGCAATGTTATTTTGAAAAAGTTTTACTGCTAGATCACTCTAAAAAGACAAAAACAAAAACAAAACTCTCCAACTTTGCAATTAAATCAGAGATGAATGAATGTACCTATTTCTTCACAATTCCAATAATATTTAACTTAATTGCCAGACGTATAAACTTGGTAGGGCTATCAGAGCTGGTTCTCCACTGGTTTAGACTTTCAGAAATCCAAGGTCACCTCCACAACAAAAAGAAGTATAAACATTGGAATTTAATATGGCTAGCTATTGTTATTTTTGGTCACTGGGGAGAATACAAAATATGAAGCCCTACATGATTTATCCCTAGCCTTCTCTTCTACTTGTTAGTCCCCAGACAGACCCAATACCTTCCTGCCTTCTTGTCTTTGTTCATACTGTTCTCTCTGCTTGGAATATTAATTGAGACATAAAACAAAGAGTTATACACTCCCTGAAGGCATTTGCTAGAAGTATAGAGAATGTCTTATAAAAAGTCCAAATGAAAGATATATTTCCTATAAATGGTGAAGTTTTCTAAATGTTCCTATTTGCAGATAACATTGCATTGATGGAGTAGTCCCTAAAGTATTCCTGGGCCCATTGCAATAATAGGCTATATATGCCAGGAGGAATGTATGAAAGGATGTGGTTTTGAGATGATGTTTTGAATTTAACAGATTTTTTTCCTGCTGATTGGCCTTTATGTTTTCTAACTTAATTTTTTTTTATCTTGAAAATTTTTAAATTTTAGAAAATTATCTGCAAACATGGAACGTTTCCATTCATAAGGAAAGCCAGACATATGGGGATTGTATATGGGACTACTGCTCTACCATTTTAGTCCCCTCTTGTCTCTTTATTTTTGTTGACTGTCTTTTCTTTCCTTTTTTTCTCTTTTCACTGTCACTAACCAACCACTCTTCCCCAATTTTCTCCTCCTTCAAATAAAAGTTCTCTTTTATAACAAAAGTATAGCCAGACAACAACAAATTTGTGTTGTAATGATCATATGTGTCATTCTGTATTTATTATTCTTTACGTCTCCACCAAGAGATGGGAGGCATGTTTTATTATGGGTCTCCTGGAATTGTGATCAGTGATTACATTAGCCAGAATTCTTTTTTTTTTTTAAACAAATGCTTTATTAACTTCTGTTTTACATCATTCATTTCCGCCAGATTTTGAGTTACAATCATTTTCCCCCCATTATTCCCTACCCAACCTCCCAGAATAGTAGTCCCACAAGATATCGCTTCCTCCAATCTGCTCTCTCCCATACCTTCTCCCATTCCCCCATCGACTTTTCCATTAGAGGAAGGTGAGTCTTTGCATCCCAATGCCTGCACATCTTATCTCCCTATTACAAGCAAAAGAGTATTAATAATAGTATTTATATATATTTGAAACATTTAATGTTACGACCTCGAATTTCAGATCCATTTCCTTCCTCCCTTGTCACCCATTCTTTCTTGGGAGATAAGTAATTCAGTATATGTTGTACATGTCTAGCTATGCAAAACATTATCATGGTAGATATATTGTACAAGGCTGCTTATAATTCCCTCCCACTCATCCCACCCCGCACCTGGTCCATTCCCTACATGATCCTGTCCCTCTTCTATAGTGGGTACTTCCAGCCTCCCCTCACCCCAAGGATGCCCTCCCATCCATCATCCCTCCTCTCATCCCCCTTCCCCTATCCTGCTGCAGGTTGAGATATCCCATTTAGTATGTATGTCATTTTCTCCCTGAACCAAATTCAATGTGAATGTGGTTTTGCCTTTTTAGCCTTCCTTATTCTCCCCCTCCTTTGCAACCACTTCCCTACATGAGATAGTTTACCCTACCATGTCTCTCCCCATCTCCTCTTGCCACTTTCCTCTCTCACCTCATAATTTCATCCCTTGAGTATTCTCCCTTCCCAACAAATTCAACCTATGACCTCTATCCATATATAACTGTAACCATATACACACATTCACATATGTATTCATATGACCACACACCCTTCTTCCATTATTTTCATAGTGAGAAAGATATCATCAGTCACAGTTATTGCTTTTCTATATAGGAATGTAAATAGTTCAACTTTGATAAGATCCTTTTGATTTCTTTTCCCTGATTACCTTCTCAGGCATCTCTTCCTTCTTGTGTCTGGATGTCAAATTTTCTATTCAACTCTGGATTTTTCCTCAAGAATGCTTGAAAGTCCTCTATTCCACTGAATGACCATATTTTCCCCTGAAACAAAATACTCAGTTTTGCTGGGTAGGTGACCCTTGGGTTCATTCCCAGTTCTTTTGCCCTCTGGAATATCATGTTCCATGCCCTTCGATCCCTCAGTGTAGAAGCTGCCAGGTCCTGGGCTATTCTGATTGTGTTTCCACAATATTGAAATTGTTTCTTCCTGGCTGCTTGTAGTATTTTCTCCTTGATCTGGGATTCTGGAACCTGGCTATAATATTCCTGGGAGTTTTCTTTTTGGGATCTTTTTCAGGAGGTGATTGGTGGATTCTTTCAACCTCTATTTTGCCCTCTGGATCTAAAACATCAGGGCAATTTTCCTTGAGAATTTCTTGAAGGGTGATTTCTAGGTTCTTTCTTTGATCATGGCTTTCAGGTAGTCCAATAATTTTTAAATTGTCTCTCCTGGATCTATTTTCCAGGTCAGTGCTTTTTCCCATGAGATATAACATTACCTTCTAATCTTTCGTTTTTTTTGGATCTGCTTAACAGCATCTTGATTTCTCATAAAGTCATTAGCTTCCATTTGCTCCAGTCCAACTCTGAAGGAATGAATCTCCTCAGTGAACTTTTGAGATTCTTTTTCCATCTGGCAAATTCGACTTTTTAAGGCATTCTTCTCCTCATTGCCCTTTTGGGCCTCCTTTGCCATTTGAGTTAGTCTATTTTTTAAGGTGTTGTTTTCCTCAGTCAGGTTGTTGACCCTCATTTCATACTTTTCCTGCATCCTTCTCATTTCTCTTTCCAATTTTTCCTCCACTTCTCTTATTTGATTTTTAAAGTCTTTCTTAAGGTCCTCTATGGCCTGCACCCCACTCATGTTTTCCCCTGGGGCTTTTGGAGCAGGACTTCTGACCTCACAGTCCTTTTCCCACTCTGTGTCCCCAAAATAGGAGTCTAGGGTTGCATTTTTCTGTTTCCTTTGCCTTGGCATGTTGCCACTTGATTGCTTGACTTTTGGGCTTGTTGCCACACTATGGCTTTAAGGCCAGATAGAGGAATTTTCGTCCCGAATGTGTGGGGGGCAACTTCCATTTCTGGCAAGCTGTAAACCCACCCACGACTTCCACCCTAGATCACAATCCAGATTCAGGGAGGTTAAAGCAAGAGCGATTACCCCCCAAGACTGATCACTGGATCTCCCTACAAATTCGCAGGCCAGTAGCTGGAGCTGCCTCTGAAACCTACAAAATGGCATGTCTCCTCAGCGGCTTCTAGCCCCCAGGGGAGGGAGCCGAAGCATTCCCCAAATACAGGTCCAAAAATCCATAGGACAGTAACCTCTTACTTTGTCCTAGGCGTGTCTATGTTGATAATTCTGGAGTCACCACAGCTGCTGGTGTTCTGGGGTTCCTCCAGCCAGCTGCTGGCCCTGCCGCCCTTGGGCTAAAACCTCGGCTTAGGCGGACCTGGGCTCGGCTAGGCTTGGCTCCCTGCTCTCTGAGCACTGCGTGCTGCCGGCTCCCAGACCACTGCGTTGGTCCTTCCTGCAGGGCTGCTGGGCTGTCCTCAGCGGGAGGTTAGCTTCTCTGTGTCGTTCTGTGGGTGCTGGGGCTCCAGAAGTTGTTCAGAGTCCCCTTTTACATAGTTTGGGGGGAATCTGGGGGCAGAGTGGCTTGGATGAGCTGTTTCTACTCCGCCATCTTGGCTCCGCCCCCTATATATGACTTTTTAAAATCAAGGTCATGTATCCATTTGGAGCCTATTTTGGTATATTGTGTCAGATGTTGGTCTAAAGCTAATTTCTGTCAGACTTTCTTTTTAGCTTTCCTAGCAGTTTTTCTTGATTAGTGAATCCCTATCCCAGAAATTCCTGAGCTTATTTGATTACTATAATACTATATTTCATTTCTTCTGGATCTTACATATCTGGTTTATTCCAATTATCAACTTGTGGCTGTAAATTCTAAGATATAAATAATATAATATGTAGATAATTTTCAGTTTGATATATCCAGACCTGGATTTGAAGCCCAAATCCTGCATTTCTAACTACCCATTGGACTGACATATCTAATTCAGCATATTCAAACCAACTAACTGTCTTTCTCTCCAAATTCTCTCTTCTTCTCACCTTTCCTGTTACTGGCAAATGTACCACCACCCTCCCAGTCTGCCAGGTTCAAGACCTTTGTGTCATCCCTGACTTGTCAGTTTCACTCTATAAATCCAAAATATTGCCAAATCTTATCATTTCTTCCCTTTTTTCCCCACTCACACAACTACCACCACCACCATCTCTCACCTGGATTGTTGCAATACTCTTCTATTTGGTCTCCCTCATGTTGCTTCTCATTCCAATCCATCCAGCACATATCTTCCAAAGTAATTTTCCTAATTTGAAAATTTGACCATATCATTCATTCTTCCTGTTCAGTTAATTCCTGTGGCTCCCTATTATGTGCAGAAAAAAAATATAGAATATTCTATTGTAGCATTCAAGGCTTTTCATAACTTTCCCCTTTATTAGCTTCCCAATCTTTTCAACCTTTGCTTCCCTCCATGAATTCTGCAATCCAGTTATACTGGTCTACTTCTTGTTTCTTACACATAATGGTCTATTTCCTGTCACTATGCCTTTTGTATTGGTTGCCCTCTATGCCTGGAGTGTTCTCCCTCTTCACCTCTGTCTTCTGAGATCCCTTTGTTTTCTTCAAGACTCAGCTCAAATGCTACCTTTAGCATAAGGCCTTTCCCAGAATCCCTCCCCATTCCTTCTCCAAATACTTCTTACTATTGGTGAGTTTTTCCCTAGAGCCTTCATTTCAGTTGTCACCAAATATCTACATCACTCTCAATTGCCTTCTCTCTTCTCCCCTGTAGCTCTCTTCTCTCTCTGCCCTAACAGCCCTCACCTCCCACTGATGAATGTTTTTCTATTTTAAAATACAATCTCCATTTTGAGGAAGGGCTCAGACCAATCACCCTTCATTCTCTGAAATTTGTAACCATGCCTTAAGTGCCTTCTCCTTCTGTCTTTGTGGCCCCCCTTTTCTCTTTGGTGAATTCTTTCTAGAGCCTCCAGTTTGGTAAAGAGTCTAGACCAATCATTATTCATTCTTCAGACTTTGCCATTATGTTCCCAAGTAAGGTACATTCCTCTTCTACATTCATATGCACGCACTTTTTGACTTCTTTTCATGTGTTGTGTTCCCCCATTAAAATATAAGCTCTTTGAGGGCAGGAGCGCTCTCTCTCTCTCTCTCTCTCTCTCTCTCTCTCTCTCTCTCTCTCTCTCTCATTCTCTCTCTCTCTCTCTCTCTCCCCTCCCTCCCTCTCCCTTCCTTCCTTCTTCCCTCTCCCTCCCTTCCTTCCTTCTTTCCTTCTTTCCTTCCTTCCTTCCTTCCTTCCTTCCTTCCTTCCTTCCTTCCTTCCTTCCTTCCTTCCTTCCTTCCTTCCTTCCTTCCTTCCTTCCTTCTCCCTTCTTCTTCTCTTCCTTTCTTTCTTTCTTTCTTTCTTTCTTTCTTTCTTTCTTTCTTTCTTTCTTTCTTTCTTTCTTTCTATCCCTAGTGCTTAGCAAAGTGCTGGCACACAGTAAGCACTTAAAACAAACTTGTTGGATTGACTTGACTTGAAATTTCCCCTCTAAGGTTATCTTCCTTCTATTCCTTTTTTTTTCTTTTAAATTTATTTACTTTTAGTTTACAGCATACAGTTCCACAAGTTTTTGAGTTTCAAATTTACTCCTCCTCCCTCTCATCCTCCCTACCCCCTAAGGTGGTATGCAAGCTGATATAGGTTATACCTTTACATTAAACAATAGTCAGGTTGTAAGGAAGAATTAAACCAAGAGGATGAACAATGAGAAAGAAGAAACAAAACAAAACAAAAAAGAGAGAGAGCAAGATGTTTGCTTCAATTTGCATTCAGACTCCATAATTCTTCCTCTGGATGTGGATAGCAGTTTCCATCATGAATCTTATAACCTTGTATTGCTGAGAAGAGCCCAGTCTATTAAAGTTAGTCATCATAGATACAATGTGTCTGTAATTGTGTACAATTTCTCCTGGTTCTACTCCCCTCACTCAGCATCAATTTATATATGTCACTCCAGGTTATTATGAAGTCTGCTCCTCATCTCTTTTAGCACAGTAGTATTCCATTACATTCATACACCACAACTTGTTTAGCTATTCCCCAACTGATGGGCATTCCCTTGATTTCCAGTTCTTTGCCACCACAAAAAGAGTTGCTATAAATATTTTTGCACATTTGGGTCCTCCTCCCACATCTATGACTCTTTGGGATATAGCCCTAGAAGTGGTATTGCTGGGTCAAAGGGTATGCACATTTTTATAGCCCTTTGGGCATAGTTCCAAATTGCTCTCCAGAATGGTTGGATCAGTTCACAACTCCACCAACAGTGCATTAGTGTTCCAATTTTTCTACACCCTCTCCAGCCTTTGTCATTTTTCTGTTTTGTCATCTTAGCCAATCTGACTAGTGAGGTGTGGTACCTAAGAGTTATTTTGATTTGCATCTCTCTAATCAATAGTGATTTAGAGCATTTTAAAAGTATGTCTGTAGATAGCTTCAATTTCTTCCTCTGAAAACTGCTTGTTTATATCCTTTGATCATTTATCAGTTGGAGAATGACTTGTATTCTTAGAAATTTGACTCAGTTCTCTATATTTTAGAAATGAAACCTTTATCAGAGACTCTGGTTGTAAAAGTTCTTTCCAAATTTTCTGATTCCCTCCTTATCTTGGTTACATTGGCTTTGTTTGTACAAAACCTTTTCAATTTAATGTAACCAAAACAATCCATTTTGCATTTTATAATGCTCTCTATCTCTTGTTTTGTAATAAATTATTCCCTTCTCCAAAATTCTGACAGGTAAACTATTCTTTGCTCTCCCAGATTACTTTTTATCTAAATCATGAACCCATTTAGACTTTATTTTGGTAGACAGTGTAAAGTATTGGTCCATGTCCAGTTTCTGCCATATTGTTTTCCAGTTTTCCCCAGAGTTTTTGTAAAATAGTGAGTTCTTATCTCAGAATTTGGAGTCTTTGGCTTTATCAAACAGTAGATTACTATAGTCATTGACTACTACATCTTGTGTACCTAACCTATTTCACTGATTTACCACTCTATTTCTTAGCCAGTGCCAAGGAGTTTTGATGACTGCTGCTTTATAATACAGTTTAAACTCTGGTATGACTAGGCCACCTTTCCCAGCATTTCTTTTCATTATTTTACTTGATATTCTGGATGTTTTGTTCTTCCAGATGAATTTTGTTATTATTTTTTCAAGCTCTATTAAATATTTTTGGTAGGTGGATTGGTATCACACTAAATAGGTAAAAATGACAATTTAACCTAAATTGTCATTTATATTAGCTTGGCCTAACTATAAGCAATAGATGTTTTTTCCAGTTATTTAGATCTGACTTTATTTCTGTGTAAAGTGTTTTGTAATTGCGTTCATATAGTTTCTGGGTTTGTTTTGGCAGGTAGACTCCCAAATATTTTATAATATCTACAATAACTTTTAATAGAATTTCTCTTTCTATTTGTTGCTATTGGGCTTTGTTAGAAATATATAGAAATGTGGAAGATTTATGTGGGTTTATTTTATATCCTGCAACTTTGATAAAGTTATTTATTTTTTCAAGTAGTGTTTTAGTTGATTCTCTAGGATTATCTAAGTATATCATCGTAGCATGTACAGAGTGATAATTTAGTCTCTTCATTGCCTATTCTAATTCCTTCAATTTCTTTTTCTTCTCTTATTGCTACAGCTAAAATTTCTAGTACCAAATTGAATAACAGAGGTGATAGTGGACATCCTTGTTTCACCTCCAATCTTATTAGCAATGCTTCTAGCTTATCCTATTTCCATACAATATTTGCTGATGGTTTCACGTAGATGCTACTTATTATTTTAATGAAGACTTCTTTTATTCCTATGCTTTCTAGTGTTTTTAATAGGAATGGGTGTTGTATTTTGTCAAAAGCTTTTTTTTGCATCATTTGAGGTAATCATATGGTTTCTACTAGTTTTGTTGTTGATATGATCAATTATGCTGATAGTTTTCCTAATAAAAAACCAGTTTTGCATTCCTGGAATAAATCCTCCCAGAGCAAAATGTATTATTCTAGTGATAAGTTGCTGTAATCTTTTTGCTAATATTTTATTTAGAATTTTTGCATCTATATTCATTAGGGAAATTGGTCTGTAATTTTCTTTATCTGTTTTGGCTCCTTCCAATTTAGTACCATATTTGCATCATAAAAAGAACTTGGTGGACTCCTTCACCCATTTTCCCAAATAGTCTATAAATATATGGAATTAATTGTTCTTTAAATGTCTGATCAAATTCACTTGTAAATACATCTGGCCCTAGAGATTTATTCCTAGGAAATTCATTAATGGCTTGTTCAATTTCTTTTCCTGAAATGGGGTTATTTAGGTGTTTTACTTTTTCTTCTGTTAATCTCAGCAATTTATATTTTCATAAATATGCATCCATTTCACTGAGATTATCAATTTTTTTTTTTTTGCATTTTAGAGGGCAATTGGGGTTAAGTAACTTGCCCAAGGTCACACGGCTAGGTTTTTGTTTTGTGCGTGTTAAGTGTCTGAGGCCAGAACTGAACTCAGGTCCTTCTGACTCCAGGGCTGGTGCTCTACTCACTGCACCACCTAACTGCCCTAAGATTATCAAATTTATGGGCATACAGCTGGGCAAGGTGATTTCTAATTATTGTTTTAATTTCCTCTCCATTAGAGGTAAATTCACCATTTTAATTTTTGATACTGGCAATTTGGTTTTCTTTTTTTAAACCAAATTGACCAGTTTTATTAATTTTATTGTTTTTTTTCATAAAACCAGCTTTTAATTTTATTTATTAGTTTAATAGTTTTTAAATTTCAATTTTTATTAATCTTTCCTTTGGATTTCTGTATTTCTAACTTGGCATTTAACTGGGGATTTTCAATTTGTTCTTTTTCTAGCTTTTTCATTTGCACACCCAATTCATTGATCTTCTTTTTCTCTATTTTATTCATGTAAACATTCAGAGTTATAAAATTTTCCCTAAGAACCACTTTAGCTGCATCCCATAAGTTTTGATATGTTGTCTCATTATTGTCATTCTCTTGAATGAAGTTATTGATTGTTTCTATGATTTATTATTTGATCCACATATTCTTTAGGATTCAATTATTTAGTTTCCAATTAGTTTTTAGTCTATCTTTCCATGGCCACATGGAAATCATATGGAAAAATCATATTACATATGATTTTTATTGCATCATGATCTGAAAAAATGCATTTAATATTTCTGCCTTTCTGTAGTAGATTGTGAGTTTTTTATGCCCTAGTACATGGTCAATGTTTGTATGTGTGCCATATATTGCTGAGAAGAAGGTATATTCCTTTTTATCCCCATTTAATTTTCTCCAGAGTTCTATCATATCTACCTTCTCTATAATTCTATGTACTTCCTTACCTTCTTTTTTGTTTATTTTGATGTTAGATTTATCAAATCCAGAGATGGGGAGGTTGAGGGCCCCCACTAGTACAGTTTTGCTATCTGTTTCTTCCTGTAATTCCCTTAACTTCTCCTTTAAGAATGTGGATGCTATACCACTTGGTACATATAGGTTTAGTAATAATGTTACTTCATTGTCCCTGGTGCCTTTTAGCAAGATATAGTTTCCTTCTTTATCTCTTTTAATTAGATCTATCTTTGCTTTTTGCTTTATCTAAGATTAGGATTGGTACCCCTGCTTTTTTTTTTTAATTTTAGCTGAAGCATAATATATTCTACTCCAGCCTTTTACCTTTACCCTGTGTGTATATCCCCTTGTTTCAAATGTGTTTCTTGTAAACAACATATCGTAGGATTATGGTTTTTAATATGTTCTGCTATCCTCCTCTGTTTTATGGGAGAATTCTTCCAATTCACATTCACAGTTATGATTACTCTCTGTGTCTTTATCTCCATCCTATCCCGCCCCATTTATGCTTTTATTTCTGACTTTTCCCTCCCCCTCCTCAAAAGAATTTTGCTTTTGACAGCTGCTTCCTTCAATATGCCCTCCTTTCTATCAGCCCTTCCTCCCTTTTCTTCCTCTTTCCCCTTACTACTTCTTTCCTCCCTTTTAGCCATCCCTCTTTTCTTTCCCCCTTCCCCTCTAACATGCCTGTAGGGCATGTTAGATTTCTATACTTAACAAAGTATGTTATTTCCTTTTTTAATCAAATCTTAGGTGAGTAATTCTCAAACAATGCTCTTCTCCCTCCCTTCTTTTTCTTTTCTATTAATTTTTGTGTCTCTTCACATCAGTTTCCTATACTTAACTGAGTATTTTGTTACTTCCTTGAACCAAAACCAATGAAAGTAAAGCTCATACAATGGTCATCTCCCTCCCTTTATTCCCTCTACTATAATATGCTTTTGGGCCTCTTCATGTGATGTAAGCCACCCTTTTCTACCTCCTCCTTTCCTCTTCTCCCATTACTCCTTAATTAGGTTTTATTAAACATCACATCAGTTAATTTATAACCACACTGTCTATCTGTGTACATCCTTTAAAAACTCATAATAATTTTACAATTCTCAAGATTAATAAATATCATCCTCCCATATAGGGATGTAGACAGTTTGCCCTTATTTATTTTTCTAAAATTTAAAATTTTTTTTTATTATAAGCAATTGGGGTTAAGTAACTTGCTCAAGGTTACACAGCTAGTTATTTATGTGTGGGTGTTAAGTACTGAGACTGGAACCAATCCTGGGTCATCCTGACTCTGGGGCTGGTGCTCTTACTCATTGCGTCACCTTGCTGCCACAGTTTGCCTTTATTTTAATAAATTTGTGTGTGTGTGTTTTCCTGTTTACCTTTTTATGCCTCTCTTGAGTCTTATATTTGAAGATCAAGTTTTCCAGTGAACTCTAGTCTTTTTATCAGGAAGGTCTGGAAGTCCCTTATTTCATTGAATGTCCATCTCCTTGCCTGACAGATTATGCTGTTTTGCTGAGTAGTTGATCCTTAGTTGTAGTTCAAGGTCCTTTGTCTTACGATATATCATATTCCAATCCCTCTGATCTTTTAATGTAGAAGCTGCTAGGGCCTATGTCATCCTGAGTATAGTTCCACAACATTTAAATAATTTCTTTCTGACTGCTTGCAATATTTTCTCCTTGACCTGATAATTCTGGAATTTGGCTACAATATTCCTGGGAGTTTTCAATTTGGGATCTCTTTTACGAGGTGATCAGTGGATTCTTTTGATGACAATTTTAGCCTCTGATTCTAGGACTTCAGGGCAGTTTTCCTTGATGATTTCTTGGAAGATACTGTCCAGGCTCTTTTTTCCTCATGGCTCTCTGGTAGACCAATAATTCTTAGATGATCTCTCCTGGATCTATTTTCCAAGTCAATTATTTTTCCAAAGAGACATTTTACATTTTTTTTTCTATTTTTTCATTCTTTAGATTTTGTTTGATTGATTCTTGATGCCTCATGGAGTAATTAGCTTCAACTTGTCTAAATCTAATTTTTAATGAATGGTTTTCCTCAGTTTTTCTATTTCCTTTTCTGTTTGGCCAATTTTTACTTTTAGGGATTTATTTCCTCCAGTTATTTTTTTTTACTTCCTTTTCCATTTAACTAATTGCACTTTTTTTTTTTTTTTTTGCTTTTTGGAGGGCAGTTGGGGTTAAGTAACTTGCCCAAGGTCACACGGCTAGGTTTTTGTGTTGTGTGTGAGTTAAGTGTCTGAGGCCGGATCTGAACTCAGGTCCTTCTGACTCCAGGGCTGATGCTCTACTCACTGTGCCACCTAGCTGCCCCTAATTGCACTTTTTAAGGAGTTCTCTTCAGTGAAGTTTTTGTCCATTTTGCTAGTTATATTGTTTTTTTTTTTAAACAAATGTGTTATTAACTTCTGATTTACATCATTCATTTCCGCCAGATTTTGAGTTACAATTTTTTTTTGCCATTTTCCCCCTACACACCACCCTAGAATAGCAGTCCCACAAGATATCCCCTCATCCAATCTGCTCTCTCCCATATCTTCTCCCATACCCCCTTTGACATTTCCATTAGAGCAAGGTGAGTCTCTGTGCCCCAATGCCTGCACATCTTATCTCCAATTACATGCAAAATAGTATTAATAATAGTATTTATATATATTTGAAACATTTAATTTTAAAACCTCGAATTTCAGATCAATTCCCTTCCTTCCTGTTGGTTCCCAGTGCACTGTGTTGTTGGCTCCCAGAGCGCTGCACTGGCCGCTCTCTGCAGGGCTGCTGGGCTGTCCTCAGTGGGAGGTTAGCTACTCTGTGTTGTTCTGTGGGTGCTGGGGCTCTAGAAGTTGTTCAGAGTCCCCTTTTACATGGTTTGGAGGTGATCTGGGGGGAGAGCACCTTGGATGTGCTGCTTCTACTCCTCCATCTTGGCTCCACCTCCCCAAAACTATGTATAATTCTGATGTCACTAGTTATATTGTTAAAATAAATGGTCAATTTTTCTTCTACCTCTCTAATTTGGCTTTTGAAATCCTTTTTGAGCCTTTCCAAGAATGCTTTTTTGGGCTTGAGATCAGTTCATATTCCCTTTTGAGGTTTTGGATGTGGGTATAGTGTCAATGCTGTCCATTTCTGATTGTGAATTTTATTCTTCCTGTTCTCTATAATAGGATTCTATAGTCTTTGTTTTTCCAATTCATTTTTTTTTCTATTGTGATTGCCTATTTCCTGGCTTTTAAAGTGGATTTCTGTGTGAGGCACAGAGGGTTCTGACTCACACTTCTTTGTGCTGCTAGGTAGGGACCTGGTTACTGGCTTTGTGTGCTGTGGTCTCTAGTTCTGTCAGTTAGAAGTTATATAATACTGCAGCTCAACTGATGCTGAACTGGAGCTGGCTGTTAAGTGCTGAGACTGAGGCCAAGAGTTTCTGTGTTTCCTCAGAGTTACACTGAAGCTCATAGAATGAGGTGCAGGAGAGGGGTTGTCTGGCCTCTTCAGGTCTCTACCTCCCCGACCCCAGGTTACAGCTCAGGCAGGCTCAGCTGCTGGTGGCTTGTGTCAAGTTGGTGTCTGCTGAATCCCATGGTCATGTGAAGCCATACCTGTGGTTCTGGTGTTGGCACTTGCTGGTGCCATCCCCCTTGGGTTCAGGATCTCCCACTGGGATGCCTTCCATTCTGCACTGGTCTCCTTCAGCCACAGCACATCCACAGTCACACACTTTCTGCAGATCTCCCTAACCTCTCACTGGTTCCACTATTTCAAGATTTTACTCTGGTACAATATTCTCTGGGTTCTTCAAGGTCAACATGGTGGGGAGGGGGCAGGGATGAGAGCACCTTTGGTTTACTCCACCATCATGGCTCCCAGAAGTTCAAGTAGTTGACTTTGAAATGTCCAGACTGTGGGATACTAGCCCCAGGAGTAGCTGTTGCTGCTGCTGCAGGTCCTGTGTTTGTCTCTTACCCAGCTTCAATAGACCCCTGTGCCATGGTGAGAGCTGTGGGAATGGCCACAGTGGTGGGTGAATCAGTTTGCCTGGCCTGGCTTTGGCTCTGTTTGGTTGGATCTGTGCTGGTGCAGCCTGCATGCTTCATGCTCTGTACACTGCGCTGCCCCCCACACCCCCACTCCCCGTTCAACAAATCCTACCCATAGATTTTCTGTTTATCTGGGCTGGAAATCTGCCATACTCTGTCTCCTAATGGATTCTGCCACTTTAAAATCTGTTCAGATTCACTTTTTAGAGGTAACTGAAGGGATCTATGGGAGAGCTAAGGTGAGTCTCTGCTTTTCAGTCTGTCATCTTGACTCTGCCCCCTGCCTTCTATTCTATATGAATCTTTTATATGCCTCCTTATTTACATGTAAGTTTTAACATGTAAGTTCCTTGAGAGTCGGGATTCTGATTTTGCATTTCTTTACATCCCTAGTCATTAGTATACTACCTAACACACACTAAGAACTTAATAAATATGTGGCAGCTCCTTTCATGACCACTCCCCCCACTCACACTTATGGTTTGGGCTCCTCAGGAGGGTAGTTTATTACTCCTACTCTTAGGGTTCTAGGAGTAAATGACCATGAAGGTAGGGGTTTCTAGTACCTTGTTCATGAACTTTCTCAGGTATCTTCCCCATTAATAATTTCATTCAGACTCCATTAACTTTGAGAGAAGGTATTTAAAGTATAACAAAAACAGGCGGTGCAAGATAAATTGCCACCCCAAAACCTGGGATGAAGTCTCCCCTTATACACACAAGGTCTCTACAGAGAGACTTGATCTTGGAGTACAAAGCTAGTAAGTCATACTATAAAGTGAATAAATATAGCAAAGAAGGACTTTCTAAGCCATGGTGGTACCAGGAGTCCTGTCCCTCCATTGTACCCTTTCAGTGTGGATCTTGCTGTGGAGTCCACAGCTGGCATTCTTCTCTGGTACAAGGGGACATGCTCTTAAAGATGCCTCCATCTTTGAGTGAATGTCTTAATACTTTCATTGAAGATCCTTCTACTTCTGTTGATGGCCACTCCTGCTTTGGTGAATACTGTTTAAGGTATCAAGACACTTGGACCCACACAATTCCATCTTGGAATTTTCATATACTTACTATATGGAGGGTATCTAGTCCAACACCCCTCATTTTATAGATGAAGAAAACGAGACCCAGAGGTTAATTAAATTGTCCAAGGTCACACAGATAGTAAATAGTAGAGTTAGGATTGGAATCTTTGTCCTCTAACTCCAAATCAAATACACTTCTGTACTACAAGAGGAAACATGGTATAGCTGGTAGGGCATTGGACTTGGAATCAAAAAGACTGGGCTTCAAATACTGCCACTCATGCTTACTAGCTATGTGAACCAGTGCAAGTGACTTAACATTTCTGTGCCTCAGTTTCCTTATCTATAAAATGAACAAATTAGTCATTTCTTAATTGTTCTGTACTCCAAAGTTTAAGTGATCCCTTTTGCTCAAGGATGCTAATGTGATATTGAGAGTCCATTAAGGGAAAACAGTAGAACTTTAGGCCACAAACTGACTGAGAGGTCTCTAAAGGCCTATACTGATTATAGGACAGCCTTGCTCCATTGTCACTCCCTACTTTCTGGAGTAAAGACATACTTTATTAAAATACTCTTTATGTAAAAAGGAGATGAATATAAAAGAAACAATTAGATGACATTAGTTAATTTAAATTTCTTCATGTAAATCCAACATTAAAACATTAATTTCTCTATTTTTGAGACAAATTAGAAAGCCTGATAAGGCAGAAATAAAAAAAATCAAAACAAAATAACTCATTCTCAACTATGAGGATATTTTTTAAACATGCCAACTGATTTTTTCCCAATGCCAAAATATTGTTCTATTGAATATATTCTTCTAATTTTCTGCTAATGTTTAGGATGAATTGGAGATTTCTTTTGAATTACACAGAGAGTATTATGGATACTACAATAATTTCAAAGGAGTTCATTCATCATTGATTTAATATACCACTCTGCCTATCAGTAGTGAAAAACACCCATTTTACAGAGCAAAGTCAAAGGGAAATTATGAATTTGAAGGTTTAACAGCATTCTCACAGTTCACATCACTCTTGAATCTATTAGGGCTAAGATAAACAATAAAATAGAAAAGAAGCACATGGCTAAGATTGGTGCTAAGACTGGACTTAAGAGGGCTGTAACTTTTCCTACTGGCCTCATGAACACTATGAACTCTGTGAGCAAAAAACAAGTCCTAATACCATATGAGACTCCCTTGGTGAATGCCAGCCATCATCACAAGCTAACTGCATCTTCAATAAGCTGAAGAGACTATGTTGCTGTTGAAAGGAAAATTCTCTTTAGATTTTCAATTCAAATTTCAATTCAAATTCAAATTCAATTCAAATTCAAATTTAGGTTTTCAATCTGATTAATGAAGCAAAACTCAGGACAAAGAGAATTAAAAGGAGTTTGTTATAAATGTGTCAAGGTAGTGACCAATATTAGGGGATTGAGTGACACCTTCCCCTAAAACTGATTAAGAAGCAGAACTGGGAACAATGGGATACTGAGTCAACAGATAACTTTTAACACTTCCCGACAATAAGGTATTAATGAAATGTATATTCATCCAAAGTGATTCAAAACCCTTGGCCCTTCCTAACTATTTAATATCCCCTACAATGGCTTTCAACTGGGAAAACATATACAAGGGTCCACTGTGATGGGATCAACAAGAATTCTCTCCCAAACTCCATGTAGGTTAGGCCAGTTCTTTCCCAAAGATGAAGAAGCTGTGCCCAAGACTTGATTATACCTAGGGGCTAAGGCTCACTCCCCTTTGTTCTTGATACACTTACTTGCGGTCTCGGGTTGTGAAACATAGCTCCCTTGTCATCTAAGGTCATACAAGAGGCTTGTCTATACGGAGTAAGGCCCTTCAGATTTGGTGGGTATTCTAAATCTTTGTGAGTCATGATAATCATTAAATATTATATTTTGGCGAAAGTCTGAATTAATCAAACAGACTGCTATGCCTCATTTTTTTTTTCCTGTGTCAGCCACTCCAGAGACTAGATAATGCTGGGAGTAGGATTTAAAACAGGCATCCAAAGATCATAAATTCCAAGCAGACCCAGCTTCATCTTACTCTTGGAGAACACCTCTCCTTATGTTAACAAAGCCAGTTTATGGCCCTTAAGGATGAGACCCTTAACTAAAGGCATTAACTTGAGTAATGGGACTTTTTCTTATCTTAATATTTTCTGAACATATACCATGTTATGAAATATTAAAGGTAAAGAAAACACAGATATTCTGAATCATAATTTCAATAGACACTTTGTCAATTCTCTTGTTTTATTGTATTTGCCATTAATTCAATTAAGAAAATTCTTTTTACATACAATGATTAAACATTTATGGGGATTATAAATTTGTGTGACTCAGCCACCCTGAATTGGGATGGTCTTAAAATGTACTTAAGCTCTCTCATCCTTTTGTTTGTCAGTCAGGCCTCTAGTCCTGCACTCCTTGTAAAAGTATCTGCTAGCTTTGGGGAATAAATTCTGTAACAGGATGTCGCTATTTGTCTCCTTTAACCAAACCTTTGAAACAGGTCGACAGTTACTATATTCTGCTCTGTTGACTACATGTATATTTGTGTGGACATGAGGGAAGATGAATCTACCTAAACTAAGTACTGAATTCTTTCTTATATCTGTAATATAATTATAATTATATATTACATATATAATTATATGCAATATAATTATAATTATAAATATGTAACTATCTATAACCCTTTCTTATATCTTATTTTATATCTAAGACCTCATTTTGTTCATTGTTAGATGGGCTACAAGTATCTTATTTCATTCCACTTCTGTAAAGCACTGGACTGGCCTGAATCAAGGTCAAAAGAAAAATGCCTTTCAATACCAATGGAAGGACACATGTAAGACTATGCTAACAGCTAAAATTTCCATGTGCTGAGAGGACCATTGGATATGCTGTTGTTGTTTGTCTTTCTTCTTGAAGAGGACCAATGGCATCATGAGGATGATATCTTGACTTTCTTGTAAATTGTATATGTGAGGCAGAGCTGTGCAGCCTCTCTCTTTCAGAGTCTTCGAACCAGTGGCAAGACAAAAGTCAAGACAAGTGGAGATGGCTCAGAAACCAGTGGATAGCCTTTGTAAATTAAGATATCTCCCAGGTCTTAATTTGTCTGAGGTTATGCCCACTCAATGAGTTGAGACAAAAGATGGGTCAATTTGCCATCACAAAGATATCAGTTTGGGAGGGGAAGATCCTCAGAATTTCTGCTCAGAACAGAAAAGAATTTGTATTTATACTCATTCTAAGTCACTAAAACCTAAATGATGAGCTCCAGAGGCCTTTATTGGTACTATTATTGGTCATTCCATGAATGCTAGAATGATGGTCAAGTAGCTCCATTTAAAACATAAAGGGCTTTAGAAAAACATGACATCAGATGTGTTGATCATCTAAGGACCCACACATCACAAAGAGACTCACTCACTTATGGTATTAGATGTACCACTATACCCCATCATGACCAAGGAAAAAGAATCCCAGAGGAGATGCATTGGGCTGCCTCCATTCTATATGAGATCTTCTATTTCGTTTGCCATATTGACCTAGATTCTCTAACTCATCCAAATGTTAGTCTTTATAGTGATTTATTATTTGTTTCTTTATCCAATACATTGCAAAGTGCACAATTAAAACTTTCTTTCTCTAGGCTGGAGAGTCTATCTAGCTCCAACTCTTGTCCTGACAACTTCAATTTCTGATTGTACATATTGAACTATAGCATTGAAAAGGGATACCACTTAAGAAGCTACTAAAACTTTAAATGGGTAAGTGTGGAGGCAAAGTGAAAAGGGTTCTGTGTTTTCCCTTTTTTTGACCTGAGTGACGTCATCTTCAAACTAGCCTTCATTTCAGTTTAAATTGAGCGGGCATGTCTCTCTCATATTTAGAGTTTTTAAAATTTCATTTATTTTAAAAAATAAATTAAATTTTATTTTTTAATTAACAAATTTGATTTCTCTCCTCCCAGGTCCATTCCCCATGGGAAAATGGATACCTTGATTTGCTTGAGCCCCCCAATTACCCAGGTATCCAGAAGAACTGTATGAGACTGACTATATAAGCCTGATATACCAACAATCCTTTGCAGTGAGCAAGAGTAAACCTATCTGGACATGGAGAAAATCAGCAACTCTAAAGTCAATTAAACTCAGACCAGTTTTGAAGCAGACTCTTAGCCTTTTAGTGGTTTATGGATCTTCAAGGGACATCCCTATCTTTAATGACTTTGTTGGTTTTGGAGACAAGCTCATCTACAGAGACTCCCCTAACTTTGATTATGAGGTTCTCAGAATGATGCTGTTTTTGGAGACCTCTCCTTCTCAAGCCTTGAATTATGGTCTGCTTATCTGATTTGTGTCTCAAAGGGCCACAGCCTTGATTCCTGTAATTCCTCACTCTATTTTCCCTTGGGGATGGGGCTCATTGACTCATTCCTTTCTAAGTCTATTCTCTCCCCCCACCCCAATTCCTTACCTTCCTTTGTTCAAGAGATATGTAAAATTTCCCCATTTATTACTTGGTAGTCTGTCAGCATAGGCTGGCAGTCCTCATGTGCATGTTTTACTTCCCTGCTTAATAAAAACTTTTCCTCAACTTCACAAGCATTGTTTACCTCTGGTTTTCTTCCCTTTAGAGAAGATTTAAATCTCAAGAACTTCCCTCAAGAAAACATTTGCCTTGGTTTATACCCAAAATTGAAAAAGAATACACTTGCAAACAAGTATACATGAAAAAGCATAACAAATTTTTTCACTGATTACATTAAAAATATATCTTATTCTGCTTCCTGCGTATATTACTTCTCTGTTAGGAGGTCACTTATCATTGGCTTCATCACTGGTCCTTGGAAATCATGATTTATCTTAGCTTTTTTGCAAGACCAACCACAGAGACACTCTGTCTTGAGTCTCCAAGGCCAATAACAGATTAACAGATATTATGTTCCCTCTCTGTCAACACAACAAATTGCCTCACTTCAAGGCCAAATGGAAACAGCTTGTTATTCAGACTAACTACCTCTCACTCTTTCTTGATACTTTGTGTGTATCTAGAAATACATATACACACATAGGTATATATGATATTTTATGCATATATGTATACATATAAGGGAATTGTGGGAATTGAGTGGACTACACTGACTCAATTCAGGAGCTAGCTCAGTTCTCCTTCTATTTAATTATGGTTCTAGTTCAATTTCTTTCTTGTGAGAAAACTTTATTCGATAACAGGAACTGTAAGAAAACTTTATTGTTTGAACAAATCCTGTGTGTCTGGGAACCTAAACCATCTCTGCCTATTGCTTAGAGACTTTTAAGTAAGGACCTAGCTTATGCTGACCAGAAACCCAGTCATATCCAAATATTGATTCAAGGAGTTTTCTCAAAATTATACATCTCAAGCAACCTATATGCCTTATCTGAAAACTGACTTTGTACTGGTCAATCAATTACTGTTTCCATGTTCCTTCAATTGAATAAAGACACATAGGAAGAGTGGGACACCTCTTTTTGTGATTTCAGGGAATTGTACCTGCTCATACTCCCCCTTCCCAGCTCTTGAAACTCACTCATTCTCCTTCCAACTCAGAAAGCCCTAATCTTTCCCCCAAAAACAAACCTGTAAAAGAACAGAAAAATCAACTAAAAAAGTAGTGCAACTGGAGAGGTTGTAGGGAAGATACACTTGGAAAGTATTAGCAAATGAGGAATTTTTAATTATAACTAATCACACCTCATAGGCCACCATTCCATTAAAAAGGAAAGTGTGCACTAAAGTCTCCAGATATCATGGTGTTTGGTTTTCACTTTTTTTTTTTAAACTGTAGAGACTGCCAAAAATAACAGCTATATTTTCCAAACCATTTGAGACAACTGACTATTATTATTCCTCTCTTATTGACTTCTCTTGCATCCTGCTGGGGCTTCTGAAGCCATTATTTATACGTAGATGAAGTTTCAGACCTTAGATTTCCACAGCTTTGAAATAAATTTCCTAGCACAGAAAGTCGCTACTGTTCTGTGTTTCATTCAGCCTAATAAAGATTGACTTTATTCTTCTGTCCCCTCACCCCCTTCTTGGCTCTGAGCAGAAATCAAGTTAAATAATTTCACCCCTGGAGTGTCAGTGATCTCTCACTTACTAAGTGTTTGTAGAAAAAAAAAAGAAAAAAAAGAAAGAAAGAAAAGGAAGGTAAGAAAGAAAGAAAGAAAGAAAGAAAGAAAGAAAGAAAGAAAGAAAGAAAGGAAAAACCCAAACAAAACCAAACCAAAACCAAACCCAGCACTGTTATGGTTGCTAGACTGAAAAAAAAAATGCTTTCATTTTATCAGTCTTTAGGTTTTCTACTCCTTTTTCTCATATCCACTGGAATGGGCATTACTGTCTAGTATTAAAAAGGCTGTGTGTAACTCTACAAGGGAGGAGAGGAAAAATTCAGTAAGATGACTGAACATAAAGCTAGCATTTCTTCCCTGACTATAAAATATCATTGATTTAGAGTTGGTAGGTACCTTAGAGATCATCTAGTCCAACTCTCATTGTATAGATGAGGAAACTGTGACTTGGAGAGAAGTGACTTGTCTAAAATCACAAAAGGGGCCAGATTCAACTCCACTTAATTCAATTCAGTAAACATTTACTAAGTGCCTGTCATGTGAGAACACTGTAGTAGGCTCTTAGGATACAGTTTTGAAAGTAGAGGGTGATTGAGTCAAACAATCACCCCATCCCACCTAGCCATGACATATTTATTAGGTAAGAACATATCATTCAGATATTCCAGTCACTCAGAGGTGTGAATTAGATGCAAACAAGACCTGGACATCATGCACTGACCCAATCTCCCAATGAATTGAAGGCATTCTATATGAAAAAAATGTAAAAATCCTGATCAATTTGGAAGGACTGAAGGCCTTTGGATGAAGTCAAATGATGAAACACAGGAAGGGTATTTCAGATTGATTAAAAAGATTTGGTCATAATTTTACCTAAATTAAATTACATATTTAGTGCCATACCAATCGATCTACCAAAAAATTACTTTATAGAGCTAGAAAAAAATAGTAACAAAATTTATTTGGAAGAACAAAAGGTCCAGAACATCAAGGGAATTAATGAAAAGAAATGCTAGGGAAGGTGGCCTAGCCATACCAGATTTTAATCTGCATTATAAAGCAGCAGTCATCAAAACTACTTGGTACTGGCTGAGGAATAGAGTAGTGGATCAATGGAATAGATTGGGTACATGAGACTCAGCAGTCAATGACTATAGTAAACTCCTGTTTGATAAACCCAAAGATCCCAGTACTGGGGATAATAACTACTCTTTGACAAAAACTCCTGGGAAAACTGGAATATAGTATGGCAGAAACTGGGCATAGACCATTACCTAGCACCATATACCCAAATCAAGTCTAAATGGGTGCATGATCTAGGTATAAAGGCTGATACTCTAAGCAATCTGGGAGAGCAAGGAAGAGTTTATCTGTCAGATTTATGGAGACTTTATGACCAAACAAGAATTAAAGAGCATTATAAAATGTAAAATGGATAATTTTGATTACATTAAATTGAAAAGTTTCTGTACAAACAAAGCCAATGTAACCAGGATTAGGAGGGAAGTGGAAAATTGGGACAGAATTTTCACAACCAATGTCTCTGATAAAGGCTTCATTTCTAAAATATACAGAGAATTGAGTCAAATCTATAAGAATACAAGTCATTCCCCAACTGATAAATGGTCAAAGGATATGAACAGGTAGTTTTCAGAGGAAGAAATTAAAGATATCTACAAGCATATGAAAAAATTCTCTAAATCACAATTAAAGAAATGCAAATCAAAACAACTCTGAGGTACCACATCTCACCAGGCAGATTGGCTAAGATGACAAAACAGGAAAATGACAAATGTTGGAGAGGATGTGGAAAAATTAGAACACTGATTTTGTTGGTGGAGTTGGGAACGGATTCAACCATTCTGGAGAGCAATATGGAACTATGCCCAAAGGGCTACAAATAATTTCATACCCTTTGACCCAGCAATATCACTTCTAGGGTTGTATCCCAAAGGGATCATAGAAGTGGGAGGAAGACCCATATGGACAAAAATATTTACAGCAGCTCTTTTTGTGGTGGCAAAGAATTGGAAATTAAGGGGATGTCCATCAACTGGGGAATGGCTGGACAAGTTGTGGTATATGAATGTAATGAAATACTATTGTGCTATAAGAAATGAGGAGCAGATGCACTTCATATTTACCTGGAGAGGCTTATATGAAGTAATGCTGAGTGAGAAAAGCAGAATAAGGAGAAATCTGTACACAATTACAGACACAACATATGTGTGATGACCAACTTTTATAGACTGGAGTCTTCTCAGCAATGCAGGGTTTTAAGACCACTCCAAAAGACTCATGATGGAGAGAGATGTCTACATTCATAGAAAGAACAGAGTTTGAATGCAGATTGAAGCAAATTACCTGCTCTATCTTTCTTTTTTTGTTTGGTTTTATTTCCTCTTTCCCATTATTCATTCCATCTGTTACAATCTTTCTTTATAACCTGACTAATGTATAATGTAGAAGTATTTGTAGATCCTATACTTGATTGCATGCTGCCATGGGAGGTGTGGGGGGAGGAGAGGGAGGAGGAGAAAATTTGAAACAAAAGCGATTGAGGAATTGCATCTTGTAAACTAAAAGTAAACAAACAAATTAATAAAGACAAAAAAATGACAAAAATAAAGAAAAAACCAAAAACATTTGGTCATGCTCTGTGAGGCTTTTAAATCTCAGGTTTCAAATTGAGGTTCAAAACCAGTAAGCTACTTTGGAATCAGGGATTCAAGTATCTGAAAATTAGCGAAAGCTCTAGTTAAGCCCCTGAGAAGGAATTGTGGAATGGGGAAAAAATGGGGAGGAAAGTGGAGATGAAAAGCCCTAGCCCTGACTTAGGTCTCCTCTTTAACTTGATTGGAAGAGGACCTTGAGAGCTTTGAAATGTCAAGAGGATTCTGGACTGCCCATCTACATCCTAGTTGCTTCCTTATAATAACTGATATCCCTCAGTGTATTGTGAGCTAAAGACAAACTAGAGTTGAATCACTGATGAAAGTGAATATTAAATGGCTCTAAAAGGAATTTAACACTTTCCTCAATGAGGGAACATAGGACTCCAACCAAAGGATTTCTAGGAGCTGTGAATTATATACTTTGTTGTAAGCTTGAGCCCACTTTGCCCTGGACTCTCTATGTATTTGGAGAAGGGGGGGGCATATTTTATATTAGTTATACTTACCATAATGCCTTCATAAACATGCCTTTTCTAAATGCTAATTGTTTGACTAAGTTGAAATGAGTTAGTAATTATGGAGGGAATCACACTGGTGGGTACTTGTAAACTGAAGAAGTAGAACAGAATTTCTTAACTGTTTTTATACCATGGATTCCTTTGGTGGAACTCATCTCAGAGTAGTGACCCCTTCTCAGAATGTTCTTAAATAATTGAATGAAATACTTTATTTCAGTTAAACATTAGGGAAATATATATGTGTGTGTGTGTATATATATATATATATATATACACACACACATATATATATATAAGATATATATATATATATATATATATGTATACATATACATATATACATACACACACATATATTTTCCCCATCCAAGTTTATGGACCTCTTAAAATTTTTCCACAGACACTAAGTTAAAAATTCAAGCTTTGGAAAAATGTCATTTCACCCCTCAGGACCTACCTTAGAAATCCAGGGACAGGGAATAGCAGTAGCTAGTGCCTCAAACTGCCAGTTCAAATAGAAGTTTGGGATACTAGTGAAAGAGCCTGTGTATGTTGCAGAATGTCAACAAATGATATGATCCATGCCCTATTATCATCTAATAGGGAGATGCAATATGTACATGAATAAACATGATACAAGGTAATGTACTGACACTTTCTATTTCCACTATGGAAAATGAGAGGGCCCAGTGCCACGAAAAAAAAAATTACTAATTTTGATATTTTTTCGGAGAGACTTTTTTTTTACCTCTCAATGAGCAATTAGGTTTATTACTGAAATAATGTGGAGAAATGGAGGCAGAATTAATAGTTTCTATCAAGTATAGAGATGACTAATGATAGGACTCTTCTTGAAAGTAGGCTTGAGGGGTGGCTAGGTGGCGCAGTGAATAGAGCGCTGGCCCTGGAGTCAGAAGGACCTGAGTTCGGAGCCTCAGACACTTAATCCACACGAACAAAAACCTAGCCGTGTAACCTTGGGCAAGTTACTTAACCCCAATTGCTTTAAAAAAAAAAGAAAGTAGGCTTGACAGGGTGAGGAGAAGGGTATAAGCAATCATTAAGCACCTACTGTGTGCCATGTACTGTGCTAAGCACTTTACAAATATTATTTCCTTTGAGCTTCACAACAACCCTAAAAAGTAGGTGCTATTATTACCCTCATTTTACAGTTGAGGAAACTGAGACAGACCAAATTTCGATGATTTAACCATGTTTTATAAAGCTTGTAAGTATCTCTGGAGCCAAATTTGCACTCAGGTCATCCTGACTCCATGCCTGGGGCTCTATCCATTGAACCACCTAGCTTTCTTTAGGTGATGGAAGACAGAGCAGAAAATACCAAGTACCTGAAGCTGGAGAAGATGCTTTGTGTGGGGCTGGCTTCAAATTCAGATGATCTGGGTTCACAGAATTTCAGAATTGGAAGGGACTTCAGAAGTGTAACTTATCCTGCAAAAAAAATCCCATTCATAGTATCCTTGACAAATAATTATCTAGTTATCCTTGAAGCTCTCCAGTGAAGACAAACTTTTTGAAGGTGCCTCTTCTATTTTTGTGAGTTGTAATTGTTAATTTCTTTATATCAAGCCTCAATCTGATTCTTCTCTGACCTCTGGCATCAGTGAGTACAAATCTAATTCCTACTCAGTCTGTAAATTACTTGAAAATAACCACGATGTACTCCCCCACTCATTTTTTCCCCTCTCGCTAAACATTGCTAGTTCCTTCAATTAATCTTCCCTATAAAGCTTGCTCTGTAGTTTCCTTACCATGGTCATAGTTTTCTGGTGAGCTCTAATTTCTCAGTGGCCTTCCTAAAAAGGGGCCAGGGCTGTAACTATCATGGAGGTAAATCAGTGTTTCACTGAGTGAATAACCTCCCTCCCCAAAGCTACTGCTAAGCCTACACCTTCCATTTCAGTCCTCTCCAGGATGGTACTAATGGCCATGCATCCCAATTATCCCCCATACACCACTCCTAAAATCTAGTGGTGCCATTTTCCCTGCAGCTACTGTCTTCTCCAATTCCTCTCTGAGTGGAATGGCGTCTGTGGCCAGGCTGTTCTCTATATCATTCCTGTGCCTTTCTTTCCCCTGGTCAGGCTGTTTGTCTTTTGGACCATCAGCATCAACTTTCCCTAACTCAATTCTTTTTGTCTCAAGCTAAAAAAGAATCTTACTTATGCCTATGATTGTAGAACCACAAACTGGAAATTAAGACTCATCAGGAATTTAGACCAAAATTATTTTTAAGCTTTAAATCCTATGATGCTAGCATAAGGACAGATTTTCTTGGTTTCCCAATTTGTTTGAAGTAGGGTAGGTTCCTTTGCCAAATCTAAGTTGTACTATCTTTTCCTGTGAGCTTTTCTTCCCCCTTCCCCAATCCAGTTATAGCCATTCCCTCCCAAACTGTCAGGAAAGTCTAATTTTATTATTCTACTACCCCTGTTCCTAATACTGAAGGGAAAGGAGCTATTACTGTATAAATGAGGTAAAATTTTAGGTAACTGCTGACCAGTCAGGAAGTATTGGGTGGGGGACAGACCTCTTTCTGCCACCTACTTATTCTAACTGTGAATGGAATATTTTGAATGTTGGTTTTTTCCAATCATTGCTATAAGTGATAGAAAAGTTGACTTTAGGAATGATGTGGAAGGAAATTTAGATTTTGTCTATGCAGCTATTAAGCATTTATTAAAATCCATACTATGTACCAAGGATTGTATTAAGCACTAGGAATACAATTACAAAAGTGAGATAGTCTCTACCTCAAGGGGTTTACATTCTACTAGGAATATACAATATGGCCATAGATAAGTAAACAATATATTTTTTAAAATATGGAGAGTGGCTTTGGTACTAATGATTTTAAGAAGTGAAGGTGAGGATTAAGGGGATTAGAGACATGGGAGACAGCTTATATAAAAGAACTGACCTGGAAATTGAACATTATATACAAATAGCAACCTTGCTGGTTTAGCTAGAATACAGTGTGCATGAAAGAAGTAAGGAATGGGGTGGCTAGGAGGGGCAGTGGATAGAGTGCTGGGTCTGGAATCAGGAAGACTCATCTTCCTGAATTCAAACCTAGCCTCAGACACTTCCTAGCTGTGTGACCCTGGGCAAGTCATTTAACCCTGTTTGCTCAGTTTCCTTATCTGTAAATGAAATGGAGAAGAAAATGTAAGCCACTCTGATATCTTTGCTAAGAAAACCCCAAATGGTGTCACAAAGAATCAGACTTGACTGAAATGACTGAACAGCAATGTGAAAAACAAAAGAAGGAATTATTTTCCCACAGGATTAAAAACTACTCCCAGGTTTGCAGGAGTGATAACAGGATATAAGTCAGAGGGGACTAGTTCTAATCAGAGCTGTGATATAGCAGAACCATGCTTCAGATCAAGTAAAAGGTCAGAAGCTAGTACATATGCTTAATGAGCTGTTTAATATTATCCAACACACCCTCAGGGTGGAGCAAACTAATTTAAATGTACCTGTGATACATGAAAATGGAGGGTGAACATATCAGGAAGGAGAACATGGAAGAAGTGGTCCAGAAAACTGCATCTAGTCAATGGAGACAGGGTGGGGATTAGAATGGGAACAGAGCATAAATAGCTTCATTGTCTGAGCAAGCATAATCCTTTAGGGAGTCACCCATTCACAAGGAATGTAAAACATAAATGTAAAATAGAATGAGAACTTTCCTGGCTTCACAATGAGTATTTTCTTTCTAGAGTAAGCATGGTACTCACAGCAACAAATGACATACATTTTAACTAAAAGCATTGGGAACCTGTGAAACTTCTGGAGAAGAGGAGTGACATGGTCAGACTTGCACTATAGGAATACAAGTTTGGCATATGTGTGGAAGATGAAAAGGGAGAGACTAGAGAAGGGAGATGGGAAGATGACACTATTGTAAAATTCCAGGAAAGAGACGATGTAGGCATTGTGTGGTTGTGGAGAGTAAAGAGAATAGGGTAGATTAATCAAAATATCTCAAGGAAGTAGAACTGGCCAAGACTTGGCAAGAATGATTCTTAGTATTTAAATCTTGGAGACAGAAAGAAAGGTGCTACTCTCTCTCTCTCTCTCTCTTTTTTATTTTTTATATCTTGCCCATATCTTGCCCCATCCCCACTCCAACTTTTCAGTAGGGCACAGTGGATCTCTGTGCCCCAGTGCCTGTATATCTTAATTCCCAGTTGCACATAAAGTAATAGTAATAATAGCATTATATATATATATATATATACATATATATATATATATATATATATGCATATGTGTGTGTGTGTGTGTATGTATTTAAACATTTGATTTTAAAACTTTGAATTCCAGATTATTTCCCTTCCTCCCTTGTCACCCACCCTTACTGGGAAGATAAGCAATTCAATATAGATTGTATATGTGTAGCTAGGCAAAACATTTCCATAGTGGATATATTGTGAAAGACTGACTATATTTCCCTCCATCCTATCCCACCCCCACTTGTTCTATTCTCTACTTTGATCTTGTCCCTTTTCAAAAGTTGGTGCTTCCAACTCCCCCCCCCCCAGCCTGACATTTTGCTTACATTATCCCCCCTCTCATCCCCTTCCCTCCTACTCTCCTGTAGGGTGAGATACCCTGTTTAGTGTGTATGTCATTCCCTCCCTAAGCCAAATTCAATGAGAATAAGGTTGAACCATTCCCTTTTGTCTTCCTGTTCTTCCCCTCCATTGTAACAGTTTCCCCAAGCCTCTTCTATATTAAATAGTTTACCCCATTCTATCTCTCCCCATCTCCTCTCATTATATTACTCTCTCACCTCTTAATTTCACCTTTTAAGTATCATCTCTTCCTATTCAATTGTTCCTGTGCCCTCTGTCTATGTATACCTGTACACATATATGCACACACTCACATATTTATTCATATGCCCATATACCCTCCTATATATACATATACACACATTTCTATTCCATTCAACTATTCTCACACTGAGAAGTTTTATGTTACAATTATTGTTTTTCCATGTATGAATGTAAATAGTTCAACTTTGATAAGTTCCTTATGATTTCTTTTCCCTGTTTACCTTCTCATGCTTCTCTTGCTTCTTGTATCTGAATGGCAAATTTTCTTTTTAACTCTGTTTTTTTCATCAAGAATGCTTGAAAGTCCTCTATTCCACTGAATGTCCATATTTTCCCCTGAAACATGATACTCACTTTTGCTGGGTAGGTGATTCTTTTTTTTTTTTTTTGCCTTTTGGAGGGCAATTGGTGTTAGGTAACTTGCCCAAGGTCACACGGCTAGGTTTTTTTTTTTGTGTGTGTGTGTGTGTGTGTGTGTGCGTTAAGTGTCTGAGGCTGAATCCGAACTCAGGTCCTTCTGACTCCAGGGCTGATGCTCTACTCACTGCGCCACCTAGCTGCCCCTGAGTAGGTGATTCTTGATTTTAATCCAAGCTCCTTTGACCTTTGGAATATCATGTTCCAAGCCCTTTGATCCCTCAGTGTAGAAGCTGCCACATCCTGTGTTATCCTGAATGTGTTTCCACAATATTGAAACTTTTTCTTCCTGGCTGCTTATAATATTTTCTCCTTGATCTGGGAATTCCAGAACCTGGCTATAATATTCCTAGGAGTTTTCTTTCTGGGATCTTTTCCAGGAGGTGATGGGTGGATTTTTGGACCATGACTTTCAGGTAGTCCAATAATTTTAAAATTATCTCTCCTGGATCTATTTTCCAGGTCAGTGATTTTTCCAACGAGATATTTCACATTGCCTTCCGTTTTTTAATTTGTTTGGATCTGTTTAATAGTATCTTGATTTCTTATAAAGTCACTAGCTTCCATTTGCTCCAGTCTAATTCTGAGGGAATGATTCTCTTCACTGAGCTTTTGAGATTCTTTTTCCATCTGGTAAATTTGGCTTTTTAAGGCATTTTTTTCCTTATTGCCTTTTTGAGCCTCTTTTGCCATCTGAGTTAGTCTATTTTTAAGGTGTTATTTTTCTTCAGTCAGATTGTTGACTCTCATTTCATGATTTTCTTGTATCATTCTCATTTCTCTTCCCAATTTTTCCTCCACTTCTCTTATTTGGTTTTCAAAATCCCTTTTAAGCTCCTCTATGGCCGGTAACCAGTTCATATTTTTCTTGGAAGCTTTTGGTGCACGAGTTCTGACTTTGTTGTCTTCCTCCTGTTCCATGCTTTTATCCTTTTTGTCCCCAAAATAGGAGTCTAATGTCAGATCGCTCTGTTTGCCTTTGCTTCCTTTGCTTGCTCATGTTGCCACTCAATTACTTGACTTTTTAGCCTTTTGCCACAGTAGGACTCTGCCACCAGAAAGGGGAGCTTTATCCCAATTGCTGGGGTTTTCTCAGCTGCTGAAGGTATTAGTTGGGTGCCCTCTCTGAAGCCTCAACAAGCTCTGGCAAGCTGGTCACACACTGCAGGACCTCCACCCCAAAAAGTGATCCAGTTTTAAGCAGGTTAGAGCAAGAGTGATTACCCCTCAGACTGGTTGCTTGATATCCCTACAATCTGAAGCCCAGGAGCTCTGAAGCAGCACAGCTGGCTGCTTCTCACCCCAGGGGCAACTCCCTATTCTTGCAAAGTCTACATTGACCTCTCACTTTATCTTCAGCATCTATGGATTGATAATTCTGGAAATTGCCATGGCTGCTGGTGATCTGAAGTTCCTCCAGCTGGTGGCTGGTGAGGCTGCCCTGAGACTAAAATCTCTGGCTTGTGTGGGGCTTGGTTTGGCTCCCAGAGTGCTGTGCTGGCCCCCTCTTCAATGGGAGGTTAGCTTTTCTCTGTCATTTTGTCAGTTCTGTAGCTCCAAAGTTTGTCTAGAGTAATTTTTAAAATGAATTGGAGGAGGTGAAAGCCAGAGCCACACAGAAGTCTTGTTTCTACTCTGCCATTTTGACTCCTGAAAAAGTGGTACTCTTGACCAAAATAGGGAACTTAGGAGGAGTGGATTTAGGGAGAAAAATAATGAATTCTGTTTTGTATACATTGAGTTTGAGCAACTTATTGGAAATCCAGAGGTAGATGTCTAAGAGGCACTTGGAGATGAGGACCTGGAGTTCAGAGGAGAAATTAGATTTCTATATGTAAATATGAGAGCCATCTGCCTAGCAATTCTGATTGAATCCATGAGTGATCATAAGCTCACTGAGAGAGTTTAAAGAAAACAAAGGTCAGGACAAAGCCTTGGAGTACTTTCATATACAGGGCATAAATGATGAACCTGCAAAGGTCCAGTCTGACTGGCATGAAGAGAATTATAATAGAGCAGTATTGCAGAAAAAGGATATCCATATGGTGGGGGTGGTCAATGTCAAGAGAGGTCAAAAAGGATGAAGACTTGAGAAAAGGTGGAAAATGTTTTTTTTTTCTCTTCCTTTACCTGACACAAGGACAGGCAATTTGCTTTCACCTGGAAAGCAATTTATTTTACCTTTATCCTTCTTCCCTAGGGCTACCTGAAAACTCTCAGATCCTGCCATAGTCTAGATTCCTTCTTGAGGGTACTGATTTCCATCATTATGGTTATGATATACTCTTAACCAGACTAGATGAGGACATTGTGACAGAGATCAAATGCTAAGTCTGAACTCATTATCTTTCCCCTCTAAAACAGGTTGGGGGGAATGAGGAGGTGGGGGTGGTAACTTTAGGTCCATGAACATAAAAGAAAAATTACAACTATTTTTCAACATAATTGATTTCCTTCTTAATAGCATGTATTTTTAAATTTTATGCATATAAAAACATTATTCTAAGAAGAGATTCATAGGTTTCAACCAGATTGCCAAAGGAGTTCATGACACACAAAAAGCCTTAAAAACCCTTTCCCTAAACCCAGGGAAAATGTTTAATAACTGGCTTCTTAAAAAAAAAAAAGAGGTACTTTTAAATCTAATCTTCATTGTTAGCATTTTTTATTACTTTCTTAAGTCTAGAAAGTTAACAAAACAATCAATCAAGTCCTGATTTATAGTATTTATAAATACACTTAAAATTTAGCAGTTAACCATAACTAGTTTCAGCATACTGTTTCCCTAACCTTCCCTTCCAAATTTCCCTTTACAGTATCTCAGGCTCTTTATTTCAGCATTATCTACAACTCCTCACTCTCCCCGACCCTTAAATATCCACTCTGTGTGAAATCTTGCCATTTCTATCTTTACATTATCTTTTACATGGAATTCCTTCTCTCTCCTCATACCACCTTAGTCTGGCTTCTTATCAGCTTTTGCCTAGAATTCAGGATGAGGAACCTGTGACCTCAAGGCCACATGTGGCCTTCTATGTCCTTGGGTGCAGCCTTTTGACTAAGCCCAAATTTTCCAGAACAAATTCTTTTATTAGGGGGATTTGTTTTGTGAAGTTTGAATTTAGTCAAAGGGCTGTACTTGAGGGCCTAGAAGGCCACATGTGGCCTTGAGGCTGCAAATTCTACTCCCTTGACCCTAGATTATTATAATAGTCTCAATCTCTCCACTTCGGTCCATTCTATACACAACTGCCAAAATAATATTCCTTAAGTACAGGTCTGACCATGTGACTCCCTTACTCAATCAACTAGTGGATTCCTTTGGCCTCAAGAATAAAATGTAAACTAATCCCTTTGGCTTTGAAAGCTCTATGAACCCTGGCCCCATTATACCTTTCCATACTTTTTGGACATTCTTCTTCCCCTCCCCCCCCCCCCCACTTTGTGATTCAATCAAACTGACCTCCTCTTTGTTCCTCACTTATGAATGAAAAAGGTGAAACTTCTGAGCCTATAAATTTTGGGGGAACAAGCTGGAATTTTGGTTTCACCTTTCCCCGGCTCTTTACTACTGCCACTTCAGCATTCGGCTCCCTTCAAGGGTCTTTCTACCTATACCCTTGTTTTATCAGCATTAGGCCCCTTCAGAGGTTTTTGACCTCCACCCTTGCTTGTGACATCCCCCCTCCCCCCCTTGCTTTATTTCTACCAAATAAGGACATGAACAACACCTTGGCTCCCTGTCCTGCCTCCCAGCCAATAGGAGATAGTGGCAGGTTTCTTTGTTATCTGACATTGGGTTAGATTTTGCGCCAAGACTGACAGCCTGCCTCCCAGCCAATGGGAGAAAGGACAGATGGGGGAGGGGTTGACTGTGTTAGCAATACTCCTCATTCTGCTGCTGGTTCATACTGGTGGAAGGGACGCCCTCTTCCCCTCAGAACTGAATAAACTTCCTGTTCCTTCCTCAAGATACCTCTGACTTTTAATTTTTCTAGGTAGGAGAGTTTTGGGGTCCCCCTACCTCACACACTTGGAATACAAACTCTCGTCTCCTGATTGCCTTTCTTTTTTCAAAGATGGGTAGGGGTGGGGAGAGAAAAAAATGCTTAATTGAAACGATCCATTAACTTTGTTTCATTTTTTGCCTTTGCAAAGCCAGCTTCAGGCATAATGCATGATACATAGCACATGCTTAATAAATACTTCTTGATTGACGGATTGATTCATGGCCCACATAAAGGATAAAAGGTGGGAAATTAATCCAAAGAAAATCCAGAGTCTAGTCTGTTGAGTCAAGATTTGGGGAATACAGTGGATGGAGAGAACCTAGATGATTCTATATCCAGAGTTTCAAACAAACTACTGGCACTCATTTCCCTAAAATCTCACAAGGAAATCCAGAGACTTGTGGAGCTTGCTGTTCATCTGTTTCACTTATGTTTGACTCTTTATGAGCTCACTTGGGGTCTTCTTGGCAAAGATACTGGAGGAGCTTGTCATTTCCTTCTCCAGATCATTTTATAGATGAGGAAATTGTCAAACAGAGTTAAGTGATGTTAACCTTTTAAAAAGTTTGGTTAAAGGAGACAACATGCTAGGTGATACACAGTTACAGCATTTATTCCCTTAAGACTAGTGAACTTGTACAAGGAGTTAGAAGTTAATTTCTAACTGATAAACAATAGAATGAAAGGTTTAAATACATTTTAGAGCTATCCCAATTCAGGGTAAAATTTATGATTACAAGGAATTGATGAGGTATCAACCTAGAACATGTGCGTTTTCTTTATCATTAACATGCCATAACATAATACATGCCCCACAAAATATTTAGATAAGAAAAGGTTCCATTATTCAAGATAGCATCTTAGGTTCAGAGTCTTATCCTTGGCAGAAGAAAGTTAGAGCTGTCAGCAGGAGGAGATATTCTTTGAGTTTACTCAGAGAACAAAGAAGCTGTTGGGTCCGTTTTATGATCTCAGGATATCTCTATTCTCCTCCTCTAAAGAGTAGGTCCCAAGATAAGGGGAAATCCCACTTTTAGCCTTATCTGGTTTCTGGAATTGCTGACACAGAAAAAAGCTTTTTTAAAGTAAGGCAGAGCAGTCTATTTGATTAATTCAGACTTTGGTCAAAAATATGATATTTAATGATTATCACTGACTTCCCCAGGGTCACATAGCTAGTAAGTGTCTGAGGCCAGATTTGAACTTAGGGAGATGAATCTTCCTGACTCCAGATCTAACACTCTATCCACTGTACCATCTAACTACCCTCTGTGGGTTTAGACAGTCTATATAGTCTCCCTCTGGAAATCTTGATAGACTTTCATTTACTGACAAATACACAAAAGTTTGCCTTTTTCAAATGGGGTTCAGAGTGGGCTATAAACCCTGGAATATCTAAAGCAGGCTGTCCAGCAGTATTTCTTTTTTTCTTTTTTCTTTTTCTTTTTGGAGGGGGAATGGTAGGGCAATTGGGGTTAAGTGACTTGTCCAAGGTCACACGGATAGTTTATGTGTTAAGTGTCTGAGGTCTGATTTGAACTCAGATCCTCCTGACTCCAGGGCTGGTACTCTATTCACTGTGCCACCTAGCCTCCCCATGTCCAGCAGTATTTCCCACTGCATCCTTATGACCTTGTGTATGTCCATATTTCTGAAAATCTCTTTACATAAAGACCTATCTAAAGACCTGTCTTTGGCAGGGAGCAAAGAATCATTGATCTAGCCAACTGCTAGCGAGGGGATGATTTAGCAATGTATACCAATGTGTACTCTGCCATTTACTTAGACAGTTGCATGGCACTCTGGGAATTTAGGTGACTTGTTGAGGATCACACACCCCATATATGTCAAAGGTAGCCTTAAATTTAGAACTTTCAAGGCTGGCTCTTCATCTACTATACTGGTATGAAGTAATGCTTTTATGGCAATGATTATTTCCCACCATCAAATAATTGAGTACTATCACTTACATCACCTCATATGATTATTATAATAACCCAGTAATGGAAAGTAGGGAATATTATATGCATTTGGTGTTTAAGAGGATAGAGGCCCCAAAGAGGTTAAGTGACTTTTTTGTTTTAATTTTTAAAAAATAAATTTTATTGATATCTTTTGTTTTTAAATCTCCAAATTTTTTCCTATTATATATCTCCTTTTGTCTCCCAGAAATCCATACCTTATGTCAAATAATTTTAAGGAAAAAACAATAAGAAAGAAGAGGGAAAAAGTCAGCAAAACTGATCAATACATTTAAGAAGTCTGAAAAAAAAAATATATATATATATATAAAATGTCTCACACCCATGCTTTCTCCTCCCCTTGTTTTTACAAAATTTTAATTTTCAGTTTCCAAATTCTCTCCCTGTCTTTAGCCCCTACCCTATCTATTAAGAAGGCAAGAAATACAATGCCATTATACACAGGAAGTCATGCAAATTAAGTGACTTTTCCAAAGTTGCAATATGACATTGTGGCAGGAGAAGTGGCTCTGGAGTTAGTTAGAAGTATAACTCCCCTACTAACTGTAAGAATTTGTGCAAGTCACTAAACTGCTCTGGGTTTCAGAGTTTTAAAAAGTTAGTTAATTGTTAACATTAACACATTTATTATTTTTTTCTCCCTGCTCCCCACCCCCTCTCCCCTCTTGAAAGAAGTAAAAAAGGCCTTATAAGAAATATTTGTAGTCAAAGTGAAACAAATTCCTACATTGGTCCTGTAAACAATTTTTTTTCCATCTGCATCTTGAGTCTATCACCTTTCTGTCAAGATGTAGGCAGAATTCTTTATTTTCAGTCTTTTGGAATCTTGGCTGGTATGATCCGAATTCTTAAGTCTTTCAAAGATGTTTGTCTTTACTATGTTGTTGCTATGGTACAGACTGTTCTCACTTGACTGAATATTAGTTCATACAAGCATTTCCATCTTATTATGAAGCTATTCCTTTTGTCATTACTTATTGCATAATGATGTTTCATTGCATTCATTTAACATCATTTGTTCAGCCACTCTTCAGTTGATATCCAGCCTTTAGTTTCAAGTTCTTTGCCACTATAAACAGAGCTACTATAAATATTTTTAAACATCTGAGTACTTTTCTCCTTTCTTTGATCTCTTTGGGGTATAGGTCTAGTAGGGATATTATTATGTCAAAGGATATGCACAGTTTAGTAACTTTGTGTTTATAGCTCCAGATTGTTTTCTGGAATGGTTGGACCAATTCACAGACCTACCAATAATGCATTGATGTGCCTTTTTTTTTCTGCAGCACCTCCAATAGTTATCATTTCTCTTTTTTTGTCAACTTTGCCAAAATGAGGTGGGTAGGGCAGAAGCTTGGGGTTGCTTTTATTTTAATTTCTCTAATAAGTGATTTGGAGTATTAAAAAAAGTTGGCTATTATAACTTGGATTTCTTTTTTTGAAAATTGTTTATAAGACTTTTGGGAATCAGGATGGCATAATAGGCAGTAAATAGTTTTCACTCTCCTTTACTGACCTTGAAAACCCAAAAAATACCACCCCAGGAAAAATCCTGGAACAGTGGAGCCAGTAGAAAGATGAGGCTCAGCAGTTTTTTTTTTAAGCTTGGGAGGCTAAGAGGATTAGCAGGAAATGTCCCTCTTGCTGTAGTTGAAGGAAACCAGTATAGGATGGGAGGCATCCAGGCAACCTAGCAGCAACCTTAACCTCAGCAAACCAGCAAGAGGTCCTGAGTCCCAGGGAGGTGGAGCTGGCAGTGCCATCACCAGCCCCCATAACCCCCCACCTCATGACTTAGAACAGCCAGGGGAATTGGCAGACACCAGCACAGAAGAAACACCACTTGCACTGTGGAGGGGTGTCCACCAGTGGTTGAGCTTATCCATGCTCTAGTACAGACATCTGGCAGGAGGAGTTCCTGCAGCAGCCAGACCACCTCTCCCCCACATCTCATGCTATGAGCTTCAGTATAATACCAGGGAAATGCAGAAAGACCTCACCTGGTCTTGACACACACAAGTCAGCTCCAGATCAGGACCAGGTAAGATAAAGCATTATATAGCTTCCAGATACCAGAACCAGAGGCCCCAGCACACAAAGTCAGTAACCAGGTCCCTAGCCCCCAGCACAAGAAGTGTGGGAAAGAGCCCCCTGTGTCCCAGAAGCAGAGATCTACTTTAAAAGTCAGGAAAAAGACAAACACAATGAGACAAAAGCAACTTAGAAAAGTAAAGATGATAGATTCTTACTATGGAGACAGGGAAGATCAAAATACAAATTCAGAAGAGGACAACATTGTCACTATAATGAAATCTGAAACCTTAAAGTGGAATATAAACTGGTCTCAAGCCCACAAAGTTTTCTTCAAGAAGAATTTAAAAATAAAAATTAGAGAGGTAGAAGACAAATGGAATAATTCCTTTAAAAATACCATTGATAAAATGGAAAAAAAAATTCCCTAAAGAAAACAACTCCTTAAAAAATAAAATTGGCCAAATGGAAAAGGAAGTACAAAAGCTAACTAAAGAAAACAATTCATTAAAAATTAGAATCAGTGTGGAACTGAATGTTGCAAACTAAAAGTAAATAAGTAAATTTAATTTAAAAAATTAGAATTGGGCAAGTAGAAGCTAATGACCCTATGAGGCATCAAGAATCAGTTGAACAAAATTAAAAGAATGAAAATAATAGAAGAAAACATAAAATGCCTCATTGGAAAAACAACTAACCTGGAAAATTGATGCAGGAGAGATAACTTAAGAATTCTACCAGAAAGATATGATGAAAAAAAAAAAAAGCCGGGACAACATCTTCCAAGATATCATCAAGGAAAATTGTCCTGAAGTCCTAGAACCAGAGACTAAAATAGTCATTAAAAGAATCCACCAAGGTGGAGCCAAGATGGTGGAGTAGAAACAGCATTTCCAATGTGCTCTGCCCCACACAAATTTCAAATAATATGAAAGGGAGCTCCTAACAACTTCTGGAGCCACAGCACCCACAGAACGGCACAGAGAAGCTAACCTCCTGCTGAGGACAGCCCAGCAGCCCTGCAGGGAGTGGCCAGCACAGCTCTCTGAGAGCAGGCAGCACAGCGCGCTGGGAACCGACAGCGCAGCCTGCAGAGCGATCCCAGGTCCACGGTTTTAGCCCCAGGGCGGCCAGGCCTTCAGCCGGCTGGAGGAACCCCAGAACACCAGCAATTGTGGCGATTCCGGAATTATCAGCACAGATATGCCTAGGACAAAGTGAGAGGTTAGTGCCCTATGGACTTTGGGACCAGTATTTGGGGAACACGTGGCTTCCTCCCCTGGGGGCAAAAAGCTGCTGAAGAAACGCTGCACAGAAGCCATTTTGCAGCATCAGCAGTGGCTCTAGCTCCTGGTCTGCGAACTGTAGGAAGATCCAGCAATCAGTCTGGGGGTTAATCGCTTTTGCTTTAAACTGCCTGGATCTGGATTGTGGTCTGGGGGGGAAGTTTGGGGTGGGTATCCAACTTGCCAGAGTGGGTGGAGGCTTTACAGAGGCCACCCAACTGGCAGAAGTTGTGAAGACCCCACATTTGGGCAGAAGCTCCCCTGTCTGGTGGCAGAGTCCTACTGTGGCAACAAGCCCAAAAATCAAGTAATTAAGTGGCAATATGCCTAGGCAAATGAAACAAAATAAACAGAAAAGTTCAACATTGGACTCCTATTTTAGGGGCAAAGAGGCTCAAAGCATGGAGGAGGACTGTGAGGTCAGAACTCCTGCACCAAAAGCCCCAAATGAAAATACAAGCTGGCTACAGGTCATAGAGGACCTTAAGAAGCAGATAAGAGAAGTGGGGGAAAATTTGGGAAGAGAAATGAAAAAGATGCAAGAAAAGTATGAAATGACAGTCAATAGCCTGACTGAGGAAAATAACACCTTATAAAATAGACTAACTCAAATGGCAAAAGAGGCTCAGAAAGGCAATGAGAAGAATGCCTTAAAAAGTCGAATTTGCCAGATGGAAAAAGAATTTCAAAAGCTCACTGAGGAGATTCATTCCTTCAGAGTTAGACTGGAGCAAATGGAAGCTAGTGACTTTATGAGAAATCAAGATACTATTAAACAGATCCAAACAAATGAAAGAATAGAAGGCAATGTGAAATATCTCATGGGAAAAACCACTGACCTGGAAAATAGATCCAGGAGAGATAATTTAAAAATTATTGGACTACCTGAAAGCCATGATCAAAGAAAGAACCTAGAAATCATCCTTCAAGAAATTCTCAAGGAAAATTACCCTGATGTTTTAGACCCAGAGGGCAAAATAGAGGTTGAAAGAATCCACAGATCACCTCCTGAAAAAGATCCCAAAAAGAAAACTCCCAGGAATATTATAGCCAGGTTCCAGAATCCCCAGATCAAGGAGAAAATACTACAAGCAGCCAGGAAGAAACAATTTCAATATTGTGGAAACACAATCAGAATAGCCCAGGACCTGGCAGCTTCTACATTGAGACATAGAAGGGCATGGAATATGATATTCCAGAAGGCAAAAGAGCTGGGAATGAACCCAAGGGTCACCTACACAGCAAAACTGAGTATTTTGTTTCAGGGGAAAATATGGTCATTCTGTTGAATAGAGGACTTTCAATCATTCTTGATGAAAAAACCAGAGTTGAATAGAAAATTTGACATTCAGACACAAGAAGCAAGAGATTCTTGAGAAGGTAATCAAGGAAAAGAAATCAAAAGGAACTTATCAAAGTTGGACTATTTACACTCCTACATGGAAAAACAATAACTGTGTTTGATGAAACCTTTCTCATTATGAAAATAATTGAAGAAGGGTACATGGCATATGTTCACAGGTATACATGGATAGAGGGCACAGGTTGAATTTGATGGGAAGGGATGATTATTATTTTTTTTTTTGGAGGGCAATTGGGGTTGGGTGACTTGCCCAGGTTCATGTGGCTGGGTTTTTGTTTGCATGTTGGGTGTCTGGGGCCAGATTCGAGCTCGGGTCCTTCTGGCTCCGGGGCTGGCTCTCTGCTCGCTGCGCCACCTAGCCGCCCCAAGGAAGGGATGATTCTTAAGGGGTGAAGTCAAGAGGTGAGAGAGGAAAGTGGCAAGAGGAGATGGAGAGAGACAGGGTAGGGCAAACTATCTCATGTAGAAGAGGCAAGGGAAGTAGTTGCAGGGGAGGGGAAGAACAGGAAGGCAAAAAGGCAAAAGCATATTCTCATTGAAGTTGGCTCAAGGAGAGAATCACATACATACTAAATGGAATATCTTACCCTCACTCACTCTCCTGAGTAGGGGAAAGGGGGATGAGAGGGGGGATGATGGAGGGGAGGGCATTCTGGGGAGAGGGGAGGTTAGAAGTACCCACTATCAAAGAGGGACAGGATCTAAGTAGGGAATGGACCAGGTGGGAGGTGAGACAGGTGGGAGGGAAATATAAGCAGTCTTTTACAATATATCTACTATGGTAATGTTTTGCATAGATATACATGTACAACACATACTGAATTGCTTATCTTCTCAGAGGGAGTGGGTGACAAGGGAGAAGGGGAATGAATCTGAAAATCGAAGTTTTAAAATTAAATGTTTCATAAGATGTCCAGGCAGTGGGGCTCAGAGATTCACCTTGCCCTAATGGCAAAGTCGAAGGGGGTATGGGAGAAGATATGGGAGAGAGCAGATTGGATGAGGGGATATCTAGTGGGACTGCTATTCTGGGGTGGTGGGTAGGGAAATGGGGGAAAAATGTAACTCATAATCTGGTGGAAATGAATGATGTAAACCAGAAGTTAATAAAGCATTTGTTTAATTAAAAAAAAAAAGAATCCACCAATCACCTCCTGAAAGAGGTCCCAAATTGAAAATGCCAAGGAATATTGTAGCCAAATTCCAGAATTATCAGGTCAAGGAGAAAATACTGCAAGCAAACAGAAAGAAACCCTTTAAATATCATGGAGCTACAGTCAGGATCATGCAGGACCTTGCAGCTTCTAAATTAAAAGATTGGAGGGCTTGAAATATGATACCCTGTAAGGTAAAGGAGCTTGGATTATAATCAACAATCAACTATTCAGCAAAACTGAGCATCTTTCAGGCAAGGAGATGGAAATTCAATGAAATAGAGGACCTCCAGATTTCCTGATGAAAAGACCAGAGCTCAATGGAAAATTTGATCTTCAAATACAAGACATGAGAAAGGCATAAAAAGGTAAACAGGAAAGAAAAAAACATGTTATTTAATAAGGGCAAACTGTTTACATCTCTACATGGGAAGATGATACTTGTAAATCTTGAGAACTGTATCTTTATTACAACATTTAAAAGGATATACATAGACAGAGCATGTAGGTATAAATTAAGTGATGTGATGATAGAAAACCTAATTAAGGGGTGAAAAAGGATTATACTGGAAGAAGAGAACAGGAAGAGGCACAAAAACATATTATAGTGGAGGGAAAGAAGGGAGATGATCATTGTTTGACTTTTACTTTCATCAGTTTTGGTTCAAGGAGGGAATTACATAGTTAGGTATAGAAATCTAATTTGCTCTACAGGCAGTAGGAGGGGAAAGGGGAAAGAAAAAAGAAGTTTGCTTATAGAAGAGAGGGAAGACTGAGGTAGGTGGTGGTAAAAAAAAAACATCTTTTGATAAGGAAAGGGAGAAGAGAGAAATAAAAGCATAAATGTGGAGGATAAGATGGAGAGAAAGACACAGATAACACTCGTAACTGTGAATGTGAATGGGATGAACTCTCCCATAAAAGGGAAGCAGATATTATGATGGATTAAAAACCATAATCCAATATGTTGTTTATAAGAAGCACATGTGAAACAGGGGGATACACACAAGGTAAAGGTAAAAGTCTGGAGTAGAATATGTTATGCTTCAGATGAAGTAAAAAAAAAAAGTAGGGGGAGCAATCCCAGTCTTAAACAAAGCAAAAGCAAAAATATCTAATTAAAAGAGATAAGGAAGGAAACTATATCCTGCCAAAAGGCACCATAGAAAATGAAGTAATATCATTACTAAACATATGTGCATCAAGTGGTATAGTATCCAGATTCTAGAGGAGAATTTAGGGAGTTACAGGAAGAAATAGACAATAAAACTATACTAGTGGGGGACCCCATACTCCCCCTGACTGAACTTGATAAATATAACCTTAAAAATAAACAAGAAAGAAGTTAAGGAGGTGAATAGAATTTTAGAAAAAAGTAGATATGGTAGGCCTCTGGAGAAAATTGAAGGGGGATAGAAAAGCAAATACCTATTTCTCAGTGGTACATGGCACCTATACAAAAATTGTCCATATACTAAGGCATAAAAACCTCACTATTTGCTGCAGAAAGGCAGAAATATTAAATGCATATTTTTCAGATCATGATGTAATAAAAATTATATGTAATAAATGGAAATGGAAAAAATGTCTAGAAATTGGAACTAAATAATCTAATCCTAAAGAATGAGTGGGTCAAACAACAAATCATAGAAATAATCAATAACTTCATTCAAGAGAATGGCAATAATGAGAGAACATACTGAAACTTGTGAGGTGCAGCAAAAATGGTTCTTAGGGGAAGACATATCTCTGAATGTTTACATGAATAAAATAGAGAAAGAGGAGATTGATGAATTGGGCATGCAACTGGAAAAGCTAGAAAAAGAACAAATTAAAAATCCTTAATTAAATACCAAATTAGAAATACTGAAAACCAAAGGAGAGATTAATAAAATTGAAATTAAGAAAACTATTGAACTAATAAATAAATCTAAGAGCTGTTTTATGAAAAAAAAACACATTAAAATTTATAAACTTTTGGTTAATTTTATTAAAAAAAAGGAAAGAAGAAAATCAAATTACCAGTATCAAAAACAAAAAGAATGAATCACCACCAATAAAGAGGAAATTAGAACAAAAATTAGAAAGCATTTTGCCCAACTCTATGCCCATGAAGTTGAAAATCTTAGTGAAGTGGACAAATATTTACAAAAATGAAAATTACCTAAATTAACAGAAGAGAAAATAAAATACTTAAATAACCTCATCTCAGAAAAAGAATTTGAATAAGCCATAAATGAATTCTCTAGAAAAATATCTCCAGGGTCAAATGGATTTGCAATTATATCAAACATTTCAAGAACAATTAATCCCAATACTATATAGACTATTTAGGAAAATTGGAGAAGGAGTTCTACCAAATTCTTTTTATGATACAAGCACCTAAATCAGGAAAGCCAAAACAGAGAAAGAAAATTATAGCTCAATTTCTCTAATGAATATAGAAACAAAAATTTTAAATAAATCATTAGCAAAAGCATTATAGCAACTTATCATGAGAATAATATACGTTGATCTGGTAGGATTTATTCCAGGAATGCAAAGCCAGTTCATTATTAGGAAAAGTCTCAGCATAATCAATAATATCAACAACAAAACTAGTAGAAACCATATGATTATCTCAATCAATGCAGAAAAAGCTTTTTGACAAAATACCACACCCATTCCCATTAAAAATACTAGAAAGTATAGGAAAAAATGGAGTCTGCCTTAAAATGATAAGTAGCATCTACCTGAAACCATAACAAGTTTTATATATGAAGAGGTTAAGCTAGAAGCATTTCCAATAAGATCAGGGGTGAAACAAGAATGTCCACTATTACCCCTGTTATTTAATTTAGTACTAGAAATATTAGCCATAGCAATAAGAGAAGAAAAATAAATTTAATTAATTAGAATAGGCAAAGAAGAGACTAAGCTATCACTCTTTAGAGATGATATGATGATAAAATGAGAGAATCCTAGAGAATCAAGTGAAAAACTACTTGAAAGAATAAATAACTTTAGCAAAGTTGCAGGATATAAAATAAACCCATATAAATCCTCTGCATTCCTATATATTTCTAACAAAGCCCAACAGTAAAAAATAGAAAGAGAAATTCCATTTAAAGTTACTGTATACATTATAAAATATTTGCAAGTCTACCTGCCAAAACAAACCCAAGAATTATATGAACACTATTACAAAACACTTTTCACAGAAATAAATTCAGATCTGAATAATTGGAAAAACATCAGTTGCTCATGGTTAGACCAAGCTAATATAATAAAGTGACAATTAATTTACTTATTTAGTGCCATACCAATCAAACTACCAAAAATTATTTTATAGAGCTAGAAAAAATAATGACAATTCATCTGGAAGAACAAAAGGGCCAGAATATCAAGGGAATTAATGAAAAGAAATGCTAAGGAAGGTGGCCTAGCTTAATATATCTTAAATTATAAAGCAGCAATCACCAAAACTACCTGGTACTGACTAAGAAATAGAGGTGGTAGATCAGTGGAATAGCTTAGGTACAGAAGAAACAGTAGTCTATGACTAAAGTAATTTACTGTTTGATAAACCCAGAGACTCCAGCTTCTAGGATGAGAACCCACAATTTGACAAAAACTGCTGGGAAAACTGGAAAATAGTATAACAGAAACTGGGCATAGACCAATGTTTAATCCCATATACAAAAATAAAGTCCAAATGGGTACATGATTTTGATATAAAGGCTGATACTACAAGCAAATTAGAGGAGCAAGGAATAGTTTATCTGTCATATTTATAGAGAAGGGAGGAATATATGACCAAACAAGAGATAGGCTGTATACCAAAGAGATCATAAAAATGGAAAAAGGACCCACATGTACAGAAATATTTATAGCAGTTCTTTTTGTGGTGGCCAAGAACTGGGGATACTCATCAATTGGGGAATGGCTGAACAAGTTGTGTTATATAAATGTAATGGAATTCTATTGTGCTATACAAAATGATGAGCAGGTGGACTTCAGAAAAACCTGGAAAGGCTTATATAAATTGATGTTGAGCGAAGTGGGCAGAACCAGAACATTGTACATAGTAACAGCCACAGTGTGCAATGACTGACTTTGATAGACTTAGGCTTCTCAGCAATGCCAAGACCTAAAACAATTCCAAAGGACTCATGATGGAAAATGCCAGGAGTCTAACTGCAGATAGAAGCAGGCTATTTTCTTGTTTTGTTTTGTTTTCTCATGGTTCCTCCCATTCATTTCAATTCTTCTATACAATGTGACTAATGTGAAAACATGTTTAATAGGAATGTATGTGTAGGACCTATATCAAATTGCACACTATCTTGGTGGCAGAGTGTAGAGGGAGTGTAAGAAAACTTAAAACTTATGGAATCGAATGTTGACAATTAAAAATTCATAAACTTATTTAATAAATAAAAGAAAATTGTTTATATCCTTTGGCAAATGGTTACTAGTCTTAGAAATTCAAGTCTGTTCCTTATGCATCTTAAAAATGAGATCTTTATTAGAGAAACTTGCTCTGATTTTTTTAGTTAACTGCTTCACTTCTAATCTTATTCAACCTATACCTTCTTTTTAAACTTGATTTTATTTTATTTTATTATTATTATTTTTTTTTTTGGAGGGCAATTGGGGTTAAGTAACTTGCCCAAGGTCACATGGCTTAGGTTTTTGTCTGTGTGTGCGTTAAGTGTCTGAGGCCGGATCCGAACTCAGGTCCTTCTGACTCCAGGGCCAGCACTCTACTCACTGCGCCACCTAGCTGCCCCTTAATTTTATTTTTTAATTCATGAAAATTTACATTCTCATTTTCCCCCACCCTCAATTAAAAAGGAAAGAAAAACAAACTTGTAACAAATATACATAGTCACTCTAAAATACATTCCTATATTAATCATGTCCAAAAATATTATGTCTCAGTCTGCACTTTGAGGCAATCATTACCTCTCTGTCAGGAGTTAGGTAGCATGTTTTATCATGACTTTTCTGAAATTGTGTTGGGTCATTTTACTGAACAGAGTTTTCTGCCCCCATACCACCCCCCCTCCTTTAGAAGGTAGTGAGAGAGGAGTGTGATGATTACTAGTAGGGGAGCCCCTGCCTCTCTTTTCCTCACCTAGAGCCCAACCATAGGTTCTTAATCCTTTTTTACTTTTTTTAAAACCCTCCTTGATTGGAGATTGTTTTGTTTCAGACTAATATATCCCTTAATCTACTGGGTAAGTTATGCTTGGTTGTGTGCCTACATATTTTGCCTTCTGAAATACCAGATTCCATGATATTCTCTGCTCCTTTATAGTGGAGGCTGTTAAGATCCTACCTGTGTCTCCTTGGTACTTGAATTCTTTTATTCTAGCTGCTTGCAATATTTTTTTTTTCTGTTAAGTGGAAGCCCTGGATTTTGGTTATAATGTTTCTGAGAATTTTCATTTTTGGGTTTATTTCAGGGAGTGACTAGTAGATTCTTTTTATTTTCAGTTTTTAAGAGTGATTCTAAGAGATTTGTGCAGTTTTATGATGTCTTGAAACATCATGTTTAGATTGGTTTGTTGTTGTTGTTGTGGTTTTCAATGTCTAATGATCCTTAAATTATTTCTCCTTGATCTCTTTTCCAGGTCAATTGTTTTAGATATGAAGTACCTTACACTTTCATCTTTTATTCAGTATTTTGAATGTTTTAATATTTTTAATCATATCATAGAATCACTAATTTGTATTCGGTTCATTTAAAATTTTAATGAATCTGTTCTTTGTGTAAGAGTTTGTATCTCAGGCCAGCAGAGTCAAGATGGCAGAGTAGAAACAGGACTTCCTTGGGGGCTCTGGCTTCCACCTTACGCAATTCATGTGAAAGGGGACTCCGAACAAACTTTGGAGCTACAGAACCTCCAAAATGACACAGAGAAGCAAATCTCTCTCTGAGGACAGCTCGGCAGCCCAGCAGGGAGCAGCTAGCACAGCACTCTGGGTGCCAAACCCAGGCCGGAGTGAGCCAGAGGTTTTAACCCAGGGTGGGCCTGACCAACCACCGGCTGGAGGAACTTCAGATCAGCTGTGGCAGTTTCCAGAATTATCAACACATAGATGCTAAGGACAAAGTGAGAGGTCAGTGCACGGTGGATTTTGGGACCCAATAGTTGGGAGTGCCTTGGGCTCTTCCCCTGGCAGCAAGAAGCCACTGAGGAGCAATGGTGCAGCCAAAGCCAGTGTGGCTGCTTCAGCTCCTGGCCTACACATTGTAGGGGGACCAAGTGACCAGTCTGAGGGGTAATTGCTCTTGCTTTAACCCACTTAGATCTGGATTATAGTCTAGGGTGGAGGTCCTGGGGTATATGACCAGCTTGCCAGAGTGTGTGGAGGCTTCAGAGAGGGCACCCAACTAATACCTTCAGCAGCTGAGAAAACTCCAGCAATTGGGATAAAGTTCCCCTGTCTGGTGGCAGAGTCCTACTGTGGCAAAAAGCCCAGAAGTTAAGTAATTGAGTGGCAATATGACCAGGCAAAGGAGGCAAAACAAATAGAAGAATCCAACATTAGGCTCCTAATTTGGGGACAAAAAAGATCAAAGCATGGAACAGGAGGAAGACAGTGAGGTCAGAACTCCTGCACCAAAAGCTTCAAAGGAAAATATGAGCTGGTTACAGGCCATAGAGGACCTTAAGAAGCAGATGAGAGAAGTGGAGGAAAAATTGGGAAGAGAAATGAGAACGATGCAAGAAAATTATGAAATGAGAGTCAACAACCTGACAGAGGAAAATAACACCTTAAAAATAGACTAATTCAAATGGCAAAAGAGGCTCCAAAAGGCGATGAGGAGAAGAATGCCTGAAAAAGCCGAATTTGCCAGATGGAAAAAGAATCTCAGAAGCTCATTGAGAAGAATCATTCCTTCAGAATTAGATTGGAGCAAATGGAAGCTAGTGACTTTATGAGAAATCAAGATGCCGTTAAACAGATTGAAACAAACGAAAGAATAGAAGGCAATCTGAAATATCTCATGGGAAAAACCACTGACCTGGAAAATAGATCCAGGAGAGACAATTTAAAAAGTATTGGAGTACCTGAAAGCCATGATCAAAAAAAGAACCTAGAAATTATCCTCCAAGAAATTCTCAAGGAAAACTGCACTGATGTTTTAGAACCAGAGAGCAAAATAGAGTTCGAAAGAATCCACTGATCACCTCCTGAAAAAGATCCCCAAAAGAAAACTCCTAGGAATATTATAGCCAGATTCTGGAATTCCCAGATCAAGGAGAGAATATTATAAGCAGCCAGGAAGAAAGAATTTGAATATTGTGGAAACACATTCAGGATAACACAGGATCTGGCAGCTTCTATACTGAGGGATCAAAGGGCTTGGAATATGATATTCCAGAGGTCAAGGGAGCTGGGATTAAAACCAAGAATCACCTACCCAGCAAAACTGAGCATCATGTTTCAGGGTCATTATTATGGTCATTCAGTGGAATAGAGGACTTTCAAGTATTCTTGAAGAAAAAACCAGAGTTGAATAAAAAATTTGACATTCTGATACAAGAAGCAAGGGAAGCATGAGAAGATAAACAGGGAAAAGAAATCATAAGGAACTTATCAAAGTTGGACTATTTACATTCCTGGAGAAATGTACATGGAAAAATGAACATTGCAACTTATGAAACTTTTCTCAGTATGAAAATCGTTGAAGGGAATAAAAATATGTGTGTGTATATATATATATATATATATATATATATATATATATATATATATATATATATACACATATACACACACACACACATATATATACATATATATATGAGAGTATATGGGCATATGAATACATATATGACATATGTGAATGTGTGCATATATGTTTACAAGTATACATAGATAGAGGGCACAGGATCAATTGAATAGGAAGGGATGATACTTAAAAGGTGAAATTAAGAGGTGAGAGAGGAATATAATGAGAGGAGATGGGGAGAGACAGAATGGGGTAAACTATCTCATATAGAAGAGGCAATGAAAAATCGTTACAATGGAGGGGAAGAACAGGAAGGCAAAAGGGAATTGGTCAACCTTATTCTCATTGAATTTGGTTCAGGGAGGGAATGACATACACACTAAATAGGGCATGTCACCCTACAGGAGAGTAGGGGGGAAGGGGATGAGAGGGGGGATGATGGAAGGGAGGGTAGACTGGGGGGGGAGGGAGGTTGGAAGCACCCACTTTTGAAAAGGGACAGGACCAAACTAGAGAATAGAACAAGTGGGAGGTGGGATAGGAGGGAGGGAAATATAATCAGTCTTTTACAATATATCTCCTGTGGTAATGTTTTGCATTAGCTACGCATGTACAGCCTATATTGAATTGGTTATCTTCCCAGTAAGGAAGGGTAACAAAGGGGGAAGGGGATAACTCTGGAATTCAAAGTTTTAAAATAAATGTTTTTTAAAAAAATATATATATATATGTATCCTATTATTAATACTATTTTACATGTAACTGGGAAGTAAGATATACAGGCACTGGGGCGTAGAGATCCACCATGTCCAACTGGAAAAGTCAAAGGGGGGATGGGGGAAAGATACAGGAGAGAACAGATTGGAGGAGGGGATATCCTGTGGGACCGCTATTTTGGGGAGGTGGGTAGGGGAAAAATGGGGAGAAAATTTGCAACTCAAAATCTGGCAGAAATGAAAGATGTTAATAAAGTGTTTGTAAAAAAGTGAAAAAAAAGAAAAAGAAAGAGTTTGTATCTTTTGTTCCAAACTCTTAAATTCTCTTGCCAATTCTTTCTTTCATACCTCTCATTTATTTTTGAAAATTTTCACCCTAGAGCTCTTATTTCTTTTCCAAGCATTTCCTGTAATGTTCTCATTTCATTTCTAAAATCATTTTAGCTCTGTCTTTTTTACCTCTGGCTTCATATCTTCTAAGAATTCTGGTTAAACTTGTTTCTATCTTGCATTTTTCTTTGCATGTCATTATTTTTGAATCATTCTCTTCCTCTAGATTTGTGTATTTATCATCCTTATCACCACAAAATTCTTTATGGTGGGATTTTTTGTTTGTTTTATTTGCTTCTACATTTTATCCTCCCTTAGCACACAGTTTAATGACCTGGGACAGCTCTTTGCACTGGACTGCCCTATGCCCACCTAACATTGGGCAGTGAGTTGACAAACATTCTTGTTTCCTACACAAGATCAGGCTCCTCTGTGCTAGATCTGGGACCTTTTCTCATCTAGTGTAATGCCATTAAGTCTCTGCCCTTCATGGCGGTATGCTTTATGGCCTTACAGACTTTTTAGTCTGTTTCCCTGATGACATGGGCTAGAAAAATGACTCACTGTTATTTTTCTTTGATTCTTGACCTGGACTCAGTCTGACTTCCTTTATTTTTTTATTTTGTATTTTTTTGCTTTTTGGGGGGCAATTGGGGTTAAGTAACTTGCCCAAGGTCACACAGCTAGGTTTTTATTTTGTGTGTGCATTAAGTGTCTGAGGCCAGATCTGAACTCAGGTCCTTCTGACTCCAGGGCCAACACTCTACTCACTGCGCCACCTAGCTGCCCCTGACTTCCTTTAAGTCCCATTAAAATCCCATCTTTTACAGGAATCTTTTCCCCATATCTCTTAATTATAGTGTCTTCCTTCCAGTAATTATTTCCTATTTATCTTGTGTATAGCTTATTTGTATATATTTGTTGACATGTTATCTCTCCAGTTAGACTGCAAGTTCCTTGAGGGTGGGACCAGTTTATTGTCTCTTTTTGTATCCCCAGGATTTAGCAGGGTGCCTGACATAAAGTGGGCAGTTAAATGTTTATTGATTTATTGACACATTTTCTAGGTCTTTGTCTAGTAGTTGTTGGATTGGCCCTTGTTGTACTTCTTCCTGCTACTCCACTGTTGTGGTTGGTCTCTATGCCTGGGTTTCATTTTGCTTTTCTATAAGATGAGGTGGGAGAGGGGAAGAGAACTAGTTTATCTTGGGGGTCCCTAAAGATTGTAGGTATAGAGCTGGAAGGTACCTTAGAGGCCACTGTTTCCATCTTTTCCACTTTTTAGATAACAAAACTCAGGCACAGAGAGGTTATGACTTGCCCAAGGTCAAATCAGTGTTGGAATTCAAACCCAGGTTTTCTTGACTCTAAGTCCACAATTCTTTCTTATGTTGCATAATGACTTTCAGGCTCTGTGAATTAGCATCAGAGACAGGTCCCAACTCCTAGACCATCATTCTTTTTTTTTTTTTGCTTTTTGGAGGGCAATTGGGGTTAAGTGACTTGCCTAGGTCACATGGCTAGTTTTTGTGTTAAGTGTCTGAGGCTGGATTTGAAGGTCTTCCTGACTCCAGGGCTGGTGCTTTATTCACTTCACCACTTAGCCACTCCTAAGACCATCATTTTTACTACTACATCATATCTCTGTCTACTTTGACTGAGGGTCTGCATCAGCCTCAATTTCCCAGGATCTCTGTGTGTGTCCTTCTTCCTCTACAATGTTTCCTGAATTCCTAATAACCAGGACAGAGCCATTTGAACTCATTCTGACTTTGAAATAACTTCTAAACTGAGTTTGAAGATTCATTTTCCTGGAACTCTGCTCCTTGCCTTTTCTGCTTATAACTCCATCAGCCTGTCTAAATAAAAAAGCTCATTATTAAACTAAGAATTGGCCTATTATCCTAGATACCACAGAAAGAATATGTTAGCTTTTACCTGGGCTGAGGCTTGACTTGGTAAGGATTTTTTGGGGCATAAGCTGTCTGAGAGAGGAATAAAAATGTTTCATCAACATGTGTAATTCTTTCCTATGTTATTTGTAGTGACAGCAGATTTACATCCTAGGCACAATCACACAGCAGCTAAAAGTGGCTGCCTTTGCAGAACTTAGCCACATTTTTTTCTCCCTTTTCTAAAAGAAATTTGGATATAGAACCATTTCTTGAGCTTCAGGGACTGGGATATTTGTAGCTGTGTCCTTGGGCAAGGCATTTCCTCTCCTTTTTTTTTTTTTTTGATGTTTTCTGAAGAAAATGAACATGGAGAGTAGGGTTTGGACCAATTGATCTTTGAGGTCCTTATCTAGAAATGATCAAGGGTCTCTCAAATCATGGCCAGCTAACCTAGTTCAGAAGAAGGTAGATTCTTTGTCCAAGTAATATTGAATGGCATCTACTCCATGAAGATTCCTTGGATTCCCAGTGGGAAATGATCTCCCTTTTCTTAGATCTTGTTTTCTATTAGGCTTTCACTTCTCTCTAATGTACTCAATATGTTATTTTCTATATTAAAGTTATCTGTTTATGAGTCACTGCCTTGATCCACTAAGAAGATAGTGAGCTCTATGAGGTCAGGAACACTTAATGCTTACATCTCTCCACAGCATAGCACAAAATTGTAAACATAGAAGGCACTTAATAAAGATTTGTTGAATTTAACTTGTCCTCATCACCAGCTCTGCATCTGAACACTAACTCCTGGCATTCTGATCTTGGAGTCTAACCCTTTCTGATTTAAGTATATACACATTTATTAAGTGCCTCTTATGTTCATGGTCCTTTGTTCTATCATGTGAAGAAGAAAAAATTGAACAGTTCCTGTTTTAAAAAAACTCACAGTCTGGGGTGGCTAGGTGGTACATTGAATAGAGCACCGGCTCTGGAATCAGAATCAAACCCAGCCTCAGACACTTAACACAAAAACTAGCCATGTGACCTTGGGCAACTCACTTAAACCCAATTGTCCTCTAAAAAGAAAACAAAAGTAAAAAAAAAACCCAAAACCCCTTAAGTCTACTAGTGGAGAAAAGAGAAAGGATACACACATATAAATAATTATAATGTAAGGGAGAATATAATGGAGGCTAGCAAAGGACCTAGGCAAAATATTATGAGAAATTTGAGAAGAGGGAGTTAATTTTCAGCTGTGAGAATCAGTGAAGGCTTCATGGAGGAGGTGGGATCTAAACCAGATCTTGAAGGAAAAATAGTTTCTATAAAGGGAGGCTGTAATTGAAAAGTCTGTTTCAATTGTGGGATGCTATGAGTAAGGGAATGAATATAGGAGAGGAAAGGATGTGACTAGAAGATGGAGAGTAGTAACATTTTGCCAAAAAAAACCCCAAAACCCTTGTGACATGTACAATATAAAATACAATGTTGGTGTAAAGGATAGAAGAAGGTGTAATGGATAGAGTCAGGAAGGTCTAGATTCAAGTTCTTCCTCAGATATATGATGGCTGTATGGCCCTTTAAGTTTAATTCTTTAATGATTTAGTGATTTGCATCAGTGGGAGGAGTTCTAAATTTTTGTCATTCAGTTGTTTTTCAGTCATGCTCTACTCTTCATGAACCCATTTGGGAATTTCTTGGCAAAGATGCTGGAGTGGTTTGCTATTCCCTTCTCCAACTCATTTTTTAAAAATATGACTTCTCTCTCTCTCTCTCTCTCTCTCTCTCTCTCTCTCTCTCTCTCTCTTGCTTTTTGGAGAGCAATTGGGGTTAAATGACTTGCCCAAAGTCACATGGCTAGTAAGTGTGTCAAGTGTCTGAGGTCAGATTTGAACTCAGGTCCTCCTGATTCCAGGGCCAGTGCTCTATTCACTGCACCACCTAGCCACCCTCTTATTCTTTTTTGAAAATTTTTTAAATTTTAAAAATTAATTTGTTTATTTACTTTTAGTTTACAACATTGAGTTCCACAATCCCTTGAGTTTCAAATTTTCCCCCCTCCCTCTCTTCCCCTCCCCCCCCCCATGGTGGCATGCAGTCAAATATAGGAGCTACAAATACCTTCACATTAAACATTAGTCAGGTTGTAAAGAAGGATTATAACCAATGGAATGAACAATGGGAAAGAGGAAACAAAACAAAACAAGAAAAAGAAACAGAACAAGTAGTTTGCTTCAATCTGCATTCAGACTTTGTAGCTCTTTCTCTGGATGTAGATATCTCTTTTCATTGTGAGTCTTTTGGAGTTGTCTTATAACCTTACATTGCTCACAGGAGTCCAGTCTATCAAGGTTAGTCATCACACATATGTTGTGTCTGTAATCGTGTACAGATTCCTCCTGGTTCTGCTCTTCTCACTCAACATCAGTTTATATAAATCTCTCCAGGTTATTATGAAGTCTGTCTGCTCCTCAATTCTTATAACACAATAATATTCCATTACATTCATATATCACAACTTGTTCAGTCATTCCCCAATTGATGGGCATCCCTTTGATTTCCAGTTCTTTGCCACCACAAAAAGAGCTGCTGTAAATATTTTTGTACATATGGGTCTTCCTCCCACTTCTATGATCTCTTTGGGATACAACCCTAGAAGTGGTATTGCTGAGTCAAAGGATATGCACTTATTTATAGTCCTTTGGACATAGTTCCAGATTGCTCTCCAGAATGGTTGGATCAGTTCACAACTCCACCAACAATGCATTAAAGTTCCAATTTTTCCATATCATCTCTAGCATTTATCATTTTCCTGTTTTGTCATCTTAGCCAATCTGGCCAGTAAGATGTGGTACCTCAGAGCTGTTTTGATGTGCATTTCTCTAATTGCTAGTGATTTAGAGCATTTTTTCATATGCTTATAGATATGTTTAATTTCATCCTCTGAAAACTACCTGTTCATATCCTTTGACCATTTATCAATTGGGGAATGATTTGTATTCTTATAGATTTGACTCAGTTCTTTGTATATTTTAGAAATGAGGCCATTATCAGAGATACTGGTTGTAAAAATTGTTTCTCAATTTTCCACTTCCCTCTTAATCTTGGTTACATTAGCTTTATTTGTACAGAAACTTTTCAATTTGATGTAATCAAAATTATCTATTTTGTATTTTATAATGCTCTCTACCTCTTGTTTCATTATACAATCTTCCCTTCTCCATAAATCTGATGGGTAAACTCTTCCTTGCTCTCCCAGATTGCTTACAGTATCAGCCTTTATACCTAGATTATGCACCCATTTTGGCTTGATTTTGGTATATGGTATTAGATATTGATCCATGTCCAGTTTCTGCCATAACATATTCCAGTTTTCCCAGCAGTTTTTGTCAAATAGTGAGTTCTTATCCCCAAAACTGGGGTCTTTGGGTTTATCAAACAGTAGATTACTATAGTCATTGACTGCTGAGTCTGGTGTACCCAATTTATTCCATTGATCTTCTACTCTGTTCCTCAGCCAGGACCAGGTAGTTTTGATGACTGTTGCTTTATAATACAGATGAAAATCTGGTATGGCTAGGCCACCTTCCCTAGCATTTCTTTTAATTAATTCCCTTGTTATTTTCTCCAGCTCATTTTACAGATGAGGAAACTGAGGCAAATAGAGTTAAATGACTTGCCCAGGGTCACATAGCTAGCAGGTGTCTGAGTCCATATTTGAACTCAAGAAGATGAGTCTTCCTGACATTAGGCTTGGCTCTCTACCTAATGTGCCACCTTGCTTCTCATTTCTACATTAGATGTTCCCTATAGTGATGAATTCACAGATTGAGACTTCCTTCCTGTTAAAAAATGTTGTATAGGTCTGAGAAGGGGAATAGTGTGAAATAAGGTTCAAATATAGGATCATAAGACTTAAATACGGAAGGGGTCTTAGAGATTCTCTATTTATAGTTCAACATTTCCATTTCATAGATGAGGAAACTGAGGCTCAGAGAAATGAAGTGAGTTATTCAAGGTATCATAGGCAGTGAATTGCAGGGCTAGGATTTGAACTCAGACCTAAATATAGTACACAGATTGTTCAGGGTCTTTAACATCAGAAGGAGTTTTTACTTCATTTCCTAATCCTGATGTTGAGTTCATATCTCTAAACCAATTCTCCTTACCTCAATAAGCTGAGCCTAACCTGTGTCTAGACATGAGTATTTCCTGCTAACGTGTCTTGTCATCTCTTTTGTCATCTCTTATCTCTTTTCTTTTCCACATTCTGCTCCTCAAGGTCGGCTTTAGGTATTTTCCATCAAATTGTGCCCTTTGGCTTAGATGAAGTAAATCTCTTCTCTTATTAGTTGGTCATACACACCCTAGGATCATAACATGACCCCTTTAAAGTAATGCCTTAGCTCCTGCTTCAGAGACCATGATAATACAGGAAAAAGTGAAAACCACCTAACCTGGCATTTTCTGACATTCCCATTCTAGTTCTAAACTAACTTCCATGAAAGTGCTGGTATAGTAGAAAGAACATTAGTCTTCAAAGACCTGTGCTTATCTCTCTGCCATATTAACTGTGGATCCTTGTGTGCTCCTGGTTCTTGTCTTCCCTTTCTGACTACTCCTCAGAATCCTTGGACCATCATTCATGTTCCACACACACTTTTTGCACCTCTGAGTTCACCATCTTAGGATTCTTTCCCTTCTCTTTAATTCTTTCTTTTGATAATCTCATCAGCTCCGGTGGGCTCAATTATTATCTCTATTCTGACAACTCTCAAATCTACATATTTAGACTTCATTTCTTTTTTTTAAATGTTAATTTATTTATTTTTAGTATACAACATTCACTTCAAAAAGTTTTAAATTTTCTCCCTATCCCTCCCCACACCCTTCCCCAAGATGGCATATAATCCAATATAGGCTCTACATATACATTACTATTAAACATTTTCACATTAGTCATGTTGTATAGAAGAATTAGAATGAATGGGAGGAACCATGAGAAAGAAAAAATACCCAAAAGAAAACAAAAAAAGAAAATATTCTGCTTCTATCTGCACTTAGGCTCCATATTTCTTTCTCTGGATATGGATGACATTTTCCATTATGAGTCTTTTGGAATTGTTTGTGAAGAGCTATGTTTATTAAAGTCAGTCATTATACACCGTGACTGTTACTGTGCACAGTGTTCTCCTGGTTCTGCTCACTTTGCTCAACATCAGTTCATATAAGCCTTTCCAGGTTTTTCTGAAGTCCACCGGCTCATCATTTCTTATAGCACAGTAGTATTCCATTCCATTTATATACCACAACTTGTTCAGCCATTCCCCAATTGATGAGCATCCCCTCAATTTCTAATTCTTGGCCACCACTAAAAGAGCTACTATAAATATTTTGAACTCTTTGGGATATTGCACTAGAAGTGGTATTGCTATAGCTTTCATATCTTTGCTCACCTCTAATCCTATACCACCAAAAAACTAACTGGGGATCTCCACTTAAATGTCCCATATGAATTTCAAATTCAACATATTGATAACACAATTCATTATTTCCATTCCTCTACCTGCCTGCCATAATCTTGCCCATTTCCCAGATCTCATGTCCTTTAGGAGGAGACCTATATCCATGTAAGAATATAGACAATAAAAAACAAAGCAATTTTGGGTAGGAGAGTAATAACTTGGAAACAGGAAAAGCCTTTGGTAGAAGGTGGTATACAAGTTAAGCTTTGAAGGAAGCTCAGTATTCCACAAGGCAGATGTGAGGCAGGTAAGAGGACAGACTGTACAAAGCCAGGAAAAGGAAATTAAATGTCATTTGTGAAGAATAGCAAGAAAGCCAATTTGGCTGAACTGATGACTGTATGAAGGGGAATAATTTATAAAAGACTGGAAGGGTAGGCTGGAGTCAGATGGTAAAGAGGGCTTTAAATGCCAACTAACAGAGTCTGTTCTTATTTGTCCTTTGTTCTGGAAGAGGGCCATGGACTTGCAAGTGGATTGGATTTAAGCGAGGGAGGCCTATACAAAGAAACCAGCCTCAGTTTCTCCTCCAGTGGCAAAATATCATTCAGGATGACTGGAGATGACCCTAGATGCTAAGGTCTTTCCCAGCTCTCAGTTTGACTGAGGCAACACCCATTCAGTGATTAAGGCTAGATAAGAAAAGAAACAAAGAATGGCTTTTTTCACTTAGGCAAAAAAAAAATCAATTTGGGAGAAGACCCTCAGGGTTTCTACCCCCAGATCTCAAAGATTGCTATTTACATTTATGTTGAGGCAATCAGAGCCCAAACTATGATCATTAAGTGGGGCTTGATCTGGAACCTATTGTTGGCCAATCAGTGACAGCCAGAGTGAATTGGGTTTAAGGCATGGTCCTTAAGAAAGAAAACCATAAACCCTAAACTATCTTCAGAGGTTTCAGCTGTCAAAATTTGTATTCTTTTGCACAGAGCACCCATAGATAAAGGTATGATACCTTATATGTACAGAGAGAGAGACTAGGGAAGGGAAGGGAAGGGAAGAGAAGAAAGAAAGTGGAAGGGACAAAGGTGGAAGGATGAAGGAAGTAAAGAAGGAAGACAAGGAGGAAGGAGCTGCATTGTCCAACTAGAATTGGCCAGTTGGGTCCCTATTGGGACAGCCCATACTACTCACAGGTTATTGATTGTCCTTTGTTCTCAAAGAGGACCCTGACAGCAGGAAGGTGATGGTGTGATTTGCAAGTGAATTGGATTTAAGTGAGGGGGTGCTGTGCAAAGTCACCAGCCTCACTTTCTCCTCCAGAGCCCTCTGAGTTCAGTAGCAAGATATAAATCAGGATAACTGGAGATGGCCCCCAAGGCAATCTGTATTTGATACTAGAAGTAATAGGGAGCTACTGGAGTTTTATTAAATAGGGAAGTGATATAGACCTGGGTTAAATCTCAGTTCTGCCTTTTACTACCTATGAGAAAGTGTGCAAACCATTTAATCCCTCTTCATCTCTTAAATGAGAGGTTTGGACTAGATAGCTTCTCAACTTCAAATCTACAGTTAATACTATGGTAAGACCTATCCTTCAATATTACTTTGGCAGTTTTGTGGAGGATGGATTAGGGAGGAGAGACTGGAAGCAGAAAGACCAATTATGTGGTGATTACATTACCTATTTCTACTGAGAACATTGCTATCCTTGCTATCATAGCTATACTGGACTTGAGAACATATAATATTAGACAAGGGATAAATTCAATTAATTGCATTGAATTAATCAACTCTATATAGTTCTATTTAGATTCCTTTGTTTTCTTAAATTATCTGAAATGTTAAGTAATCCTATGTTCCAGTTTGCTGGACCATTGAGTACAGAGATTATTGAGAACCTCTTTAGCTTTACCCAGATTTGAAACTTCAGAATCATTCTTGTGTCTTCAATCTTACTCACCTCCCCTCACCTCCATATATTCAATGACCAAGCCTGATTATTCTATCTCCATATAATTGTGATTTTCCTCCCTTTCCCTCTAATTACAGTCACTAGTTCCAGCCTTTGTCATCTCTCACTTGGACTACTGCAATGCTCCAATCATTCCCTATCATCTCTTTAAGAGGTGTTCTCTTCGGCCATTTTAGTAAATACCTTTGTTTTGGGCTAATTGTACCTACTAATTGATAATTAAAACTAAGCTCCCAGAAGAGGCACTACAAGAAATAAAAATTAAGGGAGAAAGAATAGAGGTAGAACTTTGTAATATTTAGAGTCTTTTCATTCAGAAATCCCTATAGGGAGACAAGTCCATGTCTCCACAGAAAATGAGAACATGAGAATTTATTTCAGTCATTTTACAATCCTAAATAGGCCAGGCACAAAACAGACAATTAAAAAAACAAGCAAACAAACATAGTTATCCTATTTAGTTAGGCCCTGAGGGACTTTATGTATGCTTTATATTGTCTAGCCTTGGACGGCTTTTAATGCATTGCAAATGCACATTACACAAATAACTTTGCTTATACAATACACAGGATTTTGTTTTTAAGTGGCTGTACTGTCAGGACTCATCAGGGAGGGATTCTCTAAATAAAACACAATTTCTTCATGAAATAATACCTCCAGGTTCATACTATTAATTGCCTCAGTGGTTTTGAACCATTAAAGATTCTGCCTAATAACATATTTTACCTTATCCCATTATCAGGGACTCATACTTGAATATTTCTGGCATACAGTGATAACTATGTGTATTCATGGCATTGTCAAACCAAATGTAGAAAAATAAGTAAACCTTAGCTTCTGCCTTTGTGAAATGAAAATATTGGACTAGATTAGGAATTTTTAACCTGAGATCTGTGAACTTAAAAAAAATTGTTATCTGTATTTCAATATTATCAAGTTTTCTTAAAAATCTGCTATATTTTATTTTATTCATTTAAAAACATTATTCTGGGAAGGGGTACATGGACTTTACTAGACTGCCAAAGGAGTTCATGATAGAAGAAAGGTTAAAAACCCTTGATTGAGTGATTGAGGTGAGAGATTGAGAGATTGAGTGAGAGAGGTGAAAACTTCTTAGACTATACTCTAAAATCTAGCAAGGCTTTTCATGGGAAATAGGCCTGAATTCCCTTTCACTGGAAATCACATGATTTACAAGGACTCAACTCAAAACTCACCCCTCTCCTCAGTGACACCTCAGCTTAAGATTTGCCAAATAAGGACAGAAGTGCTTTCTCAAATGTACATTGGATGATCTACTGTTTCCTTATTCCGGTACTCGAGGTAGATTGCCATGCTTAGATTGTGCACCTGACTTCCAGCCAATAGAAGAAAAAGGTCAGCAGGGAGGTGGGGGAGAATTCCCCAGTAGGGTTTTATAACTTCACCATTTCTTTTTGTAAATTGCTTCTCCTCTCTGACTATTTGTCAGAGGGAGGCTTGCCCTTTCTTGAGATTGTAATGAACCATTCTTTTCTGCTTCCTACCTTGAGAAGCCTCTGAGTATTATTTGGGTAAGGATCTTTGCTGCACATAGTTTTGGGGTGCACACAAGATGAACCAGAACCAAATTCTTTCCTAACTTTTATTCTATAGTCATCCCATGATTCAGTGTTCTAATATCCTGTGTTCTCAGGTATAGCTGTGATGATTTATTTTCTCATGATCTTATTAGGGATTTCTTTCAGAAGAAAAAGCCTCCTTTCTTTTCACCAAGGCTTTATCAGTAGGGATCCTGAGACTAAAGTGGGCACAGTGACTCCAAGATAGTCAAGGGGAGACTATGTCTATTGATGAAGAACAAGGCTTTGCTGTGAAATCACAAGAGAGTACAAGAATAGATTCTTCACTTATTGCCCCATCACCAATCAATAGAAATAGATTTATCTATGTCATATAAAATTTGGAGCATGTGCCCAAGGAAAGGATAAATTTAATTAATTGCATTGAATTAATTAATTCAATATATTTCCATTTAGATTCCTTTGTTTTCCTAAATTATCTGAAATGTTAAGGAATCCTGAGTTGCTGGGCAGTTATCTCTCCTTCAGGTCTGTCACTAAGGTCTTTATATTTTCCAATGATTTATATAATTCAATGAGTTCTTATTTGAGTTCTTGTTTCTTGCTGCTCGGTCATTCTTGTGGATTAAACAAAAATTGTGTTCTGCATACTGATTATTTTCTTAATTATTTTCTCTCCCTTTAAAAATGTCTTTTTGTCCTTGTTTGGTTTCTTTATGTGGTTTTAAAAGCTTTTCTTCAAAACTTTCTTTTATTTGTCCTTGTGATTTTTTTTTTTAGCAGTGCCAATTTTTGCTTCATTTCTTTTGCTGTGTCATTGATCCATTTTAGGACATCTTTAGGGATAATTTGTATCATTTCTTTTTTTTCAGTCTGTTGCTATTAAAACTTCAGAAGAACCAGTTATTCTCTAGTATTTTAAATTTGTATCAACATTTTTGCTTAGCTCATTTTAAATATTGGTTAGTTTTTATTTTCTTGTTTGTTTTTAGCTGCTTTCTTTTTGGTGTTTCCTCTTAATGTATTTTGCAGGGTATTTGAGGAACCCTGACCCCTTCAACTGTTTCTCTGACATCTTAGATAAGTTTTTAATTCAATTTAATTCAATGGACAAGCTGGAACACATGCAGAAGAGAGCATCCAGCATGCTGAAGGGAATGAAGATCATGCCAAATGAGCATGGGCTGAAATAGCTAGGGATAAATTTAGCTTGGAAAAGAGAAGATTTAGGAAGACCTTTGGAACTGCTTTTAAGTATTTGAAAAGCTGTCATGTGAAAGAGGGATTAAACTTATTATCCTGGGTCCAAGTGGCAGAATGGGGAGCAATGGATGGACATTGTAAAGATAGGTTTTGTCTGCATGTAAGGTTTAAATAGATTACAAATGTACATCACACAACAGGAATACATCTTTTATTGTAAGACAATAGGGAACTATTGAAACATTATAGTAGTCCACCTAAGGGGCAGTGATGGTCTGAGACTGGGTAGTGGCTATGTAGATGGAGAGAGGGGATGGATATCACAGTTTTTTAGTAATAGAATTGACATGTTAGATAAAAAAAATCCTAACAATTAGCTGTCCCAGGGTAGAAGGCTTCAGCAACTCAGGTCCAAAGAGAAGGAGCAGAAAGAGGTCAGTAGGGCCTGGTACTGGCTTAAGCTTCAGGCTTTTTTTTTTCCTTTTAAAAACCTTTTGCTGTGGAGTGTTATGTAGAAGGCTCACCTTAAAGCTAGGGAGACTTAGGCTCAAGTCTCATTGTTAACACATACTGGTTGAGGGAACCTAAGTAAGTTCACTTAACCTCTCAGTGCCCTAGGAAACTCTCTAAGACTATTAGTTTCAGATGATTTGCCAGTCTGTAATGGTAGAGGGAGTTCCCTATGCCAGCAAAAACTCAGATCCAGTCCACGTTCTATTCCTGTGTTGTACAGAGATGAAAAAGACTACTAGATACTGCCATAGGAAGATGGGGGCAAGTTTCTTGAGCAAAATGTTTTTCTTGAGGAAATTAGGAATCAAACCCAGAGAAAGAGCCTGAGCCACCAAGGCCAAAAGTCAAAGTCTGAATCAGCAGATCAAAGACATATATGGAGAAGACTGGGAGAATGGAATCCAGAAGCAAAAGTGTGCATGGTCTGGGACCCAGGAAGCATCTTTTTAGATGTGAACCGTAGGTTAAAGGTAACATTTACTACTCTACACCTTTTGGTTATTAAAGGGACTTGATCATTCTGGCTTTTGACACCTGTCTAGGTATGTTACAAACAGTGATAATTGTGAAAAGAGGTAGTTACTGCTGCATTGGTAATGAGCACAAAATCCCCCCATCAGCTCCTGGCAGGAAAGGTCTCATAGAAAAGTTCTGTCATCAAAGAATGAGGTTTTTAATCTTTCTAACAAGTGTTCACCCCAAATATGACACCTGGGACAATGCAACAGAGACATTGTAGTGAAAACAGTCCAAACTGGATCCAGTTCTACCTTACATAAGCTTGCTATGTCAATATTCTATTTGCCCACCAGGTGACAGTCTCCTTAAATTACTAGCCCTATCTCTGGTGCATGTGTGGGATAGCCTTCCTAAACTGCAGTATCTTCACCAGCCACCAGATGACGATCAGCTCACACCCATTTCAGATGCTTCCTATTTCTGAGGAATTTAAACAAATGCTGGCTGAATTTGGAATTATCTAGGGAATGAAATAGAATATTACTCCAAATAAGAATTTTAAAAATCTGCAGCTGTGGATCCCTTTACCCTGAAATTGAATTCCTCTCTATGGACAGAACCCCTCACATTCACAGGCCTCAGCTACTCCATGCCTTGTTCCCATATGGTTTATTGACTATGTTAAAAAATGAAAGGAAATAGATTAGTGCTTTTAGATGGAGCTATGCCCCTTCAGTCATTTTTCATACTTCTTTCTGCTTGCTTTCTGCTTGTCCTTAGGTGTGATCATGTAATTCTCAAAGCATTTACAACAGCAGATGATGGAAAAGGAATAAAGGGGAGGGGTGCATCCCTCATAGGCTCATAGGCCCACAATAGGGGAAATCAAGGGAGGAGCTGTGAGAGAATTTATTCCCCTCCAGTTTGCCAGTCTGGTGAGAGTTATCATAACTGCCAGTCTTGGGACTCAATATTATTCTAGAATACTTCCCCAAATATAGGTTTTTGCCAGTGTTGGGTGGACATTTGAGACTTGCAATAGTGGCAGTAGCAAGCCCAGTCAACCTCACTACCTCATGGAAGACAAGTCTCAATTTGGCAACAGTGACATCTCTAACACCATAGCTCAAACATTCTTTAACAAGTTTGACACCAGAGACTATCATTAATCATTGCCATCCCCCAAATGCTAATGAGGAAATCCAAATCTCAAGGGCAGTGGAAGGAAAAAAGAGGAAGCCAATCTTGGACATTAGTGTACAGATCTTGTGCCCCCTCATTCTATCAGGTCACTTTTTGCTCCAAAGCATCGTTGGAGAAGTATGTCTCCACAGAGATGAAATGGTGCTGCAGAAACACTGATTGCAGTTGCATATAGGAGAGAAATCACAGTACTTTGTGGCAGTGATATGATCTTTCCCATTTAATTAAAATCAACCCAACAACTGAACAAATATATTAAATACCTACTATGTGTATGGCACTATATTAGGCATTTCAACACAAAACAACACAAAAACAAAACAGCCACTTCCTTCCTCCTTAAGGAGTGTGCTTTCTACTGGAGGTCAGAGAGAATGCGACATGTGCACAGATTAGTCAATATAAAATAATTTGAGGAAGGGAAGGATATTTGCGGTTGTCATAATTATAACCAATCAACACAATCCAATAAGTTATGTGGGAATCTGTATTGCTTATTAAGAATATGGGATCTCTAAAAAACAAACAAACAAACACAAACCTCCAAGTCCCCCAAACCTAAGGTTATCAGGGCAGCTAGGTGGCACAGTGAACAGAGCACTGACCCCAGAGTTAGGAGGACCTGAGTTAAAATCTGGCCCCAGACATTTGATATACTTACTAGCTGTGTGACCTTGGGCAAGTCACTTAACCCCAATTGCCCTGCCTTCCCCCTGCAAAAAAATAAAAATAAAAAGAATAACCCAGACAGGAATCCTGGATCAAAAGAGCTTGCAGTCTGGTCATTCTGAACCTGAAGAGTTTTCTGCCTGACTGATAGTGGCTGAGTCTAGAAAAAGTCTACTGGAGCTTCCTGTCAAGGGCAAAACAACAAAAGTGTTACACAGACCCAGATCCAGGTTAGTAACTTGCATAGCTTATGCCAGGAGGGTGATGATCAGACTTCGCTCTAGACTGGATAACTTGGGGAGCACTAAAGGTTTGTAGGCCCACAGCCTGAACCATCCCTGAGATATTAGAATAACACAAAACTCCATGTACTGAGTAGAAGCAGAAGGATCCAGTAAAGTATGTTGAATCCAGGAGGAAAGTTCATCTGAGACATTTCCTATCAGAAGTACTTGAAGGCTGCCAGTAACATAAAGTCTGAAACAAAGAAGTAAGTTGAAAGAATGAGAAAAAAATCCTACCATAAAGAACTATTATGATGACAGATGTACTTGAGATACAATTCCAGAAGAGAGTGATTCCAAAACATCTACAAGCAAAACCTAAAAGAAAGGCTTGGAAATGAGTCCATCCAGAATTCTAGAAGAGATGAAGCAAGAGCTAAAACAAAGCCAAAATAATTTAAAAACCAAATTATAGCACTAGAGGAAAACATAGGAGAAGAAATCAGAACTATTGCAGAATGATTTGGAAAGAGAACTAATAGCTTAAAATAAGAATTACAAAACCTTACACAAGGATAAAACTCTCTGAAATTAATATTGACCAAATAGAAGCTAACGATTATCATCTAGGAAAGACTACCATGGATTCATATACTCTGCCTCATAGACTGAATAACATGGCAAATACGCTGATGATTATAGAAGGTGTAAAAGTCATTGGTGATCTCCAGGTACTGAGTTACAATTTAATGGAAGTACATCATATAGCTTTGAACTTTCCACCAGTGTAGGTAAAGTTAATTGCAACTAACTTACCTCTGGATCAGTTTAACCTTGGATGACTGGTGGCAAGAACAAATACAGAAAGACAGCTATAAGTAGTGATACAAAATGAAAATGATGAAGAGCTTCCCTCAGAAACCTGACACTTTCCTTTGATGGTGCCTTTTTGTTAAGACATTGGCAGAAATTGGAGCTATGACATGGAGCACTAGACTGGGCTATAACTAAGCACACATGTGATAATAGGAAAAAAACTGATGCTGCCCCATGCTTTTTGCTCTCTGGCTATGAAGGCATCATATGATAACTATGCACATTTGGGTCAAAAGATAACCCTTTAATAGTGTGAGAGATTTTATTGGCCACCAGTGTCAGTGGATAGCTATATAAAGAATGTGGCCAATGCTTAATCCATTCAAAGGAAAACTACTAACTCATGCTTCATTCTTGGAGATATAGGGAAGAGCAAGTAAGTATTTGGAGGTTAGGTATATCACCTTTCTGTGATTGGAAGGCGATAGTAAAAACTTGAGCCATGTCCTTTTGATTACTGACAATATCACTTTTATGTTTAGGAATACCTAATTAGGAACCAGAAAGCTACTAAAAGTGGATAAAATGCTATGGGCAAAATCCTTCTTGGTATCAGGAATACCTCTAAGGTAGAGATTTTGAAAGCAAATTAATTAAAGGGATATTTGTCTTGCAGTGATCAGAAGGTCTAGAAAAATATCATACTACCGTCATGGAAAATCTTAATGTTTTTGCCATTTGAATGTCCTCACTAGTCTTTGCTGAATGTTAGGAAGCTTGAGGCGAGAATAGAAACCTCTGGAAAGTCAATGTATAGCATTTCTAGTGCATGCATATAATGATATTAGAAATTATAGCACAGGGGTAGCTAGGTGGCACAGTGAATAGAGCACTGGCCCTGGAGTCAGGAGGACCTGAGTTCAAATCTGGCCTTCAGACACTTAACACTTACTAACCAAGTGACCTTGGGCAAGTCACTTAACCCCTATTACCCAGCCCTCCTTTCTCCCCCCCCCAAAAAAAACGATTATAGCACAAATCTTAGCTTTAATTTGCTGATGGCTAAGAACTGTGTTTGTCTATTAATCTGTGCTTTGGAATTTCAGAAGATGAACAACATGTACAGACCAAAAATCAGGATGTCTCTTCATTGAGAGATAGGCTGAAGGAGATATGCTGACAAGCTAGAGCCTCAGCTCTGAAAAACTATGATAGATATAAGCATCATTACACACTCAAGTTAATCAAGATCTCCACCCAGGCTGAAGAGCTCTGCTAAGAAGTCTTGCTGTGCAAGGAACCAACAAATTAGCAGACCAATGGAAATTTACTCTATGGCAGGTAATGGAGAGACTAGATGTCATATCTATTTATAATATAGCCCCAGAGAATGGTCAGGACCCTACAAAATAATGCATCAAAACGAATTATTATCTATTGTAGAACTTGTCAGACTTCTTGATGACTAGTAGAAAGGACCATAAGTTAAGAGAATTCCTAGAAGAATCCATTTATTTGTTGCAAAGACACTGCTAGAGCTAGATGGTGATTCTGCTTAGAAGATAATTCTGATGAAGGATGAATTGGGTATTCTCATACCTACCAGGGAGTCAGGGAATTTAAAAGTGGACACAGGAGACACAGGACAAACTTTTTGTAGATAATAACAAAGGAATTACCTCAGAAGCAACCCCTAACCAAATTAATACTCCCACTGTAGATGTTCCTGCAAAACAGGGGGTACCTATAGTAGACAGTAAGATATAGCCTGGGGATAACCAGAAGGCAAAATTAGTTCAAAGCAAAGGTTAATGGACTAGCATAGCAGGAAGATTTAAACTATAGTATTTTTTTCCTCTCTTCCTCACCCTTACTTTCCAGTGACCATATATTGTCAGTGAGAAATGCAAACAAGTACAGAGATCATATATGAGGGGCCCACAGCATGGAGACTTGTGAGTCAATGTTACTTAAACTTCTGTTTTTAATAGGTCCCTAATATCCCATTGTCATCTCTCTGTTGCTCTGCCAGGGACTATGCTGCACAGACCTCTATACACAGAGAACCCAACCTTGAGTTGTGGGGGGTAATGGAGAAGGAGGAGGTTCAAAGGACTTACCAACATAGAGAATTAGAGGACAGAAATTTAGAGTTGTTAGAACTAAAAGGAATCTTAGGGATCACCTAGTCCAGAGGTTCTTAACTTTTTTTATTTTTTGCATCGTGAACCTCTTTGGCAATTAGCTGAAGCCTCCTCTGATAGTCAGGTAAAGCCTATGAACCCTGTTCTCAGAAGTAAGATCTTTAAATGAATATAGGATTGCAAGAGAAAATAATGATATTAAAATAAAGTTAACATATTTTTTTAAAAACAAAATTCATGGCAATCTGGAGCAAGAACCCTTGACCTAGTCTAATCCCTCCATTTCATAAGTAAGAAAATGGAAATCAAGAGATTTGCCCAAAGATAGAATAAAGGTTGGACTAGAAACCATGTCTCCCAGCTCCTATTCCATTGTACTTTCCATTACTCTGTAGGTCTTCTTTCTTTATCTATCTCTATCTGTCTCTATCTCTATCTGTATCTACATCTATGTCGATATTGATATCCATATCTACATATACCTCTATCTCTATATATGCATCCAAGTATCTTTATATAGTCATCTACATGTATGTGTATATATACATGTGTGTTTATATATACATGTACTTACACGCATATATACACCTCATATCTTAATATATTTCCCTTTATGCTCCAATGCAGTACCAATCTTATAGTTATTAAAAATCTAGCATTTTTAACAGCTAAGAGGCAAGGGGGTCCAATAGAAGATGAATAGCCTGTCTTCTGTATTTAGTTGGGTTGAAATGAAAAGGAATATGTATTTGTTGAAAAGACAGGAATAACTCTGGCCTGTTTGCACATGACTGCTTTGGTGAGCAGGTGGGAGGCCACCTGAGAGCCTAATTGAATTTTTTTGGAGTTGTTCCCATTCAGGCATTTCTAGTTTTATGAAGCCTCTGTTCATCAGTCAGTATATCAGCCATGACTGGCTATAGCTGTTACTCATTTGTCATTTCCCTGTAGGCTCTCTCCTAGGGGGACGTCCTTTCTGGCTCTTCTGGCTACCATTGGGTTATTCTTAAGCCCAGTCATTTGATCAGGCCTTAGGTTTTCTGTTTGTGCCAGTTGTCCAAGAAAGATAAAGATATCTTTCTTAAATAGTGCAGAAAGATAGGGAGGAAAATAAAGGCTAGGTTAGTATGGAAGGGGAGTGGATGGTTACCAGTGCAGTGTAATCTTGGGGACATGCAAATGGCTCATCAATAGCACTTGATGACATTACTATAATGCTTTACAATTACAAAGCACTTTCACATACATTTTCTCATTTGAACCACACAATATTCCTGTGAAGTATTATTGTTCTTGATTCACAGATAAGAAACTGAGTCTTAGGTGAAGTGACCTGCCAAAGGTCACTCAAATAATAAGGAGCTAGCACTCAATCTCAAGTCTCTCCTGAACTTTAGTCCTTCCATACTAATAACCTTCTGTATGTCCTTTAGGTCTCTCAAATGCAAAATGTCAAAAATGGAACTCATATTTTCCCCCAAACACATCTCTCCTCTGAACTTGGAGTCACCCTTCACTCTTCCCTTTCCTTCACTTCTCATGTTCAATCTGCTGCCAAGTTTTATCAATCCCACTTCCACAATATTTCTTTCATCTTCCCCCTTCTGTCCACCCACACAACCACTTCCCTAGTTCAGGGCTCTCATTACTTCTTGCCTGTGCCATCTTAATAAACTTCTAATTGGTCTCCTTGCTCTAGACTCTTCTCTCTCAAATCCATTTATAGCTGCCACACTGTTATTAATAAAATGCTGATCTGGTCAATTCACTCCCTTGCTCAAAATGCTTCTTTGGTTCCTTATTGCATCTAATAGAAGGAAACAGTGAAGGTATTCACTGATCAAGAAAAGCAAAAGAGTTAAAAAAAATATTACACCTACATAACAATGGCAGAAATTTGAAACAGATAGGCTTATAATAACACCTTGCCTTCTTGTACCTTTTGTCTTGGCTCAAATTTATTTCCATACTAAGCCAGAATGGCTCTTGGAAATGTCTAGTCCTAAATGAGATAGTTGTCTAGAAAAGACTTGGGGGTAGGGGATGGTTAAAAAAAAAGCTACAACCTTAACTTGGGAGCATTCTACTTGTTTTTTTGGGGGTATTTTTGTTTGTTTGTTTGTTTTTGTTTTGTTGTTAGCTGAATACAATTGCTATGAATGAAGAGCTAACAGATTGCTACTACCAGAGAGATTCTAGCCATTATAACCTAGCAGACTAGAAATGATATGGTGAGCAGGTTGCCCTGAAGAGATGAAGGTAAGAAGTTGGTGCCAGAAAGGAACATCTAAGAGAAACTACTATACTAGAATTCTGGAATTCTAGAATCTGTGTGTGAATTGCCCAAAAAGTGGATTTCACTGCTGAAATTTGTTCAGGCTCCCGATGGACACCAGTTATTTTTCTTTTCCCTTCTCTTCCCTTTCTCTTTCTCTCCTGAGAAAGCAGTCCATGACTCAGAGCTTGGTGTTCCCAAGAGCAGAATGCTTATCTTTGTTTCTTAAGACTTTGTTTATCCATACTACTTTTAAGTATTTACTTTGTTTCATAAGCAGGTGAAATGTTATGAAACTATTCACTACCCCAAATGCTAAACAGTATGTATTATTACCTGAATGCACTGAAGAGATGGATGATTTGAATAACCCTGAAGAAGACTGAGATTTAAAATGGAACTATTTTGCCAGAGGATGATCTTTGGCCAAGGGTTTGCAGGTAAATAATAGTATTGTTTTTGTCATTTAGTAGGGCAGAGAGAATATGTTTGCTGGATATACATTTACTGGAATATCATTACTGGTTTCCCTAAGCAAATGACATAGCAGCAATGACTGATCTATGACTGACTGGGCTATTATTGAGGTGGGCACCTGTTATTTTTTTCAGAGGGCTGATTTGAAAAGAAATTAATTCCTCTAGAAGGAGAGAGGCTAAGGGAATGGTTAGGGTGAAAATCATACCCCAAAGTTGGCATAGATTGACCTGCAAAAATGTGGAGGTGAGAGTGACTAATAGCCAATGCACATCTGCTCACCAGTTCAGCAAGTGAGCACTGCCTATTACTAATAGGAACTCATCACTTTCTCTTCCAAGAAACATTGTAATGGCTGCAGGGAATATCACCTGCTGCTGGCTACCTGGGCCTCTCAATGACACCAGCCCTCTCTAGTCCATAAGGAAGCCACAAGGTTGTGATGTGGGGTCAAGGAGTTCAGGAAGTCCAGGAACCCCAATAACCAGAGTCCCTGGAAAGCAGTCTGGAATGAATTCATGGACTCAAGCATTCTCTAAGTCAAGGTGGCAAAGATTTATTTTTACACTATTCAGCGGGTAAGAATTCTTAGGGAACGTGCAATCTTAGAAGGGTACAGTTAAAGTTTTTATAGAATATTCCATAGTAAAAACTGTGCCAAATATGCTAAGTAGGCAAGTCAGGGAGGGATTAGGGAGTGGTTAAGGAGTGGTCAGTTCTTAAAGGAACATGCACTTTTAATATCTCCTGTGTGGGCATATTGCCCAGAATTCACAGGGAAATAGCCTGGGGGTGGGGGGGCGGGGCTGCATGGAGGTGTGTTTTTAGGTCAGGGCTAACCAAGCTGCCACCCATAAATGTCATGTTTGAGAAGAGATATGTTAGAAGTATATATATGTCCCAAGCCTAAGGCATACATAACAAGAGATTCCAGATGTATATAATGAGCTAGGGAGTATATATATGACTGAGTCTATGATACATATGATAGGTCAGTAGTAAATATCTTTATGACCCAGTACACAGATGCTTCAGCCAGTACACAGCTGGGTCAAACTACTAAATTCTATAGGTGCAGCTGGTTACTGTATCAGGAAGAGAGACAAGTATTTTGCTAGGGCATGCTGCCCTTGAGCTAGAGAGAAACTGCCTGAGACAGTGTTTTGAGGCTAGGTAGAAATGGGATTTTGGAACTGGATGTGATTTTACAAACTGGGGTTCAAGCAAGGCACCCAAGCACCAAGTCAGTTGGACAGAATCTTTTTTTCCATATGTCTGTCCAGTCAAATATGCTCTAGGAAAGAGCCATAAAGCAGAAGAGACAGGCAGGGCCTTGAGATCTCAGCATCACCTAGAACATATGTTCTCATTGCTAGGTAAAGCAGCCAATATAGCTGCTGAGGGGATGGGTAGGAGGGGGAGAGCCCCTCTCCCATCATGAGAAGTAAAGAGAGAGTTCTTTAAGTCCTTAGCCTTGCTACTCAGTGGCACTCATCTTCCTCACTCTCCTTTGATCCCCTATGACATGGAGTAGAAGAGCAGGCACGTGGAGACTAACCAAAAGCCTTAGGTCTCTTTTTTTTTTTTTCAATGGATTCACCATAAGGGCCAAAAAAATAGCTTTTCAGTTATTGGAAAGGGCCTAGCTACAGGCACACTGCCTGCCTAATAGCAGAATGTGCTCTAGCCAGTGAAGATGGAGGGAAGACTCCCTTCATCACCCCCATTACCATTAAAATACAGGTTTTTATGCTTTTTTCACAATGTTTTTTTTTTTTTTTATCATAACATAGTGAGTTGCTGTTATCTGTAATTTACAGATATGCAAACTGAGGTCCAAGGCTAGTCATTTGAAGAGAAGGAACTAAATAAAGTCTAAATCTATCTGACTATCAGTTTAGTGTTCTTTCTACTGGAAAAAAAGACAAAGGACCAAATGTTTTGTAGCTTGAAGGGATCTTCAAGATCATTTAGTATGATCCCCATATTTTACATATGGGTGAACCAAGACCCAGAAAGTTGAAAACATTCATGTAAAGTAGTACATAGACAGATTCACACAATTTTTGCTAGGGTTTCTCTAGGTAATGAGACCATAATAATGGGTTATTTTTGAGCTTATTGTGGGACTGTCATTGAGATAGGCATCTGATATTTTTACACGTGCTTTGTTTGAAAGAAAATCCATTCTGCTGGTTGAGGAGAGGTCAAGGGAGTGAAATCTTAGAGCTTTTAGAATTGAAACATTCGATATCATCTAAAACACTGGAGAGGAAATTAAATGTTTGTTAACAATTTAACTCTTTATAATTGTGCTTTTTTATAGCTCAAATCATCAATGATTATCTAATCTTGGCATCTGAATGCTTGGAAAGATGTTAAATTGTAAGGCTAAATCTCCCAGCATTGTACTACTATAGCTTCAGAAGTTGACAACAGGGCAGCTAGGTGGCACAGTGAGTAGAGCATCGGCCCTGGAGTCAGAAGGACCTGAGTTTGGATTGGGCCTCAGACACTTAAGGCACACACAAACAAAAACCTAGCCGTGTGACCTTGGGCAAGTTACTTAACCCCAACTGCCCTCCAAAAAGCAAAAAAAAAAAAAAAAAAAAAGCTGACAACAGTCCCATGCCAGGACTTCCTACTTAGTTAAAGAGGACTTTCAAAGGGTCTATCTAAATTATCCAAATGACCCTATGATACAATTTTTTTCCTGATGAACACGAGCAAATGAGATAGTATTTGTAAAGTACTTAGCACAGTGCCTGGCACATAGTAGGCACTTAATAAATGCATATTACATTCCATTCCAAATACTGCTTCCCTCCTTTTGTGCTTACCTAATGTCATCAGCTAGAGACTTTGGTCTATGTCTCTGTTATTCTGCTACCTAGTATGCCAATGATTCCGAAACAGAAAATAAATGGCATATTTTAGCTTGATAATGCCATATTGGTCTGAATATAGGCCATTTTTGAATATAGGTCATGTACCTCAAAGGAGAGCTCCTCTAAAGAGAAAAGACATTTAGGTCACTGAAAAAATTGAGTACTCATAACTATTGTCCCTACTTCACAGTGTTATGCAAAGCTCAAATGAGATAATGCACACAAGGCATTTTACAAACCTTAAAGCACTCTATAAATGTTAGGTAGTATAGCTATCATATTATTCTTGAGGATAAGATGGAGAGATATGGATGGGTAGGGTAAGTATAATTTGATAAATTCAGCTGTATAACAGGTTTTGATATATGAATCAGAGTGTATCAAGGTTTTGATATATGTATAACAGGTTTTGATATATGAATCAGAATGTATCAAGGTTTTGATATATGAATCAGAGTCAATTTGGAGGGTGATTTCTTGTTGAAAAACAAAAGGCACAATACATTGTTTATATTAATTTGTTGATGCCTTTTCCCTTAAAATTACTTAAAAAATTTGTTTTGTATGTGTTTTGTATTTAACTATTTGTTCATAAATTGTTCTCCCCAGTAAAATGTAATCTCCTGCCTCATTTTTGTATTTACAACTATAATACCTAGCATGGTGACTATCATATTATAAGGGCTTGATAAAGGCTTGTTGAAAGAATGAACAAATAAATGCATGAAGGAATGAGTAAAGCTAGATGTGGGAAGAAAGTGTGGCCTGTTTTTGGACCACTAGAGTACTCAGAAGAAAAAAAATATTTAGACATCCATAACCAATGCACCTGCTTACTACAGAACTCAACTCTACCCCTCTCCACCCATGGACCTCACAATTTAGAAGGGAAGCTCTTGCTCTGATTGGCATAGTGGTGAGGCAGTGCTCTGTGCTTCAACAGAACTTAACCAGAAAAGAGAGAAGCAGAGAATTGGGGTAGGGTATTTGTGTATGACTGTATGGTACTTCTTTAAGTCCAAGAAAGAAAGTCCAATACCTATCTGGATCCAGTTCACTCCCTACTCCTCACCCCTGCCAATGCCTGGAATTAAATTGTAGCAAAGACTGAAGTTGCTGAAATGTGAGTTGGCAAGAGTAGGAAGAGATGGAGACATCCTTGAGATATAGCCCTTGGGGGAGACTTAGGGAAACTATCATCAAAGGGGAAGGAGTTTGAAAGTGAGTAATAGGAAGGTATGTATGGGGGAATGTAATGTTAATGTAATTTGACCCCTTTGTATTGGCAAGTAAGCAGGTACTTAGCACTTAGTAATTGATCAAGCCTCTGTGAAAGAAACAGAAGGTAAGAACCCCTGTTCCTGATGTAACAGGGGACAAATTGGCTGAAACAGGAGGTAACTAATTCTGTGTGTATATAAGAAAATCCCCAGAGAGGCACAGTCAGAATTTCTTGGGACCAGTGTCTGGAATCAGAGCAGCTATAGAAGAGAAAATCGAGAACTGAGCCAGTTTCCTGAGAACTTGTGGTGGTGGAGCTTTTTCTGAACAGGAGGCCAGGAGCCCAGGATCCCCCTCCCCTCAGGCTGGATAAGGTGATTCTGATTTTTTGAATGAACTGCAGAAGACTGAGGAAGCATGACCAGGATGCAGGGACTTTGTCTGTTTGTTGCTTGGTTGAGCCTTGAATTCCCAGGAGTGGAAATTGTGAAGGATTTGAGATGGACTGGACCCTGTGAACTTCAGTGTGGAGCAGGACTTACCCAGAGAGCTGAACAAAGAACTGGGAGCTATCTACCATAACCCAGGTGACAGTCTGATGAATCCAGGTAGAATCTGGGACCATGGAAGGGGATCCAGGGAATCTGAGAACTGGTCCCAAGCCCAGATAAAAAGACCTCTCTGTGGGTACTGAGTAATTATGAATTGTAGTTTACTAGTGACCTAGGGGTAGAGGGTTTGTATATTTTCTAATGATTGTATTTAGTGATTACTAGTGATACTTTAGTGATACTTAGTAATTGATTGTTGAATAAGTGACTGATTGAGTAAACTTAAGTCTGCCCCTTGTGTGGAAGACTTTGACTATTGTACTTTGAGATGATTGTTCTTTGTCCAAAACTTTGTGGCCCTTATGGTGGAAACTATGTAGCCATTTTAATGATAAGCTTAGTAACCCAGGGTTTGATAAATTAGAAAACATAAATTATTTATGAAATAACTCCCTATCTGATAAAATCTTCTGAGAAAATGTAAAAGCTGTCTGGCAGAAATTAGCCTTAGATCAACACTTTTATTATATTTCACATTAAAAATCATACATCTAAATGGATACATGACTTTAATATGAAAGATCATTCTATAAAAGATTAGAAGAGAAGCAGATATTTCTCAGCTGTGAGTGGGAGATATATTCTTAACCAAACAAGGGATAGAGGCAATCACAAAAGATAAAGTAGATAACTGATTATACAAAACTGAAAGCTTCTTCAGAAACAAAATTAATGCCTCTAGTAGGAAAGGAATGTGCTGAATGAGAAAACAATCTTTGTATCTGATTTCTTTGGTAAGGGTTTGGTCTCCAAGATATATCAACAATTAATAGATTTATAAGGCCAAAAACCACTCTCCAATAGATAAGTGATCAAAAGATATGAAGAGATGACTAATGTGGACATATGTTTAATATGATTATGCAACTATAGTCTATATCAGATTGCATTCTGTTTTGGGGAGGGGGAAAATTGGGACTCAAAATCTTACAAAAGTGAATGTTGAAAATAAAAGTAAATTAATTATCCTTAAAAAATAGCATTTAAAAAATATGAAGTTTCCCAAAGAACTGCAATCTGTCAACAAACTTATGAAAGAATGCTCCAAATCACTAATTTAGAAAATTCAATTATATCTTACTTTCAGGTACATATTCTTTCCTTTTCTGTCACCACTGAAAGAGCAAAAAAACCCAAACCTATTGCAAACATATAGACTAGCAAGTTCTCACATTCACTAAAATGAATTCTCTGGAATTGTGTGCTTGATCATTGTGTCTATCAGAGTTCCTAAGTCTTTCAAGGTTATTTGTCTTTACAATTGTTTTTATTTTAGAAATTGTTCTCTTGGTTCTGCTCACTTCATTTTGCACCAGTTCATGTAAGTCTTCCCAGGTTTCATTAAATCTATCCACTTTATCATTTCTTGCATCATAGCATTTCATCACATTGATATACCAAATTTTTTTCAACCATTCCCTATTTGATGGGCACCATCTCAGTTTTCAATTTGTTGCCACCACTAAAAGAGCTAGTGTAAGTATTTGCATAAATATGACTCCTTTATCTCTCTCTCTCTCTCTCTTTCATTCTCTCTCTTGGTTACAGACTTAGTAATAGTATCACTAGTAGTAGTAGGTTAAAGGATATACACAGCTTAATAGCTTTGTGGGCATAGTTCCAAATTGCTTTCTAGAATGACTAGACTGGTTTCAATTCCAACAAAAATATGTTAAAGCACTTATTTTCCCATAGTAGCTTGAAAATCAGTTATTTTTGTTTTTTTGTCAGCTTGCTTGTCTGATGGATATAAGGTGGTACTTCAGAGTTATTGTAATTTTCATTCTTCTGATTATTAATGATTTAGTGAATTTTTCACATGGATCTTCATAGCTTTGCTTTCTTTCCCTGAAAATTACCTGTTCATATACTTTGACCATTTATTAATTGGGGAATAGCTCTTACCAAATCACTAATAATAGGAGAAATGTATTTCAAAATTACCCTTTGGTTTTACCTCACAACCTGAAAATTGGCAAAGATGACAAAGATGGGAAGAGTCAACATTGGAGTGCTTGTAGGAATATAGGCATTCTAGTGAATTGTTGGTGGAACTATGAATCTGTACAACTATTTTGGAAAGAAATTTAGAATTCTGCAAATAAAGTGATAAAAATGTTTTTGCCTTTTGACATAGAGATTTCATTTTTAATCATATCTCTAGAAGGTAATTGATAAGAAGAAAGTCCTCATATACTTCATATAGACCAACATTTTTATAGTAGGACTTTTTTGTGATAATAAAAAATTTGAAACAAAGTAGATGCCCATCAATTGAGGAATTGCTAAACAAACTGTGGCACACAAATAAAGTGGAATATTACTATTTTGTAAGAGATGATGAATGTGATGAACACTAGAGGATCATGGAAAGATCTGCATGAACTGACGCAGATTAAAATATGCAGAGGGGGCGGCTAGGTGGCTCAGTGAGTAGAGTGCTGGCCCTGGAGTCAGAAGGACCTGAGTTCGGATCCGGCCTCAGACACTTAACACACACAAACAAAAACTTAGCCGTGTGACCTTGGGCAAGTTATTTAACCCCAATTGCCCTCCAAAAAGCAAAAAAAAAAAATATGCAGAGCATATACACAATGACTACAACAATGTAAATGGAAAGAACAACCATACAAGTGAAAAGTGAATGCTGTGAAATCATTAAGAACAAGCATGGGGGTGGCTAGGTGGCATGAGGTGGTTAGGTGGTACAATGAATAGAGCACTGGCCCTGGAGTCAGGAGGACTTGAGTTCAAATCTAGCCTCGGACACTTAACACTTACTAGTTGTTTGACCTTGCCCTGCCTTCCCCCTTCCAAAAAGCAAAAAAAAAGAACAAGCATGGCTCAGAAAAGGAGATATGAAGACGCTGTCACCTAACCCCTTTGTATGTAGAAGTAGGAGATCCACAGGTCCACAATATTGCACATTGTACATATTTTTAGCCTTTAAGTACTGATCAGTTATGCTGATTTTTTCACCTTTGTCTTGTCTAAAAATATTATTTGTTATATCAGATGCTGTAACACCAATGCAATATTCACAATGCCCATGGTGGTTATGAATATGCTGGTATAGTTGTGAATCACAAAATGTAACAGGCTCTCCACATGGAGGAAAGAACCAAAACCCTTATTCAGATACCAGAAAACCAAGTCTCCAAACCAGAAGGTCAAAGCCCAGTAACTACAAAGTTGGTACACATAGTCAATGCAGCAAACATCTACTGTCTCAAGCCTTCAAAACAAAATAGGATCCCTCAGGCAAAGACCTCCTCTCCTCACTCACTCCCGGAAACAAGGATCTTCCTTTCCTCACTCACTGTAGTTGCTCAGCAATTCTGGCTCCCAGCAGTCCTTGTTCCTGGCAGTTCTCAGCAGAAGTTCTCAGCAGAAGTTCTGGCTGGCTCTCAGAAGAAGGTCTGCTACCACAAGTTCTGTTCTCCAAATCTCTTCCCTCTCCCACCTGGGCCTCTCCTTATATATGGTATTAGCTCCTTCCTGCCCCACCCTTTCTTGTTATGTCAGCAAGTTCATCCCACTGTGGGATTTACAAGTTCTGGGTCTTAATATTTGACACAATTATGAACTTGAAGCTAAGCGCTAAGTACCTGTTTGCTTGCCAATACAAGGGGCATGGAAGATCTTCAAATCCCATTAACCATTACAGATGACTCCCTGAAACCTCTGAGGGTACAGATCTTGGGAGAAATTATGATGATGTGGAAAAAAACCACATAAATAAAAATGTATTTTTTAAAAATGATATTGAAATACCTCTCAATTTAGTTATCTGTAGAGGCTAAATTTCTGGTCCTTGAGGTGCTGCCCTTGTCTGACCAGGACACAGGGATCTAGAGTTCGTCCTTCAAGTCTCTGACCTCAGACTAGAAGGATGACCAACACCAGCACTGGAAAGCTGGAATAAACTAAATCAAAGTTATATTCTAGATAAATATGTCTTCCTTGTTTTCATGTCCTTGGCTAAATCGACCTCCCTTTGCTAACTATTAGACTGACTACAATTCTCATTTCACTATAGTTTCAGACCCCAAAAGTACCAGGGGACTAGCCCACATTAGTATCAGCCCATAATAGTAGATAATCTACTCCCTGTTTCCTTATATGAGTTCATTTAATCCAATTTGCCATTTACAAATGAAGAAAATGAGACCAGAGAGTGGAAGAAAACTTCATCTTAATCTTAGAACACTTCCCTCTCCAAATAAGATTAAGAAAAGAAGAAAACCCATACCAGAAAAAGCACCCTCACTTTAGAAGGTATAGGAAAAGCTCATTGAAAGCTACCAGTAAAGAATTCTAATCTATCTCGCATTGTAGCCTGGGGCTAGGACTAATCATGCCTCATGGACCATTGTTTCCTTATCTGTTAAAGGAGACTGTGTACACTGAGGTTTCTAAAGGTTACACTGCTTGGTTTTCACTATTTTTAACTGTAGATACTGTTGCAAACAACAGCCATTTGTTTCTTAAACATCAGCCATTTGAGACAGTTGGCCATTAACATGCCTTCTCCTGTTCCCCTATCCCACCGCTGGGGCTTCTAAAAGTTATTTAGAATGGAGTTTCAGACCTTAAGCTTCCTCTGCTTGTACAGAAGGTGACCCCTGCTCTGTGTTTTGTAGAGCCTGAAGTGCCTGCTTGGCTTTATTTTACTCTCTCAAGCAGAAATCAATCTAAATAATTTCACCCATGGAGCGTCAGCAATCTCTCACTTGCTAGGCAGTTCCAAAAAACCCCCACTGTTATTGTTGTTTATTTAAAAAAATGTCCTCATTTCATCAATCCTCAGACATTCTCGTTCCCTTCCTTAGGTCTGCTGTAATGGGTGCTGCTGTTTAGTGAAGCATGGCTTTTGTGCAACTCCATGAGGGAGAAATTCAGTGAGATAATTAAATATAAGGTGAGCATATCATCTCTGACTCTAAGAGGTCATATCAAAGATTTAGAGTTGGAAGGGACCCTTAGAAACCATCTAACTCAACTCCATTTCACAAATGAGGGAACTGAGACTCAGAGAGGGAAAATGATTTGTCCACGGTCGTACCCCCAAGGGAGCAAGGGTCAATTCAATTTAATGTGACATTTAATCAATACTATGTGCAAGGCCCTGTACTAACAGTGTGGGATACAAATATGAAAAATGATATAGTCCTTACCCTCAAGGAGTTTATATTCTGATGGAAGGCATGATACATACATAATAAATAGAAGGTAGCACACTACTACCTTCCCCATAGAGAGTAGAAAATAGGAGTTCTGATGGCATTGGGGAAAAGTTTTACTGACTTTACTATTTTGCTGAGGGCCTTGAAGGACCTAGCTCCCCATTAGCTAACAGTTTTTTTTTTTTTTGATCAAATCAATGTCAAGGAATAGAGGCAGCATTAACCTGTGGTACCAAGTATGAAAATGACTGATTACAGTGCTCTTCCTGAAAAGAGGTTTGACAGAATAGATCTGAACTCGAAAAGTTGGGTAAGTACCCTGGTAAGGTCTGGGAAGAGCATTCATTGCCTTTGGAGTCAGACAATCTGGATTCCTGGAATTTCAGGTTGGAAAAGACTTTAGAAGTCTAATCTCTTCTGGAAAAATCCACTGCTCCTAGAAGATTTCCTTTGAAAGCAAGGAGGCACACTGGATAGGGCACTGGGTCTGGAGTCAGGAATACTGGAGTTCAAACCTAGTCTCAGGTAATTATTAGCTGAATGACCCTGGGGTATATACTAAGACTCTATCTGCCTCAGTTTCTTTAATTATAAAACAGGGATAACATAATATAACAAATAATAACATCACCTACTCCTAGGGTTGTTGTGAGGATTAGGTAAGAATGTTTGCAAAGTACTGGCAATTGATAAGCAATAAATGTTTATTGAATGACTTTGGGGAGACATGATTCCTCCCCAGAGCCACTAATATTTTTGTATTTCATATTTGAATTGTCTATTGCCCTGAACCACTGGGTAGCATGAATTGACATTGTTTGTCATCCATGAGGTCTAATGGTACCACCTTCTGGAGTCTGATCTCTTCCTACCCCTCTCCCAGTGCAGCTCTACCTGTATCAGTCTGTATTTTACACTATTGCTGCCATTATCTAGTCAGACTCTACCCTACTCAAATGCTTTAGCCCCAGGTTAAAAAAATTATAAATCATAGCTCTGAATAGTCAGATCATCAGACTAAGTGATTCATAAGGTGCCTTTTAGCTATACAATCCTAATTCTTTGTTTCCAAGGCCAAATTTTCTTGACTTCCTCATTTGGACATTGGAGGATAGATTCTATTGCCAAATCTAAGTGGTGTTCTCTTTCCAGACAGGGTTTCTTTTCCCACATCGATCAATCCACCCATCAATCAATCAAAAAGTATTTATTAAACTTTTACTATGTGCCAGGCACTGCTCTAGGTATTGTGGATACAAATAAAAATAATGAAACTATCCCTGGTGCCCTCCCTGAGCTGTCAGGAAAGCTAGATTTTCTTATTCTGTTAGCCCTGCTCCCTGGCCTTACAGGAGACAAGTTATTACCATATAAATTGGATAAGGTCTTGGGTAATTGCTGACTGATCGGGAAGCAGAGAGTGCTAGGGAACTATTAAATGCACCTATTTCTGCTACCTACTTTTTGTGGTTGTGGGAAAAATATTCCAGCTGTTTGCATTTTCTACCATTTCTAGAAATATCTTGGGAGTGTAGATTTGAAGGAGGAAAGAACATTAGAGAATAATCATCTATCTAATAAATCATGCAACAAATATTTATTGAATGCCTATGTTTGTTAAGAACTGTTCTAGGTGCTAGGAATAGAATAAAAATGTTAAAGTGATATGGTTCCTGAACTCAAGTGACATATACTTCTAGGAGAATTTGTCAAAGATAAGTAAATAAAAGATGAATAATAGCAAATATGGTGATTAGAGGTGATGGGGCAGTGAAAACTGAAGGACTCAGGAAAGGCTTCTTGAGGTAGATAGCACCTGAGCTAAGCTGTTTAGGGTTTCTTTCTCTGACCCCAGAAAACTGAATCACTATCATGGGAAATGGGCATTTCTAGCCTTGGAAATTACTTCCTGGGTAAGCTTCTTGAGAATAGGAACTCTCTACATTAAAAAACAAAACAAAACAAAACAATTTTGTATCCCCAGTACCTTGAAAAGTGGCTAGCACATAGAAGGTAATTGAAGATTGATTATTGATTGATTTAAGACATCCCACGTTTTAGAGTTGATACCAGCCACCCAAGTAGGAGGTGATTCCTGTACCTATACCAATTCTGGGGGAAGATACTCCACTGCCAAGAGAAACCATCAGGATGATGTTGCAGCAGAAAGTCAGTTAGCCAACAACATATATTAAGCACGTGCTTAATAAATGTGTGCCACATACTTGCTAAGCACAGAGAATTTAAATATGAAAAAGAAAATGGGTAGGAAATGAAGAGAAGGATAGTTTTGTTCTTCTTAAATAGAGGCTTGGGGGAAGAGCCCTTCACTCCAACCCCTAAACAGAGGGATCTCAAGGGCAGAAAGTACTGATGGGTTGTATAAGTACCAAGAGATTCTGCAGCATGATAAACTTCTTGGTGGTATGATGAAGAAGTTCAAAAGAGGGCAGTCAGTTGGGAAAAGGGCAAGAATATCCATACCATGCCCTAACTGTCCAGAGAACTGTGTTCTGTGAGTTGGACAGCACAGGTCATGGTTGAAAATAAAATATCTGGTCGGCAGTTTGACAAATTATAATTTTATGTTTTAAATATTTGTTAGTGTATCTTTAGATACTTTAGAAATCTAGATACTTAGATATTAGATACTTTTAGATACTATTTTTAGGTACTTTGTTCCCCTCCAGGCTCCATTCCTTACTCTTCAGACTTTATTTACTATACCACAAAAATCTCATTGTATGTGTTTATTCCAGTCTGGGACTTTTCACACTGAAAGTATGTTCCACATGGACCTGCTCTCCCTCTGATTTTCTTGATTCCTCCCTGTGAAGGGATGATTTCTCAGAAGTGAAGCCTCCTCCAAAGGATTAATAGTTTTTCCATGCTTTACAACACAACCTAAACTGGGCACACTTGCAAACTCTTGCAAAACTTCCCTGCCTTTTCTTGTCCTTTGTTTTTTGTTGCTGGGGAAGATTCACTCGAATAGATTGCGCCCTCTGAAGCCTAGCCAGTGGGATAAGGGAAAGGGGGTTAGGGAGGAGGGGTGCTAGCATTAGAGTATAAAAGGACCTTGCTTTCTGGAATCAAATTGTACTTCCCTGGCCAGTGTCATTAGAGCCTCCAGGGGCAGTACCATTTTTTATGAGAAAGCAATAAACTCATTTCTGCTTTCAGGTATTTAAGTGTCTGAATTGATTTTTTTTTTGGTAGTGGTCTCTGTCCCACACACTCCCTAAACCTCCATTTTAAGGAAAGTTCCTGAGTCAGCTATGTCTTCATTCTTTTCCATGTTCCACTTCTCATTCTTCAGACTCTCTCTACCATGTTCCTATACCTAAGGGTCCCCTCTCTTTTCAGCTTCCTTTTATGTGTTATTGTTCTCTATTAGAATTTAAACTCTTTAAAGGACTATCTTTCTTTCTACTTGCATTTGTATTTTGAATGCTTATTAATGCTTATTGACTTAAATTGATTTTTTATTATTTAAGAATTTTATTTTTGTGGTGGAGGAAATAAATAGCTATTATATATCTGATATCTACTTTGTCCATGGAGCATTTTTTTTTTCTAGAAGGTACCTTTAAAATTACTTTTTAGGGCAAACTAAAGACATGAGTCATGCTCAAGCCTTGTTTTTGAGATTTACCACTCAAATTCCTGGAGTGGTAGGAGGTAGAATGAGCTGAAGAGAATAAGAAAAGTTTGATGGCTTTAGAAAAATTCAGTTTTATTTTGTTTTTAGTTCTGAATTCTCTCTTTCCCACCTTTCCCTCCCCTCTCCATGGAGAAAGGAAGGAAAAAATACCTGTTACAAATAATGTTACAAATAAATAAAAAAATATACCTGTTAGAAATAAGTACAGTCAATCAAAAACAATTGATACCCTCCTTTGGGGGTCAGGTTGGAACCCAATACATGTGAATCCAGAACCAGAGGCACTGGTATGAGGGAGCCCTATGGGAGCAGGGAATAACATAGTGCAACATATGAGATATGTATTTGAATGTATTTGCAGGGACCCACTGAATAAATGAATAATGGAATAAAAAAGCATATAAAAAGAGTTTACTATTTGTCCAAATGGTGAGATAGAAATATGAAAGCAAGGCAGTATCTGTCCACAAGGACATTATATTCTGACAGGAAGACATACCATATACAGGGAAGTGGTGTCCAAATAAGAAATTATGGACTGTAAAATCACAGAGGTGGTTGAAAGGAATAATAGGACATCCAATTGACATTCCCTTTCTAGAAGCAATGGTAGAACAGATTCAACATGGATAAAATAGGGCAGTGGAAAGAGCCTGGTGAGTGGCTTTGAGGAAGTCATTAAAGATTGAAGGGGTCCAGCTTCCTTCACTCTACAATGAAGGGTCTGGATTTTATGACTGCTGAAGTTCCTTCCAGCTTTAGTTATCATCCTATCATGAATTTTAGAGCAAAAGGTATAAAGGGGCAGAGACCAGTGGTGGTATGAACACATATAATGGCAGGGTAGATAATGGCCTGGATGAAAATGACAATGCAGAGTCCCGGGGAGTTCAGAGCTAAGTGACTTTGAACTAGAGAGATTCTCATATAGGATATATTTTGAATGGTCTTGTTTTTTGCAGCGTATCATTGGAGAGCTTTTCATATGGAACCTCCATCTTGGATGCCCTAGTGTTTTGGGGGATATACTAGAGAAAAATAAGTTTATTTCCTTTCTTTTATTTTCAAACTGTAATCACTAAGTTTTTAAATGTTTCCCTTATCAGCATGAGATAACTTTTGCATGGTTAAATTTTTAGGTACTAACGTCAGTTGTGTTACTACTGTATATGCTACTGGTGTGGATTCTGATTTGAGCAATATAGATGTTGCTTCTCTAGAAAACTGGTACCTAGCTGTGCAACTAGAACCAAAAGAGTATTCCTGGTTAAAGGGTTGCTTCCTAACTCAAGAGGCCAGAATTTAATAGTATTCTGTGAGATACTATAGAGACTTTCAGGAGATAACAACAAGAAAAAAGAGAGAGAGAACATTTATATAGTGCTTTAAGGTTTACAAAGCACTTTGTGAACATTATCTCATTTGATCTTTACAACAATCCCCAGGGGCAGGTGGTATTATCTACATTTTTACAGATGAGGAAACTGAGGCAGCCAGAGGTTATATGACTAACACGTGGTTACTTAGTAAGTGTTTAAGGTCAGATTTGAACTCCAGTCTTCCTGATTCTCAGTCATATTCTATGCACTGCTGTTATATGTGAGATACTAAGTGACAGCAGGATAAAGATAAAACTTTTCTGTTTTCTTTAAATTACTTGGATTCTTACACAATTCCTGGTAAAATAGACATTTCAGAAAGCACTTCGAAACTGATTACCATGACTTTCATAGAAAATATCATTCTTCATAGCATTAAAATTATTCATTCCTGAGGTAGTATCTGGAGACATTTATTGTGAATGATGTGGGAAAAATCATCATTTGGGAGGCCAAGAACAGCTACAGAAGTTAATAGGTTTCCACACTTCACAAAATGTAGCACTGAGCCTTACTCACCTTCACTGCTATGGAACTATGGACCTAAATTAGTGATTTTCTCAGGAAAGGATCTGTCTCCATGGGGAAGAATCTTGAGATATCTGAATTAGGCACATGACTGAACCACTACAATGCTTGCATGTGCCTGAGTTTAAAAAAGGACAAACTCCTAGGAAGCTTTAAAGGAATATTTTTCAGAATTGTGCAGAATCTAGAGAATGAAAAACCTGAAATTTCATGGAAAGGATACTTTGCAAAGACTGAAAATGCAATTGGATGGTATTGAGATAACATGGCAAAAATATATCCAGTTCATCCAGACTAACACTTAGCAAAAAGGGAAATATTCCTCTGAGTTTATAACTCATGATGCCAGTAAACTATAGAGACTTAGAGAGAGGAGTAATAAGAGCTAAGAGAAAAGTGTGTTGAGATGTGATATACAACTGAGAATTAAAGGAACATCCAATTAATCTTGAATATGAATGGAAGCTGCCTGATTTTGATCAATTTATTGAAAGAGTGGGGGGGGGGGCGAAGCCAAGATGGCGGAGTAGAAACAGCTCATCCAAGCCACTCTGCCCCCAGATTCCCCCCAAACTATGTAAAAGGGGACTCTGAACAACTTCTGGAGCCCCAGCACCCACAGAACGACACAGAGAAGCTAACCTCCCACTGAGGACTGCCCAGCAGCCCTGCAGGAAGGACCAGCACAGTGCTCTGGGAGCCGGCAGTGTGCTAGAGAGACCCCAGAACACCAACAGCTGTGGCGACTCCAGAATTATCAACATGACATGCCTAGGACAAAGTGAGAGGTTAGTGCCCTATGGATTTGGGACCAGTATTTGGGGAATGCGTTGGCTTCCTCCCCTGGGGGCTAGAAGCCACTGAGGAGACACACCATTTTGTAGTTTTCAGAGGCAGCTCCAGCTCCTGGCCTGCAAACTGTAGGGAGATCCAGCGATCAGTCTTGGGGGGTAATCGCTCTTGCTTTAACCTCCGTGGATCTGGATTGTGATCTGGGGTGGAGGTTGTGGGTCGGTTTACAGCTTGCCAGAAACAGAAGTTGGTCCCCTCACACGTTTGGGGCAAAAGTTCCTGTCTGGCACAAAGCCATAGTGTGGCAACAAGCCCAAAAGTCAAATAATTAAGTGGCAACATGCCAAGGCAAAGGAAACAGAAAAATGCAACCCTAGACTCCTATTTTGGGGGCATAGAGCGGGAAAAGGACTGTGAGGTCAGAAGTCCTGCTCCAAAAGCCCCAGGGGAAAACATGAGCGGGTTGCAGGCCATAGAGGACCTTAAGAAGGACTTTAAAAATCAAATAAGAGAAGTGGAGGAAAAATTGGAAAGAGAAATGAGAAGGATGCAGGAAAAGTATGAAATGAGGGTCAACAGCCTGACTGAGGAAAACAACACCTTAAAAAATAGACTAACTCAAATGGCAAAGGAGGCCCAAAAGGGCAATGAGGAGAACAATGCCTTAAAAAGTCGAATTTGCCAGATGGAAAAAGAATCTCAAAAGTTCACTGAGGAGATTCATTCCTTCAGAGTTAGACTGGAGCAAATGGAAGCTAATGACTTTATGAGAAATAAAGATGCTGTTAAGCAGATCCAAACAAATGAAAGATTAGAAGGCAATGTGAAATATCTCATGGGAAAAACCACTGACCTGGAAAATAGATCCAGGAGAGACAATTTAAAAATTATTGGACTACCTGAAAGCCACGATCAAAGAAAGAACCCAGAAATCACCCTTCAAGAAATCCTCAAAGAAAATTGCCCTGATGTTTTAGATCCAGAGGGCAAAATAGAAGTTGAAAGAATCCACCAATCACCTCCTAAAAAAGATCCCAAAAAGAAAACTCCTAGGAATATTATAGCCAGGTTCCAGAATCCCCAGATCAAGGAGAAAATACTACAAGCAGGCAGGAAGAAACAATTTCAATATTGTGGAAATGCAATCAGAATAGCACAGGACCTGGCAGCTTCTACACTGAGGGATCGAAGGGCATGGAATATGATATTCCAGAGGGCAAAAGAGCTGGGACTGAACCCAAGAGTCACCTACCCAGCAAAACTGAGTATTTTGTTTCAGGGGAAAATATAGTCATTCAGTGGAATAGAGGACTTTCAAGCATTCTTGAGGAAAAAACCAGAATTGAATAGAAAATTTGACATCCAGACGCAAGAAGCAAGAAATGTCTGAGAAGGTAATCAGGGAAAAGAAATCAAAAGGAACTTATCAAAGTTGAACTATTTACATTCCTATATGGAAAAACAATAACTGTGACTGATGATATCTTTCTCACTATAAAAATAATGGAAGAAAGGTGTGTGGTCATATGAATACATATGTGAATGTGTGTGTATATGGTTACAGTTATATATGGATAGAGGGCATAGGTTGAATTTGTTGGGAAGGGAGAATACTCAAGGGATGAAATTATGAGGTGAGAGAGGGAAGTGGCAAGAGGAGATGGGGAGAGACAGGGTAGGGTAAACTATCTCATGTAGAAGAAGCAAGGGGAAATGGTTGCAAGGGAGGGGGAGAATAGGAAGGCTAAAAAGGCAAAACCACATTCTCATTGAATTTGGTTCAGGGAGAGAATGACATACATACTAAATGGGATATCTCAACCTGCAGCAGGATAGGGGGAAGGGGGATGAGAGGAGGGATGATAGATGGGAGGGCATCCCTGGGGGAAGGGGAGGCTGGAAGTACCCACCATAGAAGATCATTTCTGAGTGCTCAGACTCAAGAGCAGGAGATTACAGCAAACCTATTGAAACATGGACTAGTACACACAATGATTTTATTAAAGAAGAGGGTTAAGAGAGCAAAATTCCCAATAGTTTGATGTAAATGACACTTCCAACAGAGAATGGGACTCTCTTCTAGGGCAACTCTGTCCCGAATGGACTTATATCCATGCCTGCATTTGAGAGAGTAATGCAGAATTGTGTATGTGAAGTTGGATCTTTGGACCAAAATTAGAAAATAGAGATGGGGGAAGGGGTTTAGGTTGTTCCAGGCTCCAGAGGTGCTAAGTTTGACCACAAAACTATTTGTATGTGGATTTCTACCACCTAGACTCAAAATCTTTTACAGAAATGATGGTGATGATTAAGAATATGAAATGCACTGCTATACTGGACAACAGATGCCAGGTGACCATTGTGTCCTGCCATGAAAAACCTTTGAAGAAAATTCCTTTGCAGCCTTTGAAAGGGATATGACTCTATGGATTCTATGACAAGGACTGTGTATGGTTGGGTAACATCTCAGTAGTAAGCCTGAAGTTTACTTGAAAGGTTGGTGTGGACAGGAAGGAAGGAAACAATCATTTAAGTACCTACTATATGGCGAGCACTGTGCTACATACTTTACGAATATTATCTCATTTGAGTCTCACAATAAGCCTGAGAGGTGGGTGCTCTTATTATTCCCATTTTACAGGTGAGGAAACTGAGGAAGATAGAGGTGAAGTATCTTGCCCATAGTCACATAGCTAGTAAGTGTCTGGGGCTGGATTTGAATTCAGGTCTCCTGGACTCCAGTCCCACTATGCCATGTAGCTGCCTCTGGTAGGAAGTTAGTTACCTTGGCTCTAAAATGCCTACACCCACAGACCATCTCTGGGACATCAGTACTGATTGAGATAATTTGCAATTTATTCAAGGTACTAGCAACATTAACATAAACACTAAACTGATCCTCAGTAAATCTATACAGAATGAGTAAGTGATGTCAGAGAATACCATTCAGAAACAGATTTCTCTAATTAGGAGATAGATCAAGAGACACTTGACTTTGATGATTCTCTGGTGTCTGAAAAGTGGAAAGAGAAGTTGAGGGGGAATCTCAGTAAGAGACCAAAGTTTTTCTTGTTGTAAGGGTGTTACAGAGGAGCAACTTAAAATATCCAAGTCATAGACTCCAGACATTTTTGAGAGTTATTACAAAAAGCTCTATCTGTGATGGAAGATTTCCAAAACATATGAATTGCTGGTCAATCAATGATTTGTGAATTAGAATTATTTGTACAAATATCTTTTTTGTGGGATGTTGTTAATGATTATATTTAACAAGTAGTGAAAATTTGACCCAATGGGCCATTGTTAGCTTCTCTAGTCCCTATTTTGTCTGGTCTCCTCCTGAATATTACTCATGTATTCCCACTTCTGCTCTCACTTCTTCTTCCTTCATAGAATACCCCCTCCTACTTCTCCTTACTGTCATTTAGTAGATTAATTTTTGTAAAGTAAGTAATTAAGTATCTGTTCAATATTTTCCTATTTCCAAAATAGGGGATTAAGTATTTTGCTTCTTCTCTTAATATGGGCAAATATATATATATATATATATATATATATATATACATACATACATACATACATATACACAATACATACATACATACATTCCATTTTATTTAGATGATCAGATTTATTGGCATTTAACTGGACAAAATTGGGCATTATAATGGCATATGATTGAGCATCACAAAGTCCAGTAATCAATATGCATTACCTATAGAAGTAGTACAGAAGATTGGCATCTGGTTGAAGATGATGACAATAATTTATTTATTTATTATATATTATATAATATAAAATGATATATTTATTATTATATAGAATATATTACATATAATTATTTATTATTATAAATAGCTGGCATTTATATATTTTAGGATTTGCAAAGTGTTGCACATACTATGTATTTTGAGATTCCCCAAAACTTTGTGTCACAACTGCTATTAATATCTCCATTTTAAAGATGAGGAAACTGAGTCTGAGAAGGTTCAAATAACTTATCTAGGTTCATGCAGCTAGCAAATATCTGTGATGGAATTTGAATTAAGCTTTTCCTGACTCCAAGTCCAATATTCTTATTCATTATGTTGTGTGGCTGCCACCTAATTGAATGTGTATTTGCACAAAAGGATTTGAACAAAAGACATCAAGTAGACCTGTAGATCATACCAGCAGTCCAAGATGAGCTATACTGCCTACTATAGAGCACTGATGTTACACAGTGGAAACACACTTGAATATGGCTAGGCAGGAAAGAGAAAAAAAGGTGACCTTTGGCCTTTGGCCAGGTAGTTCCTTTGGAATTATTCCCAGCTTTGGTTCAGCAGTCAGTCAAAAGTCTGTCTTCACTTTATGGTCTGCAGACTTGTAATGTTAATGGAATAGGAAGATATTCCCTGTCCATTAATAGGCTATGTGACCACATGTGTCTCCTTTTCCCTTGGGACAGGAGCCGCCTTCCCAGATCTAAAGGTACATAGTTATTTTAGTCACAGCTGTGATACATCCTGACTCACATAGAGCCCATTGGTGGAGGAACTTGCCTAAGGAGGAGCTTGCTTAGGGGGAGGCTTACTTGTGGGAAGGCTTTCATACCTTTTGGTACTAAGCTAATTAGGCACTGAGTCATGAGAGTTGTGGTGCCTTTTTGTTCTGAGGTAGAGGCAGAGTTGGGGGGAACAACAGGGTGCTAGTGATGTCAAAAAAAGAAGAGAAATAAGTCCATGAAATGCTTTTTTGAATGCACAGAAAAAGTACAGAAGGAAGTCCAGAGGGAGACACAGACAAATACAACAGTTTTGGAACTAATAGGTTGAACTTGTTATTTAAAAAAATTAGGTGTAATTGGGATTTATAGTTTCAGATATAAATCTCTTTTCTTTTTTGTTTATAGATGCATTCATATTTTTGTGGTTGTTAATGGTTGATAATAATAAAAAAGCAAAAGGAAAAGGAAAAGAAAGTTAATTCTTTTTCTGCATTCAGTACTGGACAGAGATGTGAAAATGTTCTAGATCTTTAAGAATCTTATCTTAAGGATGATAAATATCGTAAAATGTAATTTGTTGAGTTTGTACAACTTTGTATTTAAAATGTGATTATAACATCCAGGCCCACAAGCTAGGGTAGATTTGGATCTCCTCCCCATCTTGAAGAATGTGGATCTGGGCATGGTCTGCTGAATCGATTGCTTGAGACTCTTTGCATGACATTTAGGAGGCTGTGCCACAAAGGTTTTGTCAAGGTCTTTAGTATGAGGTACTGGTAAAGCACCTGAAAAGACAAAGCTTGGGCCACCCCAGGACCGTAAAAAACGTTCCAGAATTGGGGATATGGAAAAGTATCCAAATGGACTGTTTTGATTTGAGAAAGATGGAGGGAAAAAGATTTGTTTCATTGCTTCATTGCTTTAAAAGGAAATACTTTCCCTCTTGCTCTAGATGAGTATCATACCATTTAAATCTCTCTCTCTCTGTCTCTGTCTCTCTGTCTCTGCCTCTGTCTGTCTGTCTGTCTGTCTGTCTGTCTGTGTCCAGATTTCAGTGAGGAAGTGAGGTATATGGGAAATGCTTGATAGAATGGGCAGTGGTGGGGGCTCACTTTGAGAAGTGTTGTGTGATTTGACCAGATGAGACTCTGGGAAGCCGTTGTTGAGAGCCCCCCGGCTTTGAAAACCCAGATGTTGATGCTTCCCTCTCTGGTAACTGTGATTTGGTATTGATATAATGGTAGGACAGTTTGGAAGCCTGTCTGTTTGATCTGTAAGTTCTGTAACTCTGAAGTTGGGGTGCTGACCTTTTTCCCCTGAACTAGGTAATGTGTGTTTGTTTGATTAAAGTAAGCTTGTTAACCCATTTTGAGTTGCTTTCCTTTTGAAAAGCAGATCTAAGAACCTGTGTTGGCAGCTACCCTGGGGATATTGGGGTGCTTGCTGCTACAAAATGGCGACGAGGATGGGATCTGCTGAGTAAAAGGAAAGTATGGGGGCTGGGATAATTGTTTGTTTCCCAGTTGTGGTAGCTGTGATTCTGTGGAGCCATGGATCAGGAGAGAAAGACCTGCATGCTGACTTCACTGAGCTGAGAGCAGGAATGGTGAGCTGCCTGCATGGAGACCTGTGGAGAAGCCAGGAGCTGCTGCCTTCTGCTGGAGGAGAAGGAACCCAGGAGTTTGGAGTTCAGCCACAGGACAAGATAAGGACTGTGAGACAAAGCAGGGGCACTGAATGTGTTTCCTTGCTGCATCCCACAGTTTGGGACCCAGGGGGAGGATGGACTTGTGACTGGTGGGTGGGGTGAAGTGCCATGGACCCCAAGGACCCCCCATTGGTTTTGTTGCCCAGCTCCCTCTCGGGATTTGGAAGCAGGGGCTGGAGCAGTGTTGCGGGGAAGGACACCCCCCCCCCCCCAAGAGAACTTTATGTGATAATGCTTTGTATTTTGTGAATTGATGTGAAAATGCAATGTACTTTGTTTAAGACCCAGTGGCCACTTTGGTAACTTTAGATGTACCTTGAAAATATGACTTAAGGGATGGTTAGTGATAATTGAAATGTAAATTGTCTATGCTATGGGCATACTTAGTAAGACTTTACTGAATAAGTGACTAATTGTACTTTGAGATATTGTTACAGATAAGAGACTAATTGAGTTAATCAAGACTTTGCCCCACAGAGTGGAAGACTTGTACTTTGAAAACTGATGTAACTGATTAAGTTAAGAGTGACTATTTTTTGATTTTATGATAAGTGACTGAGTTAACATTTGCCCCATGAGTGGAAGACTTGAACTATTGTATTTTGAGATTATATTGTGATTTTCTTATGTATCTGGAAAATGTGACCTAAGAGATGTTTAGAGCTAATTCAAATGTAAATTGTGTATGCTATGGGCATGAAAGATCTTGGAATGGAAATGCAAATTTAAAGATCTTCCCTGCCCCTAGCTTAAGAGCACCTGGAGCCTGTGGTGGCAGGCTTGTTTTTCAGGAAAGCCCATACCTTGATACTTTGTGATTGGGCAGTGGGTCAAGGAGGTTGTTACAATCTTTGAGCCAGGAGAAGGCTATATAAACTCTGATGAGAGGCTTTGCTTTGGGGCTCACTTTGAGAAGTGTTGTGTGATTTGACCAGATGAGGCTCTGGGAAGCCGTTGTTGAGAGCCCTCCGGCTTTGAAAACCCAGATGTTAATGCTTCCCTCTCTGGTAACTGTGATTTGGTATTGATATAATGGTTGGACAGTTTGGAAGCCTGTCTGTTTGATCTGTAAGTTCTGTAACTCTGAAGTTCGGGGTGCTGACCTTTTTCCCCTGAACTAGGTAATGTATGTTTGTTTGATTAAAGTAAGCTTGTTAACCACCCCCCCAAAAAAAAAAAAAAAGAATGGGCAGTGGTTCAAGTCCTGGATAGCTCTCCCAACTCTGGAAGGAATGGTGACATTTCAAGCATATAGCAGCTAGAATATATGTACTAGTCTAGGTGAGTGTGAACCTAGACCACTTCTTGTCATTTGCATCTCTTTTTCTAAGCATAAGTGAGTGAACAGCAATCCTGAGATGGACATTCCTTACCTTAGCAACAATCTCATGAATGTGAGAGGCTAGTAGTTCCTAGATTCTTAAGCTAGTGCTGCTTGGCAGCATGAGATCTTTCATTAGATAGGATGGCAAGCAACAGGTGAAAGTGCCCAAGGTCTAGCCTGGCTTTTCAAAAGACATGGACATTGAGAGAGTTGTTTAGAAAGCACAGGGACCTTACATGACTGGTTGGGAAGGCAGATGGCATCTGGTGGCTTGGTGTGGATTGCGGGAAGTTATGCAAGATTGTTAAGTATTTCTTTGCTTCAAAAATTTGGTGGATCATCAATGGATAGTGACAGTTAAGCCTGCTTGTTCTGAGAAGAGGGAGAAGTAGGGCTTGCACCCTGGTGGGGCAGACCTTGGTAGTGCATGGGCCGTATTAGGGCTGCAACCTGGGCACCTGCATGGACAGCAGTACAGACAGGTTCATTGTAGCTCTTCGTTTACTGTATTCCAGAACTGGGAAGGTCCTGCAATATTGCTGTTAGTAGTGTATCCAGTGATCAGACCACAAACACTTCCCAGGGTGGGTTTGGGGGGCCAACAATGAGTTGCTAGGAGCTGGCTTGCTTTCTAATGATAGTGGTAAGTAAAAGTGCACAACTGTACAACTATCTAGTTCCTATGGAAGAAAGGGACAATTCTTCTGCAGGGGTCTCTAAAGGGAAAAGATTTGGTGTACTTCTTGCCTTGGTGCTCCCAGAAAAAGGCATGTTCTGGGTAGTAGTATAGGGAGCATGGAGTGAGTTTTGATACAGTCTGGGATAGGACCCGAGAGAGTTTTGCATACAATAGAGTAATGGCCTCTTAGCTAAATTACTATAGGTGATACTAAACAGTGATAAAGGAGAAAGCATTAAAGCCTATAGAAGGTAAGATTTGAGCTGAGTCTTGTAGGGAGTCAATGAAGTTAAGAGATGCAAGGCATTCCAAATGTATGGGATAGTCAACAAAAGTTAGGAGCAGAGAGATGAGAATAATGTGTGTGTATGTGTGTGTGTGTGTGTGTGTGTGTGTGTGTGTGTGTGTGTGTGTGTGTGACATCTGTGATTAAGGCACCTTGAACAGCAGCAAGTAGGCTAGTGTTGATAGAACATAGAGCACAATGAGAGGAGTAAAGTATAAGATGACTGGAAAGGTAGAGAAGGGGCCATGATGTATAGGGCTTTACATGAAAAAGAAAGATTTATATTTGATACTGTCAGAAATAGAGAGCTGCTGGAGTTAAATATGTAGGGGATAAAATAGACCTGCACTTTTGAAAGATTGATTTGGTAGCTGATTAGAGGATACAATGGAGTGGCGACAGACTTGAGTTGGGAAAACCAACCTTGTGGCTATTATAATAGTCTAAACTCAGGGGATAAGGGCCTGTACCAGAATGGTGGCAGTGTGAGTAGAGAGAATGGAATATATTCAAAAGATTTGAATATATTCAAATGTAAATATGTAAAGGTAGAAATGATAAATCTTAGCCACAGATTAGATATATGGGATTAGCTGCTTGAGAATCTTGGTAGCTACTGTCACTAATATACCACATCTATAGGGAAATTTTCTCTCTAGTGGTAATAATTTCAGATCATTTGAACCCTAATAAGGTCCAGAGCCTGAACTAATCAATCAGACTGCTTTGCTTTGCTCTAAAAAGACCCTTTCATGTGTCAGTAACTTCAAAGATCAGATAAGGTTGACAAGGAGTTTTCTTCCTGTTTGAGGTCAGGATGTTTTAAGGACAGGATGTCTATAACCAGAATAGTGGGACTTCTCTTACTTTGGTATTATATGAGCATGTGCTATCCTGGGATTGTAATTTCCAATTGACACTACTTTGTCAATTTTCTTGTCAATTTGTAACAAATATGGAGACTATAAATCTGAGAGACACAAACATCTTGGAATTGTCCTAAAACATATAAAAAGCTTGTCATTCCTTCTATCAGACAGTCACAACTTGTGTTTTGGCTCCATGTAAACACAAATCTGCTAGCTTTAAGAGAATAAACAATATTAATTTATAATCATCTAGCCTGTTAGCATCTTTTAACCAAACTTTCAGGTCAATACTAGCAATGTCTTGGAAATTTCTGGATGCTGGTAATTACTTTAGTTGTGTGTGTGTGTGTGTGTGTGTGTGTGTGTGTGTGTGTGTGTGTGTGTGTGTGTGTGTGTGAAATGGAGGCAAGGCTAGATATCTGAAGCATTTCCTCTCCTTTACACCTTCACCAATAAAGACTTTGATTCCTTGCAGGAATGGAAGCAGGAGGTTAGGACTGGAGGCTGGCCACTTTGTTCTCAGAAAGAGTGGGGCAGATTAGAATTATATCTGTCTTTTCCCTTAAATGTTATTTGTCTAGGGGATGTAAGTTTTGGGTTTAAGCTAACATCCTGATTACTGTTCTTTTTTTTTAATCAAATGCTTTATTAACTTCTAGTTTACATTATTCATTTCTGAAAGATTTTGAGTTACAAATTTTCTCCCTATTTATCCCCCTCCCTCCCTAAGATAGTGATCTCACTGGATATCCCCTCCTCAGATCTGCTCTCTCCCATATCTTCTCCCATACCCCCTCTGACTTTCCAAAAGGGCATGGTGGATCTCCATGCCCCAGTGCCTGTACATCTTATTTTCTAGTTACATGTAAAATTATATTAATAATAGTATATATACACACACACACACACACACACACACACACACATATATATATATATGTTAAACATTTGATTTTAAAACTTTGAATTCCAGATTCATTCCCCTCTTCCCTTGTCACCCACCCTTAATGGGAAGATAAGCAATTTGATATAGGTTGTACTTGTGTAGTTATGCAAAACATTTCCATAGTGGATATATTGTAAAAGACTGACTATATTTCCCTCCTTCCTATCCCACCTCCCACTTGTTCTATTCTCTGCTTTGATCCTGTCCCTTTTCAAAAGTGGGTGCTTCCAACTTCCCTCCCCCACAGCCTTCCCTCCCTTCCATCATCCCCTCTCTCATCCCCTTCCACCCTACTCTCCTGTAGGGTGAGATATCCTATTTAGTATGTATGTCATTCCCTCCTTAAGCCAAACTCAATGGGAACAAGGTTGACCCATTCCCTTTTGCATTCCTGTTCTTCTCCTCCATTGTAACCATTTCCCTTGCTTCATATAGAATGAGATAGTTTACCCCATTCTGTCTCTCCCCATCTCCTCTCATTATATTCCTCTCTCATCTCTTAATTTCACCTTTTAAGTATCATCCCTTCCTATTAAATTTGTCCTGTGCCCTCTATCTATGTATACCTGTACACATATATACACACATTCACATAGGTATTCATATGCCCACATACCCTCCTATACATAGACATACATATGTATGTCTATATATATACACATACATGTATATATTTGTGTGTACACATACACACACACACACACTCAACACACATTTCTATTCCCTTCAACTGTCATACTGAGAAAAGCTTCATAAGTTACAATGATCATTTTTCTATGTAGGAATATAAATAGTTCAACTTTACCTTCTCATGCTTCTCTTGCTTCTTACATCTGACTGTCAAATTTTCTATTCAACTCTGGTTTTTTCATCAAGAATGCTTGAAAGTCCTCTATTCCATTGAATGACCATATTTTCCCCTGAAACATGATACTCAGTTTTGCTGGGTAGGTGATACTTGGTTTTAGTCCCAGTTCCTTTGACCTCCATAATATCATATTCCAAGCACTTCTATCCCTCAGTGTAGAAGCTGCCAGATCCTGTGTTATCCTGAATGTGTTTCCACAATATTGAAATTGTTTCTTCCTGGCTGCTTGTAATGTTTTCTCCTTGAACTGGGGATTCCAGAACCTGGCTATAATATTCTTAGGAGTTTTCTTTTTAGGATCTTTTTCAGGAGGTGATGAGTGGATACATTCAACCTTTATTTTGCCCTCTGGTTCTGAAACATCAGGGCAATTTTCCTTGAGAATTTCTTGAAGGATGATTTCTAGGTTCTTTTTTTGATCATGGCTTTCAGGTAGTCCAATAATTTTTAAATCGTCTCTCCTGGACCTATTTTCCAGGTCAGTGGTTTTCCCCATGAGATATTTCACATTGCCTTCTATTTTTTCATTTGTTTGGATCTGTTTAATAGTATCTTGATTTCTCATAGTCACTAGCTTCCATTTGTTCCAATCTAATTCTGAAGGAATGATTCTTTTAAGCGAGCTTTTGAGATTCTTTTTCATTCTGGCAAATTCCGGTTTTTAAGGCATTCTTCTCCTCATTGCCTTTTTTGACCCTCTTTTGCCATTTGGAATAGTCTATTTTTTAAGGTGTTATTTTCTTCAGTCAGGTTGTTGACTCTCATTTCATAATTTTTCTTGCATCATTCTCATTTCTCATCCCAAGTTTTCCTCCACTTCTCATATTTGGTTTTCAAAATCCTTCTTAAGGTCCTCTATGACCTGTATCCAGCTTGTATTTTGTTTGGAAGCTTCTTGTGCAAGAGTTCTGACTTTGTTGTCTTCCTCCTGTTCCATGCTTTGATCCTTTTTGTCCCCAAAATAGGAGTGTAAGTTGGATTGCTGTGCTTCCTTTGCTTGCTCATGTTGCCACTCAATTACTTTGTGTCATTTTGTGGGTTCTGTAGCTCCAAAGTTTATTCAGAGTCACCTTTTACATGAATTGGAGGTGGAAGCTGGAGCCCTGCAGAAGTCCTGTTTCTACTCTGCCATCTTAGATTGCTGTTTTTAAAAGGTAAAGGAGGGCTGGAAGTTTTATATCCAAGGCTTAAGCCCCTTTTCACCAAATGCTAGTTTCCCAGTGATCAAATATAGTAAACAGAAAGTAAATGTAAATAAAAAATAAAAATATAAAACAAAAAATAATTTTTTTCAAGTTTATAGTGAGGAATATACAAATGGTGTCAGAAGGGTTAAGAGTTGCCTTTCTTCTAGTTTATTCTCGAACATGAAGGTGTTCTAAAGTTTCTTCCCGTTATTTTGAAATACTGTAAAACTTCCCTCTTATCCTGGATCATGAAATTCCTTGTCTTCCCCAATCTGGGTCATAAAATTTCCCCTGTCTTCCTCATTTTATGTCATCCATCTTCCTCATCCTGTCCCTAATCTTCAACCCCCATAAAAACTTCTAAAACTACACCATCATTCTGAAACCTCTCTATAAGCATAACTCCCTCAAATATCAGAGTCTCACTTAGCTTTCTTGTTAGGAGACCTGTACTTCTTTTGTGTCAATAAAACTCCCAATGGCTACAGGGAATGTCTAAGCAAATTCTTTCACACTTGAACCAGCTCTACCAACTCTAAACTTCATCATTAGCAAAACCTAAATCAGAGAAAGTGGATGTGTGAAGATATCTACCAGACAATGCAGACCGAAGGAGTTCTCCCATTGGGAGAGATATTTCAATAAACTAGAGTCCCAGATCTTACCCATGGGAGGAAATTCCCTGAAATCTCTTGTGTAGTAACCTGGGGGAAAGGACATGATAGAGATTGACAGCTCCCTTCATTATGGCTTCTTCCCAGTATTTTTTTCCCTTCAAAGACTGGAAGAGAGGGTGGCATCACACATCGTCTTTGCTGAAGCTGGAAGTTAGAAGAAACCTAAAGAGATTTGATAAACTAGATCTTTCTTCTCTCCTATTCTCACTAATTCTGCTTGCCCCTCATACAGGCACAGGACAATAAGTAATCAATTTCCACAAAATAAGGAGAAGCTTCAGGGCTTGGAACTTTTCCTTCCTTTCCTTCTAGTACTGGTATTTACCTTGTCTGTTTATGTGTTTGCTTATTTACCTGTCCTATCTGTTGCTGGTTCTCAATGAATTCAGCAGTATTAATTTTGTGCTGCATGTGTGGTGTCCTGTTTGCTAAATACTCATAATCCAAGCTTACTCACTATGGGAACTATGTTCCAGAATAAAAAAAGGATGTTTCTTTTTCTTACCTGCTTTTAGGGTACAAAGTGTTTTGAAAATGATTTTTTAAAAAAAGTTGTTCTTATTGGTTGAATGACTATCAAGTTGACTTCTTCCTTTGGGTAGCTTTAAGGAGTTTTAAAGATTAATTATTGGAACAGAAAGTGACCAGGTATGTTTTCCTCTGTTGGAGAAAAGGGGAAAAAATTAAACTGAAAACTTAAATCTCTGTGGGAGGAAAAACAATTAGTGGATCTGAGAACCTGTCAAAGCCAAAATTGGAATGGATCCCAGTAAAGGTTAACCATGTATTCTATGTTGATAAAAGTCTGAGATTTTTTTTCTTTCACATGTGTATGATTCACCCTTAAGTGAGAAGGCATTAAAATTGGATTTCATTTCAAAAGAAATTGGGAATTTTCTTAACTTGAGCATATATCTTCTTTTTCCCTGATCTAGCCAATCAGGGGACAAGCAGAGATCATGCAAACTCTAATGGGGGCAAAACTAAAAAAATAAAAACATTGATCAGTGGGACAGATTAGGAGCACAAGACTCAGAACCAAAATAAATGGTAGAATTGTTTGGTAAACCCAAAGAACCCAACTAAAGGCTAATTTTTATTTTTAAACAAAAAATTTTAGGTAAACTAAGAATCTATGTGGCAGATACTAGGTTTAGACAGTATCTTAATCCACTTACCACAATAAATTCTAAATTGATGCATGACCTAGATATGAAATCACATAAAAAACAAATTAGAGAATTATAGAAGGAGATACTTTCTAACTGTATATAAAAGAGTTCTTGACCAAACATTATATTGGAAGGAGCATAGGAAATAACAAACAATTTTGTTTACATAATGTTTGAAATTTTACACAAACAAAATAAATGAAATTAAAATTAAAAGGGAAACAGTTTAGTGAATTAAGTTTTGCAATTTCTCTGACATAAATATTTCTCTGAATAAAAACTCTGACATACAAGCCATACACAGAACTGATTCAAACATATAAGAACAAGATCCCAATTGATAAAATTTTGAACCCCCAAACCAGAGTGTGTTCTAAGAAAGAAACAAAATTAGAGGGTGTGTGGTGTCCATGTTTTAATTTCTCTTACAAGCTGGCAACATGCATTGCATGGGAGTTACAGTCCAGAACTAAGCCCTGCCAAGGGGGCCAGTCCAGAACCTGCTTGATTTGGGATTTGGGGGTACAGGATTATATGCCCTTTGTAGAGTAGGATTTCCAAGGGTGCCAATCAGCTCTAATTGGTCAACATATTGGAGGTGGGCTATATTAAAATGAGGTCTTGAGTATATGAGGCCACTTAATCTTGGTACAATACTTTTTCAACAGGGGCTGATATCACCTAGCATCATTCTGCCTCCTGATAGAGGAAATATCTGTTCTATCAGACCAGCTCCCCATCATACCAGACCAGTCCTAGTTTTGGGTTACCTATGCAGAAGAATCTATCTCCACCTAAACCTGAGCAGATTAATTCAGTTCAGGCCAGGGTTGGAGTTTGACTGGGATAAGGAAAATTCAATGCAATCTCATCATTAGTAATGTCTCTCTAAAGAAGAGACTGAATTTCAAGGGGGAGGGGACTGGGGAGAAACTCTCAGTTGCCAAGAGACTGGTTACTAAGATTAAAGATTATTTTTCACGATGGTCAAAGGGAATGTTTTCCAAGAAGAAAATAAGCTATCAAAAAAATAAGATCATGAAAAAAAAAATCTCCAAATCACTAACAAGGAGAGGGAAATGAAATTTAAAACAACTCAGAGATTCTACCTCTATCAGATTGGCAAAGGAACAGATGAAAGGAAAATAACAGTTGTTGGAGAGAATGTTAATGAGAAACACTAATGGATTGTTGGTGCAGCTTTGAATTATTCCAACCATTCTGGAAAGCAATTTGTAACTATAGCCTCCGAACTCATAAAATGTGCATAGTCTTTGACCAATGACTTCACTAATATGCTAATTAATACTCCAAAAATATAAAAAAAAGGTAAGAGATCCAAATGTTCAAATATATTTACAGTTACATTTTTATTGTAGCAAAGACCTAGAAATTAAGGGGGTGTTGATCAATTAGGGAATAGCTAAACAAATTATGGTATTTTCAAGAGAATATGGTTTTTCAGTAGGAAATGATGAAAGATACTGTTTCAGCAAAAACATAATAAAACAAATCAAAACCTCAAACCAAAACCAAGAGTATCTATATGAACTGAGGGAGAGAACAGAACAAAGGGAAGAATATGTATGATAACAATAATATTGTAAAGAAAATCAACTTTAAGAGATTAAAGAATTCTGATAAATGCAGTGACTAAACATGACTCCAGAAGGCTGAAGGTAAAATATATTCCTTACCTCATTATATAGAAGTAAAGTGTTAGAAGTGTGAAAGAGACACATTTTTGGACATGACCAAAATGTGGATTTAGTTTGTTTAGTTTTGCTTCCCCCTCCCCCAGTTTTGGAAGGAAAGGGTAATAACAGTGATGCAAAAAGGGGCGGGGCATGAGTGAAGCACTAAAAAAAAATTACACAACACAATAGAAGGAAGTTTGAAGAAAAACAGTCAAGCAGCAATAGTCTTGTAAAAAATGTGCTGAATATATTATTTAATTGAATACTGTCCTCTCTACAATAAACTACATGTAATGGAAATTTGTAGTTTCCTCTACAATCTTCTTTTTCTATTTTTTTTGTTGTTGTTTATACAATTGCTTGTGGTTGTTGGTATTTGTAAAGTTCAGAATAACCAAAAACATATATTTTTTAAAAAAAGAAGATTGATTTGCTCCAAATTTTCTTTGTGACTCAACGTAGCAAATGAACTATATTATTTATCAAGTACATAATTCAGGAAAGCCTGCAAGAGTGAAAATGACAGATCACCTGCATCATGGAGGCCTTTCATAAATACATAGATTGATTTATTTAAATGCATAAGCATTGTTGCTACAAAGTTATATTGAATAATGATTTCCAGGATGTGTGGAAGCCTGTAAAGCCAATCACCAGCAGGTCTCCTGAGAACTGCTGCTGTGAATAAATTTAAGAATCTAATTGCATAGTATAGTGAATTCTATTTATTCAGCAATAAACTAAAGCCAAACATTCAAGAAACTAAAGCACAACATTCACAACAATATAAGACAACAACTTATTACTAAGGTGACCACATAGTCTTAAACAAAACTTATCATTCAGTAAGTCACAATCTCCTCAATCAAGTAAAGTCTTCTTTCATCTTGACTGGAGACTGCCTTCTATATCTCATTCCATGAGGACTATTCCACTCCAAGCCCTTCACAGTTTCTGTTTCTAGGAAGACAAAGCTTAAAAGAACTACAATAATATTTACAGACATTAGGCTTAACAGAGCTACAACAATATTTATACACGTTGTCGGCACTATCATCTCAATTCACTTTCTGTCTGACAAAGTAACACAAACCAACAGACAAAGCTTCTGTCTGAGAAATCAAACACAAATCAACAGTAAAGCCCCAGGATTTCTGTAAATAGCAGTAAAGCCCTCTTTCAGGACTTCAGTAAACAGCAGTAAAATCCTCTTTCAGGGCTTCTGGTAAAGTCCCCTTTCAACAGATGGAATGATTCATTCTGACAAAGCAACATCAGAACAGACCGAATGACAGACATCACAAACATTATTCCTCTCAGTTCTGCTTGGTCCCAGCTCATTCTCAAACTTTTCTCTGTTCCACTCTTTTTTGTTCCATACTTCCTGTTCCACTCTTTTGGCAAGCTCCTCAGACTGCAGCTCCATGTGATGACATTAAGCCTTTTAAGGACAGGGGAGTTCCCCAAATTCCCTTAAGCTTATTAAGGGCAGCATAATGTATACTGTTTCCAACAAAGACTTGATAGAATCAAAGGAGAGGCTCAGAGACACTTGAATAGCTGAAACAAGCAGCAAAGTACTACTTTGCTTGCCATTACAAAGCCCAATCTTGGATTAAAGTAGAATTCTGCTGCGTTCAGAAACATATCCTTAGATAATGCATTCCTAAATTTGGTACCCTTTTGTCTGTAACAAGTATTATGTATCCTTTTTACAGGACAAATTATGAAAGATACATGAAAGGCATTGCAGACTGAACAGTATTTTCACTGGCCGTTTCACCCCGAGTCTACAGGAGCAGTAGAAGAGGAAAGTAGAATTTAAATAATCTAAAATTTGAGCTGAGACAACTTAAATATCTTGATGCTTCACTCATAGTCCTTATAAATATAAACTCTACTATAAACAGTAAATCAGATATATTCTGTATGTAATTTCAATGTGAAGGCAATCTCTGACTCATAAGTCATTTATGGCATCATTTTGAATTATTTTAAGGAATTAATGACATGTGTCAGAAAACTTCCACATGCAAGGTTTGAGCTGTCTTACCTACAGAACCAGAGAAATCCTGGTATCCCCTCCAGTCTGGTGAATAGTTCCAAGTGAAAGTGTATCAGCATTGGTAGATACACTAAAACTCTGCTGGGGGGCCCATATCATATTTTCCTTCCTGTGACCATCATAGGATTTGCTAAAACCTTTCTGATGGGGTACAGGCTCTGGGAATCCCCTTGAACTTTCCTTGAATCTTCTCACTTGATGAATTTGCCTGAGGCCATAAGCCTTTCATTATCACTAAACCCAAATCTTTTTTTACTCTTCCCTTAATCCTATCAAAATATCTATACCCAAATTTGTTACCCTTAAACTAGCCTATCTCTCCATTGTCTATCATCTCTAGGTAGCCTTCAGCTATTTCCCACCCTTAATCTCATTCCTAGAGACTGACCTCAGTCTCATCAAGATCCTCCTTAGACTTCTCCTCAAGACCCTCCTCAAACCCCTCCCCTAGACCACCCCATAATATTTCTGTATATAAGATTCATCTTGTCTCCATGAAGGTGCTGAGATCCAATCTAGCTCAGATAGTCTGTGTCAGATTGCTCAGGCTTGTCAATACAAGCATCACAAATACTTAATCTCCTTAAGAATCTACCCAATATGGTGAATCTTTAAAAAAAAAATTGTTTATGTCGTTTATGTTTATGTTCATTTGACAGGACCTGGTGTGTTGGTATTTTGGGGTCTCAAGCACCACTAAACCCCAAACCTCAGCATTTCCATGTGAGTTTGTAACTCACAGAACAAACCTGCCTCATTCTTGAGGAGCCACAAGTTGTAGTGCTGTTACCTCTGACTACATCTTTTGAAATATGAAGTTCCAAGCACTGAAAGACAAGTATAGCAGTGCATAGATTACCTGGTAGTGGAAGAAAAAATCATCTATCTAAAGCCAAGAGGGCACACAAAATAACCTCTTAGTAACAAGTGAACTTTGGGACTTTGGACAGATAGCATATTTGTGAATAACACCTAAATGCCAAAGATCAAAACTCGACCAACAACTAGGTCTGTGAGCTTGGGCCATTGCATAGAAATGGAGGTAGGGATTACAGGGTGGAGAAGTTAGGAGATGGAGTGGGTAAGTGAGTTTCAGATCTGTTTCATACACCTGAACATTACAGAGATTAGACACATTATATCCTAGTTAGTAAAGGAGATCTGTGCCTTAATAGAACAATATTATTGTACCTACATCCCTGATTCAATTGGCAACCAGATAAAAATTATTAGTTACATATAAACACATGACTGAATGATGTACCTATATGATAGCTCCAAACAAGGAGATCTATTCATTCTAGTGAGTAATGGGTTAAGTCAAAGATGAGTTATGGGAGACATATCTTATGTCCCTTATTTACACCATTGTTCTAGTCCTTAGTGATAGGATGGGGAGGGGTGGGGGGTCATGTTTGGTCATCACTGCCTCTGCTACACTTCCACCAAGTAACTTTTTTTTATTCTTTCCGTAGCAGAAGTTCTTAACTTGGAGTTTATGAACTTGGCTTTTAAAAAAAATTCAATAAGTATATTTCCATATAATTAGTTTCCTTTGTATTTTATTTGATGTATTTACAAACATTATTCTGAGATGGGGTCCATAGATTTCATCAGACTGACAAAGGTTTCCTTGATGCAAAAAAGGTTAAGAACCCCTTTTCCACAACCAAAGGAGATTTGCCTGATGGTCCTGGATCTCTGTAAGGATAACTTTTAAACAGATGGTGATGTTCACCATCTCATTTGCTTACACTTTGAAGAATGTGCTTTTTGTTGAATCATTTTCAGTTATGTTTGACTTTTTATGACCCGATTTGGGGTTTTCTTGGTAGAGTACTAAATTGGTTTGCCATTTTCTTCTGCAGCTAATTTTTTACAGATGAGGAAACTGAGATGAACAGGATTTAGTGACTTGCCCAGACTCACACAGCTAGTAAGTGTTAAAGACCAAATTTGAGCTCAGGAAGATCAGTCTTCCTGACTCCAGATCTGGCACTTTATCTACTGTGCCACCTAGTTACTCTGAGAAATTCCCTAATACCCCAGACAATTTTTTATGTGCTCCAGAAGCACAAAGAGCAGGGAATGTGAAAGCAGGACACTAGACCCATCTTATTTGTGTATTTAAGACACTGACATTACTACAAAGGGGTTTGGGTAGGGTAGGAAAGAATGCTATCCCTAGGCAGGAATATGGAAAATATTTGCTGTAACTTACAGTGCTTTTTCCTAGAATGTTCTAGCTATGACTCTTTCCCTTTATGAGTCTCCTAATTTTGTTCTTCTCTCTCCCAGAATAATGTAGCCTTCCCATTCATCTCTCAGGGCTGTGCTATTCTCAATTTACTATTTTTCTCCCCTCAAACCACTTGTATGACTATAAAATAGACTGGTGCATTATAGGAGAAAGCAAGAGACCTGCTTCTGTTTCCATGTTTAGATCTCCTTTTGTGTATATAAGTAATAAAAATGCTGTGAAAGCACATAGTATTTAATTAATTATCTGAAAGTATGTTCAATCTTTGCTTCATTTAGCTGTTTATAATAATTTTCATAGTAGGTTTTCTTTCTTTGACATGCTACTTTTGATTTTGGCTATGGTATTTCTTCATTCATATCAAAGAAAACTTGTTATCTTTGTATTTTCACTTTGCTCTCTGGTTCTAATAGATCTAGTTGTCTTTTATGCTTTCTTGATATATGGTATTTAGATTTTTTTTATTTGATCAAGGTTTTCATGGTATACAATAATTTTAAGATGATTTCTCCTTGTTCTGTTTTCCAGATCAGCTGATTTTGATGAAGCCTTATGATTCCTTCTAATTTTTCCAGTCTTTTGACTTTGTTTTGATATTTCTAATTATCTTTTTGAATAATCAAACTCTATTTGTTTTATTTGTAGGGTGTCTGTTATTTGGGAAAAGTTTTACACCTGTTATAAACTGTTCCTTCTCTTTCTAAGTGATCTTCTTTTTATCTTTTTTTCTCTTGTTTCAGCTCTTCCTTTATTTCATACACATGCTCTTTGAGGCCTTTAGCTAATATATTCTTTTGTTTTGTTTTATATTGGAGGGGGCAAGGCAAGGCAATTGGGGTTAAGTGACTTGCCCAAGGTCACACAGCTAGTAGGTGTGTCAAATGTCTGAGGCTGGATTTGAACTCAGGTCCTCCTGACTTCAGAGTCAGTGCTTTATTCACTGTGCCACCTAGCTGCCCCAGCCAATACATTCTTTGTGACTTCTTGGACTCTACTTATAATTGTAGAGCTATTTCTTTCCACTGGTATTATATTTTTGGCTTTCATGAACCATGAATAAAATTTATTCATCGGGTAATTCTTTGTTCAAAGGTCCAATTGTATAGGACTCACTCCTTCTTGATGGAGATTGATTATTGAATATCCCATGATTGTAAGGACAAGTGGAATGGGTGAGAGCAGGAGAGAAGAGGAATACAGGGCTCTTCTGACTTCCATCTTTGAAAGAGAAAATATATGATTCCAAACTTTTTTTTTTCTACTTCTTTTTTTTAAACAAATGCTTTATTAACTTCTGTTTTCACCATTCATTTCCGCCAGATTTTGCGTTATAATTTTTCCCCCATTTTTTCCCTACCCACTATCCCAGAATAGCAGTCCCACAAGATATCCCTTCCTCCAATCTACTCTCTCCCATATCTTCTCCTATACCCCCTTTAACTTTTCCATTAGAGCAAGGTGAATCTCTGTGCCCCAATGCCTGCACTTCTTATCTCCCAATTACATGCAAAATAGTATTAATAATAGTATTTATATATATTTGAAACATTTAATTTAAAGACCTCAAATTTCAGATCCATTCCCTTCCTCCCTTGTCACCCATTCCCTCTTGGAAGAAAAGTAATTCAGTATATGTTGTACATGTCTAGCTATGCAAAACGTTATCATAGTAGATACATTGTACAAGGCTGCTTATAATTCCCTCCCACCCATCCCACCCCCCCACCTGGTCCATTCCCTACTTGATCTTGTCCCTCTTCGATAATGGGTACTTCCAACCTCCCCTTCCCCCAAGAATGCCCTCCCATCCATCATCCCTCCTCTCATCCCCCTTCCCCCTATTCTGCTGTAGGGTGAGATATCCCATTTAGTATGTATGTCATTCTCTCCCAGAACCAAATTCAATGAGAATGTGGTTTTGCCTTTTTGCCTTCCTATTCTTGCCGTCCCCTGCAGCCACTTCCCCTTGCTTCTTCTACATGAGATAGTTTACCCTACCCTGTCTCTCCCCGTATCCCATTGCCACTTTCCTCTCTCACCTCATAATTTCACCCTGTAAGTGTCATCCCTTCCCAGCAAATTCAACCTATGTCCTCTATCCATATATAACTGTAAACATATATACACAGATTCACATATGTATTCAACTGACCATACACCCTTCTTCCATTATATTCATACTGAGAGAGGTTTCATCAGTCACAGTTATTGTTTTTCCATGTAGGAATGTAAACAGGTCAACTTTGATAAGTTCCTTTTGATTTCTTTTCCCTGATTACCTTCTCAGGCATCTCTTGCTTCTTGTGGCTGGATGTCAAATTTTCTATTCAACTCTGGTTTTTTCCTCAAGAATGCTTGAAAGTCCTCTATTCCACTGAATGACCATATCTTCCCCTGAAACAAAATACTCAGTTTTGCTGGGTAGGTGACTCTTTGGTTCAGTCCCAGCTCTTTTGCCCTCTGGAATATCATATTCTATGCCCTTCGATCCCTCAGTGTAGAAGCTGCCAGGTCCTGTGCTATTCTGATTGTGTTTCCACAATATTGAAATTGTTTCTTTCTGGCTGCTTGTAGTATTTTCTCCTTGATCTGGGGATTCTGGAACCGGGCTATAATATTCCTGGGAGTTTTCTTTTTGGGATCTTTTCCAGGAGGTGATTGGTGGATTCTTTCAACCTCTATTTTGCCCTCTGGATCTAAAACATCAGGGCAATTTTCCTTGAGAATTTCATTTCTTGAAGAGTGATTTCTAGGTTCTTTCTTTGATCATGGCCTTTGGGTAGTCCAATAATTTTTTTTTTTTTTATAAAAGCAATTGGGGTTAAGTAACTTGCTCAAGGTTACACGGCTAGTCATTTGATTTATGCGTGGGTGCTCATTTTCTGAGGCCGGATCTGATCTCGGGTCATCCAAACTCCGAGGCCGGCACTCTTACTCACTGCGCCACCTAGCCGCCCCTTTAGGGCAATTGGGGTTAAGTAACTTGCCCAAGGTTACACGGCTAGGTTTTCTGTTTGTGCGGATTAGGTGTCGGAGGCCGGCTCCGAACTCAGGTCCTTCTGATTCCAGGGCCGGCGCTCTATTCACTGCGCCACCTAGCCACCCCCAATAATTTTTAAATTGTCTCTCCTGGATCTATTTTCCAGGTCAGTGGTTTTTCCCATGAGATATTTCACATTGCCTTCTATTCTTTCATTTGTTTGGATCTGTTTAACAGCATCTTGATTTCTCACAAAGCCATTAGCTTCCATTTGCTCCAGTCTAACTCTGAAGGAATGAATCTCCTCAGTGAGCTTTTGAGATTCTTTTTCCATCTGGCAAATTCGACTTTTTAAGGCATTCTTCTCCTCATTGCCCTTTTGGGCCTCCTTTGCCATTTGAGTTAGTCTATTTTTTAAGGTGTTGTTTTCCTCAGTCAGGCTGTTGACCCTCATTTCATACTTTTCTTGCATCCTCCTTTCTCTTCCCAATTTTTCCTCCACTTGTCTTATTTAATTTTTAAAGTCCTTCCTAAGGTCCTCTATGGCCTGTTACCTGCCCATATTTTCCTTTGGGGCTTTTGGAGCAGGATTTCTGACCTCACAGTCCTCCTCATGTTCCATGCTTCGATCCTCTTTGCCCCCAAAATAGGAGTCTAATTTTGCGTTTTTCTGTTTATTTTGTTTCCTTTGCCTTGGCATATTGCCACTTAATTACTTGACTTTTGAGCTTGTTGCCACAGTAGGACTCTGCCACCAGACAGGGGAGCTTCTGTCCTGAACATGTAGGGGGACAACTTTCATTTCTGGTAAACTGGATACCCACCTCACGACCTCCACCCCAGACCACAATCCAGATTCAGGGAGGTTAAAGCAAGAGAGATTACCCCTCAAGACTGATCGCTGGATCTCCCTACAGTTCACAGTCCAGGAGCTGGAGCTGCCACTGAAAATTACAAAATGGTGTGTCTCCTCAGAAGCTTCTAGCCCACAGGGGAGGAAGCCGACGCATTCCCCAAATACTGGTCCCAAAGTCCATAGGGCACTAACCTCTCACTTTGTCCTAGGAATGTCTGTGTTGATAATTCTGGAATCGCCACAGCTGCTAGTGTTCTGGGGTCCCTCCAGTTGGCTGTTGGCCTGGCCGTCCTGGGACTAAAACTGTGGCTCAGGCGGACCTGGGCTTGGCTCTCCGCACACTGCGTGCTGAGCTGCCGGTTCCCAGAGTGCTGCGCTGGTCCTTCCTGCAGGGCTGCTGGGCTGTCCTCAGCAGGAGGTTAGCTTCTCTGTGTAGTTCTGTGGGTGCTGGGGCTCCAGAAGTTGTTCAGAGTCCCCTTTTACATAGTTTGGAGGTAATCTGGGGGAGAGCACCTTGGAAGTGCTGTTTCTACTCCACCATCTTGGCTCTGCCCCCGGGATTTCTCGATTCCAACCTTTTTTGAAGTCTGTGAAAGATTAAAGACTCTAAGGAAAAGCTGACATGAGATGATCTGGAAGTCTTTATTATTGTATTTCACCTTATAATCATTTCTACTCCATAATAATCACACCCTGTTTTTCCAGTCCAAAAATTGATTCATAACCCTTTCATCACATAATCATCTGTAGTATTAATGGAATAGGAAGATCTTCTTCATCCATTAATAGGCCTATGTGACCTTCTTTGAGCTCTGGCCCTGCTCACAGCTGTGATACAGCCTGAGTCACATGGAGCCCAGTGCAGGGGGAGCTTGCCCAATCAAGCAGAGAGTGAGATTGAAACAGAGTAAGAGAGGCAGGTCAGAGAGCAGAGGGAGGAACTTGCCTAGGGGAACTTGTTTGTGGGGAGGCCTGACATAAAGAATGCTTAAGATGTCAGTGCTCTCTGGATTAGTGATGAGTAACTTGTTAAATCTTACTTCCTGGTATCCTAATAGTGATGTTCCAAATAAATATTTTGGTTATGCCTTTGAAGAAGAGAGTTTATTATATTTGCAAATTTACCCTGGAAATACTTATGTATATTCATAGCAGCTGCCATGGGTATCACATTGGTGTTACATCATCACATGGTATAATTCTGTTCATCATGCCACCTAAAAGGTAAACAAAGCAGTAATCTATTCACCAGTGGCATATGGATACACATTTATCTCTCACTCTTTGTGAGCCATGAGCCTAGAATTCTCAGTGCTTATGCATTGTCAGTATATTTCCTAAAACTGAGTCACATGGTTTGTTTACAGAGAGGTCTGTCGTACTAATGGTATTATCATTCAACCTGATGAAGAGTTGTAGGCACAAGGGGAGTAGGTGTGTAGGTGAAGTTGCCATGAGTAAGTCATGCAGTATGATCAGACTTGTATCCTCCTGTGCCAGCTAAACCATACAACTCATCTGCCAGCAATACAATTTAGTAATAAATGCCTTTTAAGTAATACTGGCATAATTTTTTAAAATTTCACATAATGGTTGCACCCCACTTTTTTTGCAAAATTTTGACATAAAATCTGTGATGATTATGTGGTGAAATATGGTATGTCTTCATCCCCAACTTTTTATACTAGTGACTTCGGGGAATTTTCTTTGATATCTGGGCACTCTCTTTCTTTCTCTCATTCTTGCACTCTCTCTCTCTCTCTCTCTCTCTCAGTTGAGCTGAGTAATATATTGCTAAAGGAAGAACTCATTCAACCTGCATTGTGTGGTATGTATATGTATGCTTTTATCTGATTTCCATGTTGCTCTAAGCTTGGATAAAGGGGTTTATTTGTTATATATATTCCATGGAACTGGAATCTTGTGGAAAGAGGTTTAAGCCTTGGTTATGAGCTTGGGATTCTCCTTCCCCATTAAGAAATAGTGGTTAGAAGTTTAGCTCAAATCTAAAAATTACTTCTCCTTAGGTTAATAATTAAGGGAGCAGATAAATATAATTCTAGCCTGTTAATCCATTTCTCTGAGGAGAGCAGGGGTTCAGCTTCTGCTCCCAACCTCTTGCAGCAAATCAAAGTTTCTCTTGGAGAAGGGTGAGGAAAAGAGATGTCTAGGAGCATCTAGACTAACCCATATGTATTACATGGGCAAAATTACAACAGATCCACAAAATATCCTTATAATTGTAGTAGGAGTTTAATATATCCCCATGGCTTGGGAGTATACCACTTAATACAACCTGAGATCAGCAACTACATTTGAAGCCAAGATCAAGTCCTGTCAACTGCCAAAGTCTGCTATTTTAGTTTATTTTCTGGCACCTCCCTGATTCTCATTCTTCATGATTTTTCCTTGTTTCTTGCATATTCACTTGAAGATTCTTGGCTTTGGGCCTTGCCCCCTGGAGAAGCTCTTACCTTGTATTGCCAGACTTCTTTCTTGGAGCTTCCTTTGACCCCTGGTTGTATTGTCCTTGGCTATACTTCCTTGAATAATAAACTATGAGGAGATTCATTGCTTCAGGCATTAAGCCATGGAGCTCACTAACCCAAAGTCAAGCTGGTTTTAGGCCTCTTTTCTTGGACCTAGTTTTGTCCTTATGCGTTGAAAGAATTCATTGGTATTTCTCTCTATCTGGGTGTGATACCTGATGAGAAATGAAGAGATGGCTGGCTTAGAGATCCTTATTAAATGAAGGTTCTAGGAAGAGGCATCTAATCAGAGGGAGGGGCTACAGTGGGGCAGAAGGTACTTCAGAGATGTGAAGTCCAGGGCTAAAGTTATCTTCCAGGATGAAAAGGTTTCAGGGACATAGTGGAGAAGTCCAGAGTGCATCCTGGTGAGAAATGATGAGGGGCTCATCCTGGTTACCTTCTTTAACTATCTTTTGGTATTATCCATGTACCTTGGATCTTTGTGGCCCTCTACAGGCCCTCTCTGATGTCTCAGAATACATGTTAGGGACCTGAAAGGCCCTGTGCCTGGACTGTCCTGGTTTGAGAGCTGTTTCACCATGCTAGTTGGCACCATGCTGGTGGATATCTGCTACTGTTCCCTGGGACTTCAAAGGTTCCTCCCTCTCTCTGGTCACTTCTTTCTCACCAGTCTGGATCTTCTTGATCTTTCTCTTTCCTTTTGTCCCTTAGTTTCTGAGTGACTTTTTGTGCAATATTAGAGTGGAAAAGTTTCTCTTCATAATTTTTAATCATTATACAGTCTGGTACAAATTTTAGGGTTTTGTTACTGTAGTAACCCTGCATTCTCTGACTTTTCCATAAGAACATCATGAGATACTTTTTAAAAGGCTTTGTTAGACACTAAGCAAATTGTTATCCATTACATTTCCCTGATCTTCCAGTCTAATAACCCTGTCATAAGAGGAAATGAGGTTAGTCTGGCTTGACTTGTCTGTTCGTTTTTAAAAATAAATCTATGTTGGCTCTTTATGATACTACTTACTTTTAAAAATATTCACTGGTCATTTCTTTAATAATTTATTCTAGAATTTTGTCAAGACTCCAATTGACTGAATAGAGATGCTGTGTGTCCATGGTATGTTTGATGAAGCACCATGTAGCTTTGTTCTACAGCTACTGGATGCTTAATAGACAACTCATTTTGTGACTCCAGCACAAGATTCTATAATTTATAACTAGAAGGAATCTTAAACATTATTTTTATTTTGATCTCTTCATTTGAAACTATAGCCCTGATAGGTAGATTGATTTACCTGTGGTTAATTAACAGAAGAACCAGAATCTTAAATCATATTTTTGTGACTCCAAAGCCCTTCTTTCTAGTATACCACACTTGCCTCATTTAGCTGTGAGATGTTGAAGGAAAAATATTAATACTGTACTCTGGAATTTAAGTTCAAATATACTAGAAGGAATTTTACTTAAGTTAACATTAATGTAGTATCTAAGCTGTCTTTTTAGTTTGAGAGAAAGATATCTAAACTGGCCTAGTTCCCTATGCTCTCTGATGTGGCTTTTTGCCCCCAAGATAATTTAGATAATATTTATAGGAATGTTAAATAAGAAAATGATCACAAAATGTAAAGATATGCTTTTTGGTTAATATTTCAAAATAGTTGAGTAAATGCTCACATTGAAAATCTAATAAACTGCCTCTCAGGAGCTGGTATGAACTGGCTTCAGCATACTTGTGGGTGGGATACAAGAGATATTGTAGGAATAGAAACATTTATTTGTATATATGAGGTGAGGAAAAGTGAAGAGTCATGATGACACCAAGGTTAAAACCCTGGGAGACTAGGAGAGTGGTACTTGAGACAGAAATAGGGAAGCCTGGAAGAAGGATGGGAAACCAGGGAGTCCATGGCAGAGGAAGCCAGGCTGCAACAGGCCTTAGCCTTTAAGATGGAATAAGTTCTGCTTCAAGGTGAATGGAGGACTGCCTTATTAAATAGACCCAGAAAGGTTTGAATTAAGACAATTCTAGGGTCCTAGACATTAAATTGACTGGAAGGACCATAGAGGTTAGATATTACTGTAAGGAAACCCCTCTATAGCATGTCTAATAAATTAACAGCAAGGATAGGATACACTGTTGGATTTTTTTGCAGTGGAGCAGAAACCAGTGCTCTTATTGGGAATTTTGGAAAAAAAGGTTCCTATCCAAATATTATTTAGACTAGATTATCTGTAAAGTTTCCTACTCTGAGTTTGGCATTTCTTTGAGGTGTCCTCAAATCTTAGACAGTTATCAGAAGTATTTTATAGGGTGGGGTAGGGAGAAAGGGAGAAAGAAATGAAGGGTTTAAACTGTTTTTTCTACCATTAGTTTTCCCACCATTTTCCTCCTAGTTTTGCTTCCTAAGAATGTTGTCAAATTTGGGTCCATAGATCTGAGTCCCCTTCCGACCTCTCATTTCCTTGTACTACTGTGGGCCCTCAGTGACCCATCATTAATCATTCTTCTCTTCCAGCCAGATCTTGGCATAAGAAAATTGTGGTTCTAGGGTGAAACAAGGTCAAAAAAGGGAAGTTACCTTTTGGCTCCTATATTCCTGGTTCATGACTTTGGGTTTATAAGAAGGAAAAATTGCTTGTTTGAACAAGGAGGAGTCCAGGCCAACCACTTGGCTTTTATTAACCCAGAGGACTACCAGTTGTGTGCCTGGTGTGACTACTGAAATATATGGCTCTGGACCAGTGCTCCCTCCAGATATAGCATCTCATTTCCTTGAAGCTGAAGAAGGAGAAATGAAATTTTTTGAGAGTCTTAGACAAGGTCTACTTTTAATTAGAGCTCTGAACCTGCCTTTTCTAATTTTTTTTTTATTTTAACAGATGCCTTATTAACTTCTGGTTTACATCATTCATTTCCACCAGATTTTGAGTTACACTTTTTCCCCATTTTTCCCCTACCAACCACCCCAGAATAGCAGTCCCACAAGATATCCCCTCATCCAAACTTCTCTCTCCCGTATCTTCTTCCATACCCCCTTCGACTTTGCCATTAGAGCAAGGTGAATCTTTGTGCCCCAATGGCTGCACATCTTATCTCCCAATTACATGCAAAATAGTATTAATAATAGTATTTATATACATTTAATTTTAAAACTTCGAATTTCAGATCCATTCCCTTCCTCCCTTGTCACCCATTCCCTCTGGGAAGACAAGGAATTCAGTATGTGTTGTACATGTATAGCTATGCAAAACATTACCATAGTAGATATATTGTAAAAGACTGCTTATATTTCCCTCCCAACTATCTCTCCTCCCACCTGGTCCATTCCCTACTTTGATCCTGTCCCTCTTTGATAGTGGGTACTTCCAACCTCCCCTCCCCCCAGAATGCCCTCCCCTCCATCATTCCCCATCTCGTCCCCGTTCCCCCTACTCTCCTGCAGGTGAGATATCCCATTTAGTATGTAGGTCATTCTCTCCCTGAGCTTAATTCAATGAGAATATGGTTTTGCCTTTTTGCCTTCTGGTTCTTCCCCTCCCTTGCAACTACTTCCCCTTGCCTCTTCTACATGAGATAGTTTACCCTACCCTTTCTCTCCACATCTCCTCTTGCCACTTTCCTCTCTCACCTCTTAACTTCACCACTTAAGTATCATCCCTTCACACCAAAATCAACCTGTGCCCTCTATCCATGTATACCTGTAAACATATATACAGACATTGACATATGTATTCATATGCCTATATACCCTTTTACAATTATTTTCATAATGAGGAAGGTTTCATCAGTCACAGTTATTGTTTTTCCATGTAGGAATGTAAATAGTTCAACTTTGATAAGTTCCTTTTGATTTCTTTTCCCTGATTACCTTCTCAAGCATCTCTTGCTTCTTGTGTCTGAATGTCAAATTTTATATTCAATTCTGTTTTTTTTCCTCAAGAATGCTTGAAAGTCCTCTATTCCACTGAATGACCATACTTTCCCCTGAAACAAGATGCTCAGTTTTGCTGGGTATGTGATTCTTGGCTTTAATCCCAGCTCTTTTGCCCTTTGGAATATCATATTCCTTGCCCTTCAATCCTTCAGTGTAGAAGCTGCCAAGTTCTGGGCTATTCTGATTGTGTTTCCACAATATTGGAATTGTTTCTTTCTGGATGATAGGAGTATTTTCTCCTTGATCTGGGAATTCTGGAACCTGGCTATAATATTCCTAGGAGTGTTCTTTTTGGGATCTTTTTCAGGAGGTGATTGGTGGATTCTTTCAACCTCTATTTTGCCCTCTGGGTCTAAAACATCAGGGCAATTTTCCTTGAGAATTTCTTTAAGGATGCTTTCTAGGTTCTTTCTTTGATCATGGCTTTCAGGTAGTCCAATAATTTTAAAATTATCTCTCCTGGATCTATTTTCCAGGTCAGTGGTTTTTCCCATGAGATATTTCACATTGCCTTCTATTCTTTTATTTGCTTGGATCTGTTTAACAGCATCTTGATTTCTCATAAAATCACTAGCTTCCATTTGCTCCAGTCTAACTCTGAAGGAATGAAGCTCCTCAGTGAGCTTTTGAGATTCTTTTTCCATCTGGCAAATTTGGCTTTTTAAGGCATTCTTCTCCTCATTATCCGTTTGAGCCTCCTTTGCCATTTGAGTTAGTCTATTTTTTTCCTCAATCAGGCTGTTGACTCTTATTTCATACTTTTCCTGCATCCTTCTCATTTCTCTTCCCAATTTTTCCTCCACTTCTCTTATTTGGTTTCTAAAAACCCTCTTAAGGTCTTCTATGGCCTGTAACCCACTCATATTTTCATTTGGGGCTTTTGGTGCAGGAGTTCTGACCTCACAGACCTCCTCCTGTTCCATGCTTCGATCCTCTTTGCCCCCAAAATAGGAGTCTAATGTTGCATTTTTTTGTTCATTTTGTTTCCTTTGCCTAGGCATGTTGCCACTTTATTACTTGATTTTTGGACTTGTTGTCACAGTAAGACTCTGCCACCAGACAGGGGAGCTTCCATCCCAAACATTGGGGTCTTTACAACTTCCAGAGGTATTAGTTGGGTGGCCTCTGTAAAGCCTCCATCTGCTCTGGCAAGTTGGATATCCACCCCAAACCTCTCCCCAAGACCACAATCCAGATCCAAGCTGGTTAAAGCAAGAGCAATTAACCCCCAGACTGATTGCTGGATCTCCCTACAGTTTGCAGACCAGGAGCTGAAGCTGCCATTGAAGCTGAAAAATGGCTTCTGTGCTGTGTCTCCTCAGCCACTTCTCCCCCCAGGGGAAGAAGCCGACGTGTTCCCCAAATACTGGTCCCAAAGTCCATAGGGCACGAACCTCTCATTTTGTCCTAGGCATATTTGTGTTGATAATTCTGGAATCTCCACAGCTGCTGGTGTTCTGGGGTCCCTCCACCCAGCTGCTGGCCCGGCCACCCTGGGCTAAAACCATGGCTCAGGCAGGCCTGGACGCGGCTCCCAGAGAATTCCGCTATGCTGTGCTGGCCGCTCCCTACAGGGCTGCTGGGTTGTCCTCAGTGGGAGATTAGGTTCTCTGTGTCATTCTGTGGGTGCTTGTGCTACAGAAGTTGTTCAGAGTCCACTTTTTACATAGTTTGGAAGTGGTGTGTGTGGGGGAGCACCTTGGAAGTGCTGTTTCTACTCTGCCATCTTGGCTCTGCCCCCTGAACCTGCCTTTTTTTGCTCAAGCCTTCCCTGTTTCCTGAGTTTCCCTTGGCAACAACCCAGCTTTAGCTACTTACTTGCTGATTTCAATATGTATTCACTAAGCACTTACGTACCAAGCATTGTGCTATGATTGGGGAGGATACAAATAAAAGTAAAACAATCCATGCTTTCAAGAATTCATAATCTAATTGGGAAAGAAGGCAGGCAAACAATTTACAAACAGGATATATACAGGATAATTTAGAGATAATCAACAGGAAGTCCCTGGCATTAAGCAGGGTAGGGGAAGGTTTCTGGCAGAAGGTGGGATTTTAACTGAAACTGAATGAAGTCGGGGAAGTCACAAGGTAGAGATGAGGAGGAGAGAGCACCAGGCGTGGGGACAGCCAGTGGAAATTCATGGAGTTGGGAGATTTGTCCTGTGTGAGGAACAGCAAGGAGGTCAGATCACAGAGTACGTGCAAAGGAGTGAGGAGAAACCTGGATTGAGACCATGACCTCATTGACTCCTGACTGCTGCCTTACCTTTCTTCTATGTTATTTCAGTACTTAGTTTTGTATAAACTCCAGCCCTAAGAAAGACCCTTATTATACTTACCAACTAAATACTTACCACCTAAAATAGAACAAATTCTCAGGGGGATTGTTTTGAAGTTTAGTGGTTCCTGTATGTTTTCAGCATAGTTGTTCTTTCTTCTGCAGATTGCAACCTTTCCATGCTTTTTCATCCTGTATAGTTCTTGGAGCTTATCCATGCCCCATCCCCTCCCACTAAAAGCAAGTAAACAACAACAATAACAACAACAAACCTTCCATAAAAGATCTCATTAATGTACTGGAGACCTTCTTTTTGTTTTTTTGTCTTCCCAGGAATACCTGTAGAGAATTCAGACTGCCCATGTATTAAACTTCTCTCGCTACAACACCTGCCTCAATGTCTTTTGTACTGCTTCTTGAGCATAATTCACAACTCAACTAGTCAGTTAGCATTTATTAAGTGCCTCCTATATGCCAGGTAATATGTTAAATGTATACACCTTTCCATTGTGCTTTGGGTTACTTATTTTTATTTTATATGTATATGTATATGTATATGTATATGTGTGTATGTGCATGCATGTGCATGCACATGCATCTGTGCACATATGTATAATATATATGCTTATACATAAGTATGTTTGGGATCCATGTTTTTTCGTAAATAAATCCATACAATTTAAAAATCACTGTTTTATATAGTTTACAATGTACAAAATTAATTTATATACACTATCTTATTTGTTTGCCACATTTAGTCTATGAGGTAAACAGTGAAAGTTTAATTATCTTAATTTTGCCTATGAAGAAACTGGAAGTCAGAGAAATACAAGATCACATAACTAGCAAATAACAGAGATGAGACTGGAAACCTAGTTTCCTGATTTCAAGTCCATCATTTTATCCACTGTATGTCTCCTAAGAAGAGATATAGCAGTGTAATATTTATATTATAACTCATTTCTCATTGCAGCTATCCCTACTTACAAAGTAAAACAGCCTTATTTCCCTTATTTGGACAGTTGCTGCAATATTCTTTTTACCTCTTTCCTTGAAAATTCTCCATCCATCTCTAAGCTAATACTTGACTTAGCTTTGCAAAAATAGTTTCTAGCACATCCTTGCTAAAAAATGTATGTATGTAAGCATGAAAGTATGTGTGCTTGCATGTGTGTGTGTGTGCATGCATGTCTTTATACACTGTGGTCAAGTTATTTAATTTCTCTGGGTCTCAGTTTCCTTATCTATAAAATTGGATTATGTGAAATATAGTGAATAAAATGCTGAACTTTAAGTTAGAAGGATCTAAATTCAAATCTAACCTCTGATACTTATTAAGTTTTTGACTATTAAAATTATCTGTGTGTTAGGCAAATCTCTAAGAATTAGTAGACAAATGAAGTTACTTTACCAATGAAATCACACATTCTTGATTTAATATACTTACATTGCCTGTCTCATGAGGTTATGGGAAATATACCTTGCAAACTATGAAGTGCTAGATAATATGGTGAATTATTGTTGTTATTATTATAATTATACAAAGAGAGACTAGTAAGAACTGTGATCTTAATGTGTCTTCACTATGGCAGAGTCATCAGGACAGGTAAGAATGACAGCATATGTGCCTTATGAACTCAAGCCATTTTCAATACAGTAAACATTGTGTGTGTGCTCTAAGTATCATTCTTTTCCTTTTGGAGGGGGAAAGGTAGGGCAATTGGGGTTAATTGACTTGCCCAAGGTCACACTATAGTTTTTGTGTTAAGTGTCTGAGGACAGATTTGAATTCAGGTCCTCCTGTCTCCAGGGCTGGTGCTCTATTCACTGCACCACCTAGCTGCCCCTTCTAAGTATAATTCTTCATCTCTTTTGTTCTAGATGTTACTCTTTGAATGTATTAACTTGACATCACATTGTTATGTCCAAAGCACTAACACTGGAGTTGTGGGTAATATATCTATTCAGATTTGGCATGGTGACAGAACTCATGTATTTTCTCAAGGACTGGAAGGAAGGGCTTTGGAAAAATATATTTGACTAGAAGTAAGGTGACTCTTATTTAGGACACAAAGGAAGAAGTAGAAAACTGAGGAATAAGACAATATAGAATCTGAGATTGAAGTATACTGATAAATAAATCCACTAGTACATATAACTATATCTCCTCCTTATATAATGTATATCCTATACAGTCATGCACAAACACATATGCACACACTCACACAGCTTACTCTACAGGTCTTTTCTTATTCCTCATATGGTATTGAGAGAACCCTGAGTTCTTTTTTTTTTTTTTTGGAGGGCAATTGGGGTTAAGTAACTTGCCCAAGGTCACATGGCTAGGTTTTTGTTTATGTGTGCGTTAAGTGTCTGAGGCTGGATCTGAACTCAGGTCCTTCTGACTCCAGGGCCAACACTCTCCTCACTGTGCCACCTAGCTGCCCCAAGAACCCTGAGTTCTTAATGGCCGTGCTATTGGGACACAAGCTCTGGCAGAGCCTATCAAGCAAGAAAGGCTTTTAAGGATATATGCAGCAGTGAACTATGTTTTTCTCCACCTGGGACCAGCCTAGCTAAATTCAAAAATTCACCATAAAATTGGCCTTGAAGTGAAAAAAAAATTCTTGCCTACCTCAAGTTATGAATCTAGCATTCACAGATATACAAATTGAGCTACTATTATGGGTAAGCTTCACTGGTAAATATAAACAATATAAAATATAGTCCCTAACTTCAAGGAAGTCATCAAATAGAGATTAAAAAGTACATCTACCTAAAAAGTTAAATGACAGGAGGGGGTCTCAGAATGGTCTTCTCCCCATTTCCTTCCAGATTCATTGCTCTTGGACTTCTTTGAATTTCTTCATCAAGCCCCCATGCTGGGCACTTTCCATCCCACCTCCTTTTACAGCTTCTTTTTATATGTTGTTTCCCCCCATTACATTGTAAGTTCCATGAGGGCAGGTGCTGTTTTAATTTGTATCCCAAGAGCTTAGCACATAGCTTGGCACATAGTAGCTACTTAACAAATATTTATTGACAGACTGACTTACTATAGGTAATGGGAAGCTACTGAGGGATTTTGAGTAGAAGACTGACTTTTGAGTAGAAGAAAAAGAAGACTGTGAAAACAGGGTGTTCAAAATTACTCCAATGAGGTAGTAGAGAGAGTTTGTATAGTTCACTCTGGCCATTGTGCAATGGAGATGGAAACAGGTTCATCCAATTACATCTATAGTCCCCTGCCTTAAGTTGCAAGCCTTCTAGACTCTCCCATGCCATTTCTCCCTATTTTATTGTAAATCTTAATAGAATATTCAATCTGGAAAGGACCTCAAAGGTTATCTAGTACCTTTACTAAAGTTTTCTTTCTATATTATTCTTAACTGGTGTTTATCCTTCCTTCATTTGAATATATCTGAAAATGGTAATGTACTATCTCCTGAGGCAGATCATCCCATTATAGCTGTTTCTAAGTGTTAGGAAGTTTTTTTTTCCCTATGAAAAATCAGATTCAATGTTCTGAAAGCATCTTTTAGTTCTTTTACCATCTGGAGGTGAGAAGGTGGCATTTGTACTGTCTGTTCTGGCTATTCAATTGGTCTGCCTTCTTTTGCAGGTACACATAAGCATAATAATGCACTTATGTCACTTTTCAAGCATAAGTAACAATTGGTAATATTCTGTAACCTGTTGTAATAGTAAAGGAATTGGAAGATCTTCCCTGCCCCTTAATAGGCCTAGGGAATTTGATGATCTTCTCTGCCCCTTAATGGACCTCACTTAGAGCCAAACAAGAGAAGCTTGCTTAGGGAAGGCTTGTTTTTTAGGAAGGCCCATACCTTTTGTTATTTTGTAATTAGGCAATGGGTCCCAAAGGTGGTGAAGGCCTCTGACCCTGAAGAAGGGTACATATATACTCTAAGGTGAGGTTTTGCTTTGGGGCTAATTTATGGGAAGAATTGTGTGATTTGACCAGAAGAGACTCTGGGTAACTGTTGAGCTCTTGGCTTTGAAAACCCAGATGTTGGGACTTCTCTCTCTGGTAACTAACTGTGTATATATGTAATGGTCAGACAGCTAGAAGCCCTATCTATTGGTCTGGTGAATTGTGTTATTTTCTCTGTCTGCATTTTTTTGTCTGCTTGTAATTTCTGTTTGTATTTTCTGAAGTTCAGAATGCTGACTTTTCCCCTGAAATAGATTGTTAACCCCTTTTGAGGTGCTTTACTTTAGAAAAGTAGATTAAAGAATCTGTGTTACTAGTCATCCTGTGATTGCTGGGGTGCTTTCTGTTATACCTATTTATACCATGATGCTTCTTTCCATTTTGGGGTTACTGGTAATTTCACTTCTTTTTTAAAGTGTTGAAATAAATTATAGTGATATCTTTTGTTGTTGCATCATTAAAATTTTTCCCATTACCTTTTTGCCTACCCCTCCACAGAGCTATCTCACAAATCAGTAAATATTGAAAAAAAGAAAAGAAAAACAAAGAAAGTAAACAAAATTTATTAATACATTAAAAAAGCCTGAAAATATATGCATTGTTCCATGGCTGTGAACTTCCTATCTCTGCAAAAGGTGTGGGGTGTTGGGTGTTTTCTCATATGTCCTCTTTGGGACCATGCTTGCTCTTTGTAACTTTGAAACATTCATTTTGGATTGTTTTGTAATGGTTTTTCTTTTCATTTATGTTGTTGAAATCATTATGTGTATTATTCTCTTGACTTTCCTTATTCTTTTCTACATCAGGTATTTTCCATACTTCTATATTCATCAGATGGTTGTTTTAAATAGCACAGTAAAATTCCAGTAAATTTTTTTTTTTGGCAAGGCAACTGGGGTAAGTGATTTGTCCAGGGTCATATAGATAAGTGTCAAGTGTCTGAGAACAGATTTGAGCTCAGGTCCTCCTGGTGCTCTATTCACTGCTCCACCTACCTACCCCTACCCCCATTAAATTTATATACCACTATTTATTCAGCCTTTACCAAATCAGTGAATATCTACCTCACCTCTAATTCTTTGCCTTCACAAAAGTGCTGCTACAAAATACTTCAGTATATATAGAAACTGTCTTTTTTTTTTTCAATGAATTCCTCAAGGTATATGCCTTGTAGTGGAATCTCTGGGTCAGAGGGCATGGGCAATTGAGATGCTTTACTTGTATAATTCCAAATTACTTTCCAAATTTGTTGTATTGATTCATACATCTATCAGCTATGCACTAGTATCTCTATCTTCCCACAACCCCTTCAATATTAAGTATTTTCATCTTTGGTCATCTTTGTCAATTTTCTGCATGTGAGGTGAAACTTTAGTATTGTTTATATTTACATTTGATTTGGAGCATTCTTTCAATGCAATTTTTATCTGAGAACTTTTAATTTCATATCTTTTGACCATTCTGTTAGGAAATGATTTTGATCATATTCTCCTTCTCTTTCTTCCCCTTCTCCCTTTTTCTATCTTCTTTTCCCCTCTCCTTTTCTTTACATATTTGTTAGTAGACTATATATCTTAGATACTAAAAAATTCATTCCTTTGTAATTTTGTTACTAAAGAAATTCAGAAATTTGATGCGAAGATTTTTTCCCTCATTAATTCCTTTCTTATCCTATATATAATAATTCTCTTTGTATAGGATTTCAATTTCATGTACTCAAAATTACATATTTTATCTTCTGTAATTGTCTCTCTTATCAGGTTAAGAATACATCTACACACAGTGATGAGAGGTATATAATCTGATTCTTTTCTACACATACACATACACACACACATATATATATCCATACACACACACTATCTTAACTCTCTTTGGGGTTATATTCTGTTCTCTCTTAATATCTTCCTTATTGATTTGTCTGCTTGTGCTCAAGGTTTATAATTGAGTTTTCTTTCTACTTAAATCTGATAATTTGCCTTTTACTCTTAAATTATCCTGTTGCTCACTTTCTAACTCCTTCCCCCATTTGGGGGAGATTCCAGATTTGGAATTCAAAATTGCATCAGCTTCTTCCCATGTTGAGAAATTAACTTTCCACCTTGGTCTCAGTCATCTTTTTTTCAGGGGCCTGGTATATCTCCCCCCATTGCTTCCATATACACAATGGTATCTTGTCCCATATTCCCTCTCTTTTTCTTTAGTTTTGGGGCTAAGAAATGTTGTAGCACAGCATGCTGTCATCTCAGAGAATGCTTCTACACAATCACCTTTGCTCAGAGTAATTATGAGTAGTCAGAATTGTATTTTAATATTTGTTACTCAGAATGGTAGGTTGAGGGCAGGAACAGGGTGTTTTGGCAGAGACTGTAGCAAGAATAAGTAAATTGATGAGCTAATCCCAGAGATCATATTTTGATTCCTGTTGTACTTTGCCAGAATGTAAGGATTTGTGGATGAAAAGGTGCTAAGTTAGCATGTTATAGATTAGCCATCAATCTTTTGTTCAATAATTCATAATTTTAAACTCATTAGATGTCTTGGTATGTTTGTCTGTGGAGATAGCTCCATTATTTTACTTCTTGTGCATATTATTTAATGCTTATTTTGGGGAGTTTTCAGAGTTTTTGAAGATCAGAGAAAATTTCTAGCTCTCCATCTTGTTGGTTACATTTGAATTTGGATTTTTCTGAGACTTTGGTGTTCTATGATTCATAGTTATATAGGGGAATGCTGATATTATAGAATTGAGCATTTGTGGCATTGAGCAACTTGGGGTCAGTACAGTGTGATTTCTTAAATGTAGTTTAGTCTAATTTTCTCTAACTCAGTTCTGGGTCCAGATCATGGTTTATCTATAACACTAGTCCAATGTGTAAATACTGAAGGATTGATTCAATATGCTTCCCATAAAGCAACATTTCATAGCATAAATTAGTATACATTTTTCATTTACTTTGTTTTTCTCACTTTTGTATTTGTAGTCTCAGTACATGCCTCAAGGTCTGGAATATAATAAATGCTAAGAAAATATTTGTTTATTTTTTCAATTGTAGATGGTTAAAATTTTTCTTTTGCTGCCTTTTTCACATTTATAAAAATTATCAAAGCCCTAGAAATAGTATATACATGCTCTTGCTTCTATAATTGCCCTGAATCCTCATAATCTTTTGTGGTTTCCCTCATATCCTCTTGTCAGGCAGTCAGGTGGTGTTGGCTGGCTCTGCAAATAATAGCTGAACAATAGCCTGAAATGCTCCTTCCTCAATTCTAGGAAATATGCTTCAAATAAAGCAAAATCTAAAGGTCAGTCATCTTAAGACATCACTTTTGATGAAGTGTTAAGTCATTATCATTTTTAAAAATAGAAACATTATCATTGTGACCTTAGGAAATCTAATTCCATGATGAAAAAAGACTTTCATCTCCTAGCATATAGAAGGTCTTTTGATCTTAAGGTCAAAGGATTTTGTGCTGTCATCTGGCATGTAATGCTACAACTAACCTTTTGCAGAAAAAAGTATAAGGATGGAATTATGTTTTAGTAGTGAGCAGGCAAGCCTATTTCTAATGGAATTACTAGCAATAGTATCATGGGGTCATACATTTAGATATGAAGGAGACTTTAGAGACCATCAAGTTCAACCCCCTCCCTTTTTTATAGATGAAAAAAAGCAGACATAGAAAAGTTAAATAGCTTTTCCAGAGTCACAGAGCTAGAAAGAGTCTAAGTGGGATTTGAACCAAGTCTTCCAAAGCTCCATCAACCAGATCATCCTGTTTCTCTTATCTTTACATCATCACACCTCTCAGATATTTAATTTTTGTCTAGGAAAATTCCAGTTTAAGAAATTCTATTGCAATAGTGAGCTATCATGGAAAGATAATGTGCTTTAGAAAGGGAGGAAATTTCAAGTACTCTCTGACCTTGGGTGATTGTTTTGCATCTCTGAACCTCAGTTTCTTAATCTGTAAAAATGTAAACACTGAAACTTGTTTACTCCAGAGGGTTGTTGTTAAAAAGGCCCTTGTCACCCTTAAAGTGCTAAAGAACTTCAAGAATTATTATTCCATTAAAAACCCCCAATTCCCGGGGGTGGCTAGGTGGCACAGTGAGTAGAGCATTGGCCCTGGAGTCAGAAGGACCTGAGTTCAGATCCAGCTTCAGACACTTAACACACACAAACAAAAAAACCTAGCCATGTGACTTTGGGCAAGTTACTTAACCCCAACTGCCCTCCAAAAAAAAAAAAAAAGCAAAAAAAAACCCCAAAACAAAACCCCAGTTCTGTTTTCTAGACTCATTAAGTTTTTTTAAATTAAATTTTGTTTATTTTTACTTTACATCATTCATTTCTGTGAGATTTTGAGCTACAAAATTTCTTCCCATCTTTGCCCTACTCAACACCCCCAAAACAGTTATCCCACTGTATACCCCTTCCCCCAGTATGCTCTCTCTTATATCCTCCCTCATCCCCCTCCAACTTTCTGGTAGGGCAAGATGTAGCTCCATCCTCCAGTGCCTGTACATCTTCTTTCCCAGTTGCATGCACAAAATAATGATAATAATAATAATAATTTGTTTTAACATTAGATTTTAAAAATTTGAATTCCAGATTCTTTCCCTTCCTCCCTCATCACCCACCCTTACTGGGAAGATAAGCAATTCAATATATGTTTAGCTATGCAAAATGTTTCTATAGTGCATGTATTATGAAAGACTGACTATATTTCCCACCATCCAATCCTGCCCCCCCACTTGTTCTATTCTCTACTTTGACCCTGTCCCCTTTCAAAATTGTGTGCTTCTAACCAGCCTCCCCCCCCAAACTGCCCTCCCCTCCATCATCTCCTCTTTCATCTCCTTCTTGCCTACTCTCCTGTGGAGCAAGATACCCTATTTAGTGTGTATGTCATTCCCTCCCTAAGCCAAATTCAATGAGAATAAGGTTGACCCATTCCCTTTTGCCTTCTTGTTCTTCCCCTCCATTGTAAAAGTTTTCCCTTGCCTCTTCAATATGAGATAATTTATCCCATCTTGTCTCTCCCTATCTCCTCTCATTATATTCCTCTCTCACCTCTCAATTTCACCTTTTAAGTACCATCCCTTCTTATTCAATTGGTCCTATGCTCTCTGTCTATGTATACCTGTACACATGTATACACACACTCACATTCATATGCACACACACCCTCCTATATAGACATATATATGCATGTATGCATAGATATACATTTATATTCCCTTCAACTATCCTCATACTGAGAAAAGTTTCATAAGCTAAAATTATCAGTTTTCCATGCAGGAATGTAAATAGTTCAACTTTGATAAGATCCTTATGATTTCTTTTCCCTGTTTACCTTCTTATGCTTCTCTTGCTTCTTGTATCTGAATGTCAAATTTTCTATTCAACTCTGTTTTTTCTTTCATCAAAAATGTTTGTCCTCCACCTCATTGAATAACTGTATTTTCCCCTGAAATATTATACTGGGTAGGTGATTCTTGTTTTTTTTTTTTTAAAGCAATTGGGGTTAAGTAACTTGCTCAAGGTTACACGGCTAGTCATTATTTATGCATGGGTGCTCATTTTCTGAGGCTGGATCTGATCTCGGGTCATCCCAACTCCGAGGCCGGCACTCTTACTCACTGCGCCACCTAGCCGCCCCTTTAGGGCAATTGGGGTTAAGTAACTTGCCCAAGGTTACACGGCTAGGTTTTTTTGTTTGTGTGGATTAAGTGTCGGAGGCCGGCTCCGAACTCAGGTCCTTCTGATTCCAGGGCCGGGGCTCTATTCAGTGCGCCACCTAGCCGCCCTGTGATTCTTGGTTTTAATACTAGCTCCTTTGACCTCCAGAATATCATATTCCAATCCCTTAGTGTAGAAGCTGCTAGATCTTGTGTTATCCTGATTGTGTTTCCACAATATTTAAATTGTTTCTTCTTGGCTGCTTGTAATATTTTCCCCTTGATCTGGGAACTCTGGAAGCTGGCTATAATATTCCTAGGAGTTTTCTTTTTGGGATCTTTTTCAAGAGGTGATCAGTGAATTATTTCAACCTCTATTTCCCCCTCTGGTTCTAGAATATCAGGGCAATTTTCTTTGAGAATTTCTTGAAGGATGATTTCTAGGCTCTTCTTCTGATCATGGCTTTCAGGTAGACTGATAATTTTAAAATTATCTCTCCTCAATCTATTTTCCAGGTCAGTGGTATTTCCAATGAGATATTTCACATTGCCTTCTATTTTTTTTTCATTTGTTTGGATTTGTTTAATAGTATCTTGATTTCTCATAAAGTTATGAGCTTCCATTTGCTCCAGTCTAATTCTGAAGGAATGATCCTCTTCAGTGAGCTTTTGAAATTCTTTTTCCATCTGGCAAATTCATCTTTTTAAGGCATTCTCCTCATTGGCTTTTTGGGCCTCTTTTGCCATTTGATTTAGTCTGTTTTTTAAGGTGTTATTTTCTTCAGTCAGGTTGTTGACTCTCTTTTCATGATTTTCTTGCATCATTCTCATTTCTCTTCCCAATTTTTCCTCCAGTTCTCTTACTTGGTTTTCAAAATCCTTCTTGAGTTCCTCTATGGCCTGTAACCAATTCATATTTTTCTTGGAAGCTTTTGGTGCAGGAGTTCTGACTTTGTTGTCTTCCTCCCATTCCTTGCTTTGATCCTTTTTGTCCCCCCAAAATGAATTTAAGGTTTGACTGCTGTGCTTGATTTGTGTCCTTTGCTTGCTCATGTTGCCACTCAATCACTTGACTTTTGAGCTTTCTGCCACAGTAGAATTCTGCTTCCAGAGAGGAGACTTTTGTCCAAAATTGCTGGGGTTTTCACAGCTGCTGGAGCTATTAGTTGGGTGCCCTCTCAGAAGTCTCCACAGGCTTTGGCACCTGGCCACAGAGCCCAGGACCTCCACCCAGGACAGTGATCCAGATCCAAGCAGGTTAAAGCAAGAGTGATTACCCCCCAGAATAGTTGCTTAGTCACCGTACGTTTTGAAGGCCAGGAGCTCTGAACCAGCCATGTGGCAGTGGCCTTGCACCTCAGCTGCTTGTCCTTTGGGGGAGCACAGGCTGGATCACACTCTCAGTCCCTCTGTTCCCAAAGTTCACACTGACCTTTTACTTTGCCTTTGGCATTCATGGGTTGATAGTTCTGGAAACTGTCACAGCTCCTGGTGATCCACTTTCCTGAAGTCCCTCTAGCTGTGGCTGGTTGGGGGCCACCCTGAGGCTAAAATTACAAGATTGTGAAGGGCTGGGCTCAGCTCCCAGCATGATGTGATGGACCCTTCCTGATGGCCTGCCAGGCTGCCTTGAGTGGGAGATTTGTTTCTCCCTGTAACTTTGTGGGTTTTGTAGCTCTAAAGTTTGTTTAGAGTCATATTTTGTAGGTATTTGAGGTGGTCATGGGCAGAGCTCAGGGAGTTTTCCTGCTTCTATGCTGCCATCTTGGCTCTGCCCCCATTGTTATGTTTTGTTAAACTGATAAAATGAATACATTGTATGCGTTCACTTAATAGAATATGTGAATTTGAAGTAGAGTTTGTTTGCAATAAGTATGTCTGGGTGTCACGGGCTTTCTTAGGAAGTATTGAGTTGTCCATCATGTATGGTCTTTAAACAGAGGTCAGATACCTACTTATCAGGGATGCTATATTGACATACCTGTTCAGTTAAAGTTGGACTAGATATCCATTGAGATATTTTTTTAAAATACTTTTGATGTTTTAATGGTTCTTTGATTCCATCAATATGAGATTTACTTACTGTTGTGCTGATAACAACCCATCTACACCTTTTTGCCCATGAACCTCTTGTCCATGTGTTCCTGGAAATCCTCCACAGAAGATCCACCCAATCATCTAGAAACTTTCTTTTCTATTTCCTGACGTTGTTTAGATATCAGTGGAAGATATTGGCTAACCAATGATTATCCCTAATTCTCATCATGTGACCAGCTTAACCTCTTTTTTCTAGTCTCTCTGACGATCACATATTATTTTTTACTATGAAATTTTTTGTTAGCAAACTGTTGTAACCTTTTTTTTTTTTAAAGCAATTGGGGTTAAATAACTTGCTCAAGGTTACATGGTTAGTCATTATTATTTATGCGTGGGTGCTCATTTTCTTTTTTTTTTTAATTTGTGTTTCTCTCTTTTTTTTAATTAAACAAATTCTTTATTCACTTCTGGTTTACATCATTCATTTCCACCAGATTATGAGTTACATTTTTCCCCATTTTTTCCCTACCCACCACCCCAGAATAGCAGTCCCACTAGATATCCCCTCATCCAATCTGCTCTCTCCCATATCTTCTCCCATACCCCCTTCGACTTTGCCATTAGGGCAAGGTGAATCTCTGAGCCCCAATGCCTGGACATCTTATGAAACATTTAATTTTAAAACTTCGATTTTCAGATCCATTCCCTTCCTCCCTTGTCATCCACTCCCTCTGAGAAGATAAGCAATTCAGTATGTGTTGTACATGTATAGCTATGCAAAACATTACCATAGTAGATATATTGTAAAAGACTGCTTATATTTCCCTCCCACCTGTTTCACCTCCCACCTGGTCCATTCCCTACTTTTTTTTTTTTTTTTCAAATTTCCTTTACTTCCCTCCACCCTCCCCTCATGACAGCATATAGTACAGTATAGGGTCTGCAAATGCATTCATATTAAACATTATTCCAATTACAAAGGCATATTGTACTAGGTGGGATGAAAGATGGTAAGGAAGAAGTAAAACCAAACAATGAGAAGAACAAGATCATTTAGTTTGCTTCCATCAGGATTCAGGCTCAGTTCTTTCTAGTTATATCTCTGGATGGCGCATTTCTCACTTTCTTGAGTCATTCGGGATTAACTTATATCACTGCATTGCTGAAAAGAGTCCAGTCTGTCATAGTTGGTCGTCACAGATATGGTATGTCTGTGATTGTATACAAATTTCTTCTGATTCTACTCTTCTTGCTTAGCATCAGTTTGTATAAGTCTCTCCAGGTAATTATGAAATCTGTGACCTCCTCGTTTCTTATAGCACAATAAAATTCCATTACATTCATATACCACAACTTGTTTAGCCATTCCCCAATTGATGGGCACCCCTTTAGTTTCCAATTTTTTGCAACCACAAAAAGGGCTGCTAAAAATATTTTTGTACATATGGTTCTTCCTCCCACTACTATGATCTCTTTGGGATATAACCCTAGAAGTGGTATGGCTGGGTCAAAGGGTATGAAATTATTTATAGTCCTTTGGGCATAATTCCAGATTGTTCTCCAGAATGGTTGGAGAAGTTCACAACTCCACCAGCAATGTATTAGCGTTCCAATTTGCCCACATCCTCTCCAGCATTTGTCACTTTCTTGTTTTGTCATCTTAGCCAATCTGACTGGAGAGATGTGGTATCTCAGAGTTGTTTTGATTTGCATTTCTCTAATTAATAGTGATTTAGAGCATTTCTTCATATGCTTATAGATATCTTTAATTTCTTTCTCTGAAAACTTCCTATTCATATCCTTTGACCATTTCTCAATGGGGAATGACTTGTATTCATATAGATTTGGCTCAATTCTCTATAAATTTTGAAATGAGTCCTTTATCAGAGACACAAGTTGTAAAAATTCTTTCCCAATTTCCCACCTCCCTCTTGATCTTGGTTACATTGGCTTTGTTTGTGCAGAAGCTTTTCAATTTAATGTAATCAAAATTATCCATTTTGGATTTTATAATGCTCTCTAATTCTTGTTTGGTCCTAAAATCTTCCCCTCTCCACAGATCTGTCAGGTAAACTATTCCTTGCTTTCCCAAATTGCTTACAGTATCATCCTTTACACCTAGATCATGCAGTGGGTGCTCATTTTCTGAGGCTGGATCTGATCTCGGGTCATCCCAACTCCGAGGCCGACACTCTTACTCACTGCACCTCCTAGCCGCCCCTTTAGGGCAACTGGGGTTAAGTAACTTGCCCAAGGTTACACGGCTAGGTTTTTGTTTGTATGGATTAAGTGTCAGAGGCTGGCTCCGAACTCAGGTCCTTCTGATTCCAGGGCCGGCGCTCTATTCACTGCGCCACCTAGCCGCCCCTGTTGTAACCTTTTAATATGTATTTCTTCATGGTCCTTTAGGTGATCCACACCTTTCATTCTTTGGCAACTCTGTGTTATATGACTTACTCCAGAAGGATAGTGATACAAAAAGATGAGCTTCGGAATCACAGAGAAGTTTGGTGTCATTAAAAACACTGCTCAAGTCCACAAAGAAAATCTAGCTAACTTTTTTCCCTTTTTAAGTTCTATGACACCTGCATGTCCATACAAAGTGCCTCCCTAAAATATCTTTATTGACAGACCAGTTAACAGCTATTAACCTATATGGTCACTGTTCTGTGTGTACAAAATCTTTATGATGGTATAAAGCCAATCATGAGCAGCTCTCCTGAGGACTGCTGCTGTGAATAATTTTAAGGATTTAATTGCATAGTATACTGAACTCTATTTATTCAGCAATAAGCTAAAGCAAACATTAAACTAGAGTGCAATATTCACAACAATATAACATAACAATTTATTACTAAGGTAGCTACATAATCTTAAACAAAACATCATTCAGTAAGTCACAGTCTCCTCAATCAATACAGAGTGTCCAAGGAAAGTCTTCTTTCATCTTAACTCTGAGCTGGATTTCAATCATTCTTCAGGGATAATCATTCTTATTTTTTTTAGTTTCCAATCTTGTTTATTTTTTTTAAACAAATGCTTTATTAACTTCTGGTTTACATCATTCATTTCCACCAGATTTTGAGTTACAATTTTCCCCCATTTTTCCCTACCCACCACCCCAGAGTAGCAGTCCCACTAGATATCCCCTTATCCAATTTGTTCTCTCCCATATCTTCTCCCATACCCCCTTCGACTTTGCCATTAGGGCAAGGTGAATCTCTGAGCCCCAATGCCTGGACATCTTATGAAACATTTAATTTTAAAACTTTGATTTTTCAGATCCATTCCCTTCCTCCCTTGTCACCCACTCCCTCTGAGAAGATAAGCAATTCAGTATGTGTTGTACATGTATATCTATGCAAAACATTACCATAGTAGATATATTGTAAAAGACTGCTTATATTTCCCTCCCAACTATCTCTCCTCCCACCTGGTCCATTCCCTACTTTGATCCTGTCCCTCTTTGACAGTGGGTACTTCCAACCTCCCCTGCCCCCAGAATGCCCTCGCCTCCATCATCCCTCCTCTCATCCCCCTTCCCCCTACTCTCCAGCAGGGTGAGATATCCCATTTAGTATGTATGTGATTCTCTCCTTGAGCCAACTTCAATGAGAATATGGTTTTGCCTTTTTGTCTTCCTGTTCTTCCCCTCCCCTACAACTACTTCCCCTTGCCTCTTCTACATGAGATAGTTTACCCTGCTCTGTTTCTCCCCATCTCCTCTTGCCACTTTCCGCTCTCACCTCTTGACTTCACCCCTTAAGAATCATCCCTTCCCATAAAAAAAAATCAACCTGTGCTCTCTATCCATGTATACCTGTAAACATATACCCATATACCCTTCTTCAATTATTTTCATAATGAGAAAGGTTTCATCAGGCACAGTTATTGTTTTTCCATGTAGGAATGTAAATAGTTCAACTTTGATAAGTTCCTTTTGATTTCTTTTCCTTGATTACCTTCTGAGGCATCTCTTGCTTTTTTGCGTCTGGATGTGAAATTTTCTATTCAACTCTGTTTTTTTTCCTCAAGAGTGCTTAAAAGTCCTCTATTCCACTGAATGACCATATTTCCCCCTGAAACGAGATACTCAGTTTTGCTGGGTAGGTGACCCTTGGTTTCAATCCCAGCTCTTTTGCCCTCTGGAATATCGTATTCCATGCCCTTCGATCCCTCAGTGTAGAAGCTGCCAGGTCCTGGGCTATTCTGATTGTGTTTCCACAATATTGAAATTGTTTCTTCCTGGCTGCTTGTAGTATTTCCTCCTTGATCTGGGAGTTCTGGAACCTTGCTATAATATTCCTGGGAGTTTTCTTTTTGGGATCTTTTTCAGGAGGTGATTGGTGGATTCTTTCAACCTCTATTCCCCCCACTGGGTCTAGAACATCAGGGCAATTTTCCTTGAGAATTTATTTAAGAATGATTTCTAGGCTCTTTTTTTGATCATGGCTTTCACGTAGTCCAATAATTTTTAAATTATCTCTCCTGGATCTATTTTCCAGGTCAGTGGTTTTTCCCATGAGATATTTCACATTGCCTTCTATTCTTTCATTTGTTTGGATCTGTTTAACAGCATCTTGATTTCTCATAAAGTCACTAGCTTCCATTTGCTCCAGTCAAACTCTGAAGGAATGAATCTCCTCAGTGAGCTTTTGAGATTCTTTTTCCATCTGGCAAATTTGGCTTTTTAAGGCTTTCTTCTCCTCATTACTTTTCTGATCTTCTTTTGCCATTTGAGTTAGTCTATTTTTTAAGGTGTTATTCTCCTCAGTCAGGCTGTTGACTGTCATTTTATACTTCTCTTGCATCTTTATCATTTCTCTTCCCAATTTCCCCCCACTTCTCTTATCTGCTTCTTAAGGTCCTCTATGGCCTGTAGCCAGCTTGTGTTTTCATTTGGGGCTTTTGGTGCAGGAGTTCTGACCTCACAGTCCTCCTCCATGCTTTGATCCTCTTTACCCCTAGAATAGGAGTCCAATGTTGAATTTTTCTGTTTATTTTGTTTCTTTTGCCTAGGCATGTTGCCACTTAATTACTTGATTTTGGGGCTTGCTGCCACAGTAAGAATCTGGCGATGGGCTGAGTGTGGTTACATGGAGCCTGTGGCAGGAAGCTTGGTTTTCAGGAATGCCTACACCTTGATGCTGTGTCATTGCACAGTGAGTCAAGGGGGTTGTGACATTCTCTGATCCAGGAGAAGGCTATATAATCCCTGATGTGAGGCTTTGCTTTGGGGTTCACTTTGAGAAGTCTTGTGTGATTTAACCAGATGAGACTCTGGGCAGCCTTTGAGAGTCCCCCAGCTTTGAAAATCCAGATGTTGATGCTTCCCTCTCTGATAACTGTGATTTTAGTATTGATAATGATTGGACAGTTTGGAAGCCTGTCTGTTTGATCTGTCTGTATACTCTGAAGTTCAGGGTGCTGATCTTTTCCCCCTGAGCTAGGTAATATATGTTTGATTGATTAAAGTCAGCTTGTTAACCAATTTTGAGTTGCTTTCCTTTTGAAAAGCAGATCTAAGAACCTGTATTGGCAGCTACCCTGGGGATGTTGGGGTGCTTGCTGCTACAAAATGGTGATGAGCATGGGATCTGCTGAGTAAAAGGAAAGTATGGGGCCTGGGATAATTGTTTCCCAGTTGTGGTAGCTGTGATTCTGTGGAGCCAGGGAGCAGGAGAGAAGAATGGCCTGCATGCTGACTTCACTGAGCTGAGAGCAGGAATGGTGAGCTGCCTGCATGGAGACCTGTGGAGAAGAAGCCAGGAGCTGCTGCCTTCTGCTGGAGGAGAAGGAACCCAGGACTTAGGAATTCAGCCACAGGACAAGATAAAGACTATGTTGCAAAGAAGGGGCACTGAATGTGTTTCCTTCCTGCATCCCACAGTTTGGGACTCAGGGGGAGGATGGACTTGTGACTATCATGGGTAGGGTGAAGTGCCATGGACCCCCAAGGACCCCACATTGGTTTTGTTGCCCAGCCCCCTCTCTGGACTTGGAAGCAGGGGCTGGAGCAGTGTGAGGAAGGACACCCTCCTCCTCCCAAGAGAACTTTATTTGCACTCTTGTTTTGAATTTATGTGATAATGCAATGTACTTTGTTCGAGGCCAAGTGGCCACTTTGGTAACTTTAGATGTACCTTGAAAATATGACCTAAGAGATGGTTAGTGCTAATTGAAAGGTAAATTGTCTATGCTATGGGCATCCTTAGTAAGACTTTACTGAATAAGTGACTGATTGTACTTTGAATACTTTGAGATATTGTTATTGATAAGAGACTAATTGAGTTAATCAAGCCTTTGCCCCATGAGTGGAAGACTTTGAAACTACTGATAAGTTATGACTATGTTATGAATAATATATTGTGACTATTATATGATTCTTACTGATAAGTGACTGAAATAACAGTTGCCCCACGAGTGGAAGACTTGGACTATTGTACTTTGAGATTATATTGTGATTTTATTATGTACCTGGAAAATGTGACCTAAGAGATGTTTAGTGCTAATTCAAATGTAAATTGTGTATGCTATGGGCATGAAAGATCTTGAGGCGGAATGTAATGGAAATGCATATTTGAAGATCTTATCCATACAAAGGGTATGCATCTTTTTATAGCCCTTTGAGCATAGTTCCAAATTGCTTTTCAGAATGGCATGATCAGAGCAGCATGCCCCTGCCCAGGAGTAGAGGGGACCCCTTGCAGTGCTGCCAATGCCCCAGTGGAGAAGCTGAGATTGCGTTGATTTGAAATACTGAAAGTGGATACAAAAAGGTTTCAGCAATGCAGACTATTAAGTGTGTTGTTGTGGGTGATGGTGCCATTGGTAAGACATGTCTTCTGATTTCATATATGACAAATTTCCATCTGAATGTGTACCAACAGTATTTGACAACTATGCAGTCATGGTTATGATTGGTGGAGAGCCATATACTCTTGGAATGTTTGATACTGCAGGACAGGAAGATTATGACAGATTACGACCCTTCAGTTATCCACAGACAGATGTGTTTCTTGTCTGTTTTTCAGTGGTATCCCCATCCTCATTTGAAAATGTGAAAGAAAAGTGGGTACTAGAGATTACTCACCACTGTCCAAACACTCCTTTCTTGCTTATTGGGACCCAAATTGATCTCAGAGATGATCCTTCTACTATTGAGAAACTTGCCAAGAACAAACAGAAGCCCATCACTCCAGAGACTGCTGAAAAGCTGGCCTGAGACCTGAAGGCCATCAAATATGTGGAGTGTTCTGTGCTCACAAAGAAAGGCCTAAAGAATGTATTTGACGAGGTGATACTGGTTGCCCTGGAGCCACCAGAACCGAAGAAGAGCATCAGGTGTGTGCTGCTATGAATATCCCTCCAGACCCCCCTCTGCAAAGCTGGTGTTGGCACCATACTAAAAGCAATTTAACATTCATTTTTGCAATAATGACAAATACCCTGCACCCACCCCCACACTCTAGTGTGAGACATGGCCTGAGTAAAGGCACCCAGTTTCTTTCCCAACTCGGTTTAAATGCTAGTTAATTTTGAGTAATTATGTATTGTCAGAAAACTGATCAGTACTAGTTTTTTATTTTTGTTTACTGTTTTTAATTTTTTTCTTTTTGGTTTAAAAAGCAAGGCATGCTTGTGATGATTCTGTAACAGACTAATTCTAGGCTTAAAATTTTTGAAGCTGCTCCCTGGTGCCAGTCTGGCAAGTAATCTGGGACTTCGTTTTTTTCCATTTTTTTTTGGGGGGGTATTGTGGGTTTTTTTGGGGGGTGTTTTTTTTTAAACATATTAGCCAGTGGATATTTTTTTTTTTAAGGGGAGTGGTTTGGAGGGGAGGGAAGAGGTCAGATTCTACTTCCCAGATCTGGTTCAGGAAACAGATATTCCCCTCCTGATGCTCTTTAGGAAGGAGTATAGGGGATGCTCCCCCCTCAGTAACTTATACTCCTTTTTGAAAGTTGCCTTTTTGTTCCCCAATCTGAGTAGGTCCAGTGTTTAATGAAACCATCCCAAGTGGGGTGAAGCATATATTGCCCCTTCTCCCTCCCTCTATTATGAGTTGCACTGTATTTTTGACTATGATATTGAGAAGATTTGCCAGTTGCTGCTTTTGAAGTTAAGGTTCAAACTTTATTCATCAATAAGTGAAGAAAAGCCTGTGCCTTTGGAACCACACCAGATGGGTTTAGATTAGAATTTTTAAAAGAAAATGTTATTTTGTTTTCCTGCCACTCCTGGTCTAATCTACTGAGCCAAGATGTGTAGTTTATTATGGTTCATGGAACACAGCTGATGAGAAGAAAGGTTAACAGGGGTGGTGCTGGCAGATGAAGGTTTACAAAATGATTCTGATCATTTTCAAGAGAGCTTGGGATGGACAGCCAACTTCATGAAGAAGCTTGGTGGGAGGGAGACATTATACCATAGGGATCAGTTGGGGAATCCCTTTTATGTGTGTTTTGCATATGAGAAAGCCCAGAGCCAGAGGATGGGGCTCTAATATAATAAAAATCATGGGAAGAAGTCTTATTGAAGACTCCAGTGTTAATAGAGGTTTTATCAGAAAACTATTGGTTTGCAGTTTCCAGTTTTTTAAATATTAGGGACTCTCATTCATCTTCCCAAAATCCTAATTCTTATAGATTTGTTAGTGTTGAACCAATGCTTTTCTCATGTCTCAATTCCTTGTATATGCATTCTTTTCAGATGTATTAAACAGAAAAAAAATACCTTCAAAAAAAAAAAAAGAATCTGGCACCAGAAAGGAGAGCTTCCGTCCAAACGTGGGGTCTTCACAACTTCTGGAGGTTGGGTGGCCTCTGCAAAGCCTCGACCCTCTCTGGCAAATTGGATACACATCCCAAACTTCCCCCCCAGACCACAATCCAGTTCCAGGCAGTTGAAAGCAAGAGCGATTAACCCCCAGACTGATTGCTGGATCTCCCTACAGTTCACAGACCAGGAGCTAGAGCCGCCACAGATGCTGCAAAATGGCTTCTGTGCTGCATTTCTTCATCGCCTTTTCACCCCCAGGGGAGGAAGCCGATGCAGTCCCCAAATACTGGTCACAAAGTTCATAGGGCACTAACCTCTCACTTTGTCCTAGGCATGTCTGTGCTGATAATTCTGGAATCGCCACAGCTGCTGGTGTTCTGGGGTCCCTCCAGCCAGCTGCTGGCCCAGCCTCCCTGGGGCTAAAACTGTGGCTCACCGGGCCTGGGCTCAGCTCCCAGAGCTCTTCGCTGTTGGTTCCCAGCGCAATGTGCTACCTGCTCTCAGAGTGCTGTGCTCGCTACTCCCTGCAGGGCTGCTGAATTCTCCTCAGCAGGAGGTTAGCTTCTCTGTGTCATTCTGTCGGTGCTGGGGCTCTAGATGTTGTTCAGAGTCCCCTTTCACATTGTTTGGATGTTGAGTGGGGCAAAGCACCTTGGAAGTGCGGTTTCTACTCTGACATCTTCAGGATAATGATTCTTAAGGTAGAGCAGAAAGCATAAACTCAATTTCTCCTAGGTCAGAGTAAGTCACAATTTTATCAATCAATACAGAATACCCAAGTAGAGTCCTCTTTCATCTTAACTCTAGGCTGACTTCCCAAACCCAAGGTCTTCTTCCATGGGCTGACCAGCCACTCCCAGTTCTTGCCTGAATTCATCCAGCTTTTGCCTAGATTTACACAAAGGCAGCTCTCTGCTCCTGTTTCATACCTCAGCTTATTGCTTCACTCCAAACTCTCTGAAGTTTCTGTTTCTAGGAAGACAGCTTAACAGAGCTACAATAATATTTACACACATTGCTGGCACTATCATCTCAATTCACTTTCTGTATGAGAAAGTAACACAAATCAGTAGACAAGGCTTCTGTCTGAGAAATCAAGCACAAATTAAGAGTAAAGTCCCAGGACTTCTCTAACACTAATAAAGTCCTCTTTTGGGGCTTCTGTAATAGCAGTAAAGTTCTCTTTCAGGACCTCTGCCTAAAAACAACCTACAGGGTGCTTTTGTCTGACACACCAACATACAGAGTGCAAGCATTCTCCTCAGTTCTGCTTGAATGCATCTCTGCTCAAGCTTTTCTCTCCTTCTAATCCTTCCTGTTTTGCTCTTTCAGAAAACTCCTCCCATGGTGGGATCCATGTGATGATGTTAAGCCTATTAAGGGCAGCGAAGGTCTCCAAACTCCTTTAGTCCTATTAAGAGCAACACAATGCATACTGTTTCCAACAAAGACTTTTGATAGAATCAAAAGCACTTGAATAGCTGAAACAAGCAGCAAAGTACTACTTTGTTTGTCATTTCAGAGGGCTATTATCTATGTGGGTTGAGGACATCCTTGATGTATAGTCAGGATCAAACAGGATTTCACAAATGATATTCAACAGTGGACTGCATCTTTACTAGCCCACAATTGACCAAGAGATAGAGAACATATAAGGGTTGTTGTGAGGTTCAAATGATATAATATTTATAAAGTACTTAGCACAGTGCTTGGCACTTAGTAAGCATTTAATAAAAGCTTGTTCTCTTCCTTCCACTTATTTTGTTCTCTTTCTTCCTGTCTTTGTCATTTATTGATTATAAAAAAAGCAATTCATTTTGGTAGGAAAAAAAACCCCTTACATTCATTCAGGATTTCTTGGAAAAATGTAAAAAAAAGAGGAAGAAATAAACATATTTAATCATCTGTTAGTAAGAAACATCAAACAAGAAACAAAAGAGAGAAGAATGCTCACCATGATATTTGCCACTGTAAATCCACTGCAGAGTCTAGAACAAAAAGAAATTTTCTATGGATGTTCTGGTCTTCTAGATCCTCCTATTTACAAGTGACATTATACTGATTTCATTGAGCTCTAAGACATTATACTGAGTAGGAGAGTGACATGGTGAGATCTGTACTTAAGGGAAATCATTTGGCAGCACTATGGAAGATGGACTATGGTGGGGAGAGACTGAAGACAAGGAGATAAGTTAGGAGGCTACTGCAATAATCTAGGAAAGATCATTATTCCTCAAAAATTAAATAATAAAGATAAGCACTCTGGAAGTTATATTGAGGATACATTGGAGTGGAGAGAGATTTGAAGCAGTGAGGGGAGACTTGTGTAGAAAATGTATTTCTAAGTGTAAAACCTGACAAAAAGGTGGGCTATGATTATTCTTTTACCAGCTGAGTAAATAAAGAATATTTTCCCTTGACATGCCATGAGTTTGATTCAGCTTAGAAAATAAAGATAATTTGATTATGCATTAAAAGTAAATTATCCTGAAAGAATGTTAGAATGTGATTGCAGTGTTAGAGGAATCAGTAGCTGCAGACATTGGTTAGCAGTGATTGGCTCATAGCTGGAACACTTCTGAAATATTTATATTTTTATATGATTTGTTAAATTATTAAATAATGTGACTAAGAATTCTGAAAAATATTTGTCTATGAGTTGGGGTTTGAGTCTGGGAAAGGAGAGAAAACTTACAGCAAAAAAATTTTCTTTCATTTTTTTGAACCACATTAGAAGTTTGGAGCTAATTTGCTAAAACTACTAACAGACAAATTTTCTTCCCAGATGGAGATGGATTCAGATCATGGCAGGCAAATATAAACTCTTCCCATGAGGGATGGGAGAGGTGTCACTCTTTTCCCCCTACCTATGTTAACTACACACAAAGATAGTCATATCTTGATCTTGCCATCACTCACAAATGTTTCACTTTTGTGTTCATAAAATCTAAAATTCCTTTACCTGATATTAACTTTCTATCATTCCATTTCCCCCTGTGACTATAATCCCTAATCCCTTCTTCTGCCTCACTAGGACCTTTATTCTTTTGATTACTCATTTTTTTCCCCCAGGATATAACCTCTGACTGTCCTAGCTGCATTCTCTTCTCTTCCCTCTCTTAATACCTTGGTGAATTAGTTCAACTGCACACTATATTCTGCATTTAAATCTTTTATCCTGTTGCCCATTATATCTTGCCAAACCTCAAATTTGGATTGTTCCCACCATCTGCCACTTTTGAAGAGGGAAGGGTGATAAGGAGTGGGGGGAGGGTAAGTGGTTCTGCCAGGGATGTCTCCCTGGCATCCAGTCTGGAAGGAATTCACCAGGCTCAAGAAAACTTTGAAGCCAAAATTGTAAAGTTTATTGTTATGCTGTAGAGAAAAGCAGGCTAGATTCTTATGGAACCTGCAAACTCGCAGAGGCCACAGGCATAGTTTTAAGGTGTCAATTATGCTAACTAGGTGAGTAAGGGTGGGATCAGGGAGGAGTTAAGGAGTGGTCAGTGCTCAAAGAACCATACACTTTTAATATTAACTGCGCAGGTGTATTGCCCATGATTCACTGGGAAATAGCTCAAGTGGGGCTAGCTGGAGGTGTGGTTTTAGGCCTGATATGGCACTAAAGAGTGCCCAGTCTGCCTCCCACCAAGGTCATCAGAGACAGTGTGGCTATAGGGTAGTTACCCTATCTATAGGGTAACTAAGGAGTTACCCTATAGATAAGGTATTGAAGAATTTCTGGTGGGGCTGGCCACTCTTACTAAGGGAGATAACATATACATAACTTATTGTTTCAAGCAGAGATAAACAGGTCATGAGTTGTTGCTGGGCAGAGTGCTGGAAGGGGGAAGGGGCAGAGTCAATGCTCTGAGGCTGGGGGGGTGGAAATGTGATCTTACAGATTGCTTTTACAAATTGATTTTACAGACATAGATCCCAAAGCACCCCATCACTTTCACTCCTATTCAAAAGCTATTAAACAGTGATAGAGAAAGTCATGAGGAAAGTTGCCAAATCTAACCTCAGATACTTACTAGTTTTTTGTCCCTAGGCAAGTTACCAAAGCTCTCTCAACCTCAGTTTCTCCTTTGTGAAACAGAGATAATATTAGCACCTACCTTGCAGGTTTTTTTTTTGTGAAGATCAAATGAAATAACATATATAAACCACTTTACAAAACTTAATGTACTATACAAATACTTTCTGTTATTATTATTATGAAAACATGATGACTTGGTCCACTATAAATTTATGCTACATAAGTCTTAATTGGAACATCACTGCAACAAGGGAATACTTTTACAACTCTCTAATAGATTCACTATCACATTTTCCACAATAGCTATTTTTAAACCATATCATTTCTCCTTAAACCTCCCATGATTCCCTGTCAAGATGAGGACCTCACCTCATATTTCACTAAAAAAATTTAGGCCATTAGTTGAGAGCTCCTTGACTCCTCCTCATCTCACATCACCCACATACCTTGCCCCATTATTTCATTCTTCACCCCATGTCTCATACATTCATGGAATTTCTTTTATTTTAAATTAATTTATTAGTTTAGTTTCAGTTAACAAGATTCAATTCCATAGTTCCTTGAATTTCAAATTTCCTTTACCTTCCTCCCCCCACCCCTCCTGACAGCATATAGTCCAGTATAGGATCTGCAAATACATTCATATTAGACATTAGTCCAATTACAAAGGCGTATTGTACTAGGTGGGATGAAAAATGATAAAGAAGAAATAAAACCAAACAATGAAAAGAAAAATATCAATTAATTTGCTTCCATCAGGATTCAGGCTCAGTTCTTTCTAGTTATATCTCTGGATGTTGCATTTCTCTCCCTCATGAGTCTTTCAGGATTGACTTATATCACTGCATTGCCGAAAAGAGCCCATAGCTGGTCATCACACATATGATGTGTCTGTGATTGTATAAAATTTTCTTTTTTAAATTAAATTAAAAAAAATTTTTTTTTTGCTTTTTGGAGGGCAATTGGGGTTAAGTAACTTGCCCAAGGTCACATGGCTAAGTTTTTGCTTGTGAGTGCGTTAAAGTGTCTGAGGCTGGATCCGAACTCAGGTCCTTCTGACTCCAGGGCCAGGGCTCTACTCACTGCGACACCTAGCCACCCCTCATGGAATTTATTACTAAAGCAAACACCTCTACATGTACCCTTGATCCCCTTCTTTTGCATCTTCTCCCATAGATTGTCACCTCTATTATTTCCAGTCCCTCTCTAATATGCAACCTTTCCTATCTGCAGGCTCCTTTCCTACTGCCTATGAACACATCCATGTCTTCCCCATTTAAAACAACAACAACTTGCTAGTTATCATCCTATACCTTGGCTAAATTCCATGTGAAGTCTAACTCCAAGGTCAAAAGTTGTATCTGAACAGAGACTGAAATTGCTGAACAGACTGAGAGAGGCAGATCCCAAACCATGATTCCTTCAGAAAGTACATTCACTCCAACATTCATCTCTGTTTCTTTAAAGTTTAACTTTTTTCTCAACTAATCTTTAAAAAGATTTGGCAAGCATCACTTACTTATATTTATTTTTTCATTACTCAAATGAAACTGATGGAAAAGCAATAGGTGGTAAAGTAAACAGGAGGGGAGAGAGAGAGAGACAGAGAGAGAGAGAGACAGAGAGAGAGAGAGAGAGAGAGAGACAGAGAGAGAGAGAGAGAGAGAGAGAGAGACAGAGAGAGAGAGAGAGAGAGAGAGAGAGAGAGACAGAGAGAGAGAGAGAGACAGAGAGAGACAGAGAGAGACAGAGAGAGAGAGAGAGAGAGAGAGACAGAGAGAGAGACAGAGAGAGAGACAGAGAGAGAGAGAGAGAGACAGAGAGACAGAGAGAGAGACAGAGAGACAGAGAGAGAGACAGAGAGACAGAGACAGAGAGAGACAGAGACAGAGACAGAGACAGAGTTACAGAGACACAGAGAGAGTCTATTACTGTTGACCTTTTTTTTTTTTTTTGGCATAATGGGGGTTTGGAGCTATTAATAAAAGAGCTTTTATTGGTTTATAGCTTCCCAAAAGCAAAGGAAGAGAAGATGGATCAGGACCAGTCCTAGAAAAAGCAAACTTATTTCTGGTGGCTGGAAGGGGGTGAGTGAGTTGAATTTCAGAGTGAATCTGAAGTGATTGCTTCAGACCTCTTCCCATTAGTGCTTCCTTCACCATATTTTGAAAGGAAAACCTTTCCCCCATGAGAGGTAAAGGTGAGGGAATGTCCAGCCAAAGGGTTATATCCAAGAGAAGGACAGAAGAAAGAGTTGGGGAAGATTGGTGCTATGTTCATGGGGGTATAACTAGTTCCGTTGCTCACCAACCAAGGACTTTCCACCCACATATGATAGAGGTTCTGGGCTACCTATCTCAGTTAACTTATTAATATTCTATGATTGCCAAGCTTGTTATTAATTGGGAAGGGTTTCCTTCTCTCACCCCTTCATCTTGCATTCCATATTGGTGAAAATTTTTTTTTTTTATTAGCATGAAAATTCTGTGCTCTCAGCCAGTCTTTGCTCCTGTGGAGTGATTAATGCCAAGCTCCAATCATATCACTTTCTCACTCCAAAACCAATAGTGGCTAACTCCCTATGCTTACAGGATAAAGTCCAAACTTTTTAGTCTGACATTAAGCTCCACCGTGATCTGGCTCCATTTTCCCTTTCCAGATAAACCTCACATTATTCTCCTTCACATGTTCTGTGCTCCAGTCAAACTTAATTGCCATCCTCTATTCTCATCCTTTCCTGTTTTTCTAGGTCTTTGCTCATGTCATTTCTGTATTCAGAACAAGTCTTTTCTCCTAACTGACTTCTAATTTCAGCTGCCAAAATCCTCCCCTGGCCCATGGTATGACTCAGATCTCACTTTTCCCTGAAGTCTTCTTGATCCTCCTCTTCACCTTCTTTCCATAAAACAGTAGTAATTTATACCTTTTCCATTCTTCCTCATTCTCTATGTGGTCTTCTTTGTAGTTATATTCTAATTCATATAATGATTATTTGAACATGTGTTATTCCCACAACAGATCATAAGCCCTTAGAGTCAACTTTGTCTTTCTTGTACATTTCATAGAATTGAGCATAGGACCCTATATAAAGTCATTGTTTAATGCACATTTGTTAAATTTTAATTTGATATCCACTGAGACTTATGTAGCCTCAGGAATGAGATAAGTACTGGCTTTGAGAATGTTGGACCTGAGGGTTGTCACTGAACCACTTGGACTCAGAAGGATATGTCAAAATGTGAACTGATTTAAAATCTCTGTGGCAGCATTTCCCAGGCTTTGATTGGCCACTCTGAATGGTGGAAGGTCACATGTCTCACGACTCAGGACCATTTCTTTATCTAAATATGAGATCTTCCCTTCCAAGTTAAAGTATGCATTTCCTTTGGTGTGATGTAATGAAATGTGGCATTCCTCTTTAAAAATAGAACAGGAAGGTTTTGTCTAGGCTGCCTTGTAGGCAAGCTCACAAGTCTGTCTTGCTAGCATTTTCTATAATATTCATTTGTTTTTAGTTGCCAAGGGACAGCTCCCTGCCCCCAATCCTTTAGTTTAGCTTTCTGGCATCCTGCTTTGATTAGGGATTCTTCCACTCCCCCCACCCTCCACACACACACACTTGGGAGCTTTATTTCACCAGAAGACACAGGAGAATATATTTTCTGTCAGCATCTAAGCCAATCACTCTTATTCCATTTCTGCTGCCACCAATCAGCAGAAGTTTTTTCACTTCTTATCAGATGATGTTAAAGTTAGTTGCCTCATTGACAACCCAAATCACCACAACCCACTTAGAGTAAATGACAAGATGATCAGTCAATCACTCATAGGTTTTACACTAAGTGCAAAAAATCCTTCAAAATGGAGTGTGATTGAACAAGAATTGTGTTTGGACAGACTGAAGGAACTTGACCATGACACAGGGTTCATCTATAAGATATGAAGCTAGTTAGAACTAGTTTTTCTAGAATTTGGAGCAACCACAGTGTTGTAGCTAAACCTTTAGAGGAGGAACCACTTGGGGAGGAAAGAGAAGTCTTCCCTTTGGCCTTGTCCAGCGTCTCTTCTCCAGTTCTCACTGCCTCCCACTCCCTCATTTTGACTGGAGGACTTTGTAAGCTCCAAACATCTAGAAGATGTTGAATGGTCTCCATCTTCTCCTTTGTGTTCTTGTGGCATTCCTAGATCAGTTGATGGCAGTGTGTATGTATGGTAGGAGCCAAACACAGACTAGACAAATGTTTATTACTCCACAATGACCCCAGCCAAAGAAATACACCATGTTTAAGAGTCACTTAACCTCTATTTGCTTATACCCTCCTCTATAAAATGAGGATAACAACGATGGTTACCTCCAAGGGTTTTTGTGAGGATCAAGTGAGTTAATATTTGTACTTTGCAAACCTTAAAGAAATTTATAAATGCTAACTATTATTATTGTTATTAGATCTCAAGCAGCCAAGGGCTGTGAGTTACTCCTCTGCCATATGTGCTCTCTATGTTTGGGCCCACTACCCCCTGGACTTTAATTACTCCTATTTGAAAGTTACTTTCAAAAAGCTGGCTGACTAAAATGATTCTCAGTTGGGGGGAAGCACATCTGTGAGGGTTTAATGGCATTGGAAGAGATGTAGCCTTACTCTGAGAACCAACTCTTCAGTGAGAGTGCAAGTTGGCATCCTTGTAACGTATTTGAGCCAAGAGGACAAGGGAAACTGAGGAGGGGGAGAACACAGACACCTTGGGGGCATTCATTCAGTTCAAATAATTGTTTTGAACACTGTCAAAATTTCTTATATTTCTTTGTATTCTGTGAGAAATCTTTTAAAAAATTGAACTTATTAAAAAACCTGTGAGTAGGGGGGCGGAGCCAAGATGGCGGAGTAGAAACAGCTCGTCCAAGCCTCTCTGCCCCCAGATTCTCCACAAACTATGTAAAAAACGACTCTGAAAAACTTCTGGAGCCCCAGCACCCACAGAACGACACAGAGAAGCTAACCTCCCGCTGAGGACAGCCCAGCACCCTGCAGGAAGGACCAGCGCAGTGGTCTGGGAGCCGGCAGTGCGCAGAGCGCAGGAGCCGAGCCGAGCCCAGGTCCACGTGAGCCACAGTTTTAGCCCCAGGGAGGCTGGGCCAGCAGCTGGCTGGAGGGACCCCAGAACACCAGCAGCTGTGGCGATTCCAGAATTATCAGCACAGATATGCCTAGGACAAAGTGAGAGGTTAGTGCCCTATGAACTTTGTGACCAGTATTTGGGGACTGCATCGGCTTCCTCCCCTGGGGGTGAAAAGGCGATGAAGAAATGCAGCACAGAAGCCATTTTGCAGCATCCGTGGCGGCTCTAGCTCCTGGTCTGTGAACTGTAGGGAGATCCAGCAATCAGTCTGGGGGTTAATTGCTCTTGCTTTAAACTGCCTGGATCTGGATTGTGATCTGGGGGGGAGGTTTGGGGTGGGTATCCAATTTACCAGAGCGGGTGGAGGCTTTACAGGGGCTACCCAATCTCCGGAAGTTGTGAAGACCCCATGTTTGGGACAGAAGCTCTCCTGTCTGGTGGCAGAGTCCTACTGTGGCAACAAGCCCCCAAATCAAGTAATTAGGTGGCAACATGCCTAGGCAAAAGAAACAAAATAAACAGAAAAATTCAACATTGGACTCCTATTTTAGGGGCAAAGAGGATCAAAGCATGGAGGAGGACTGTGAGGTCAGAACTCCTGCACCAAAAGCCCCAAATGAAAACACAAGCTAGCTACAGGCCATAGAGGACCTTAAGAAGCAGATAAGAGAAGTGGGGGAAAAATTGGGAAGAGAAATGATAAAGATGCAAGAAAAGTATGAAATGACAGTCAACAGCCTGACTGAGGAAAATAACACCTTAAAAAATAGACTAACTCAAATGGCAAAAGAGGCTCAGAAAGGCAATGAGGAGAAGAAAGCCTTAAAAAGTCAAATTTGCCAGATGGAAAAAGAATCTCAAAAGCTCACTGAGGAGATTCATTCCTTCAGAGTTAGACTGGAGCAAATGGAAGCTAGTGACTTTATGAGAAATCAAGATACTATTAAACAGATCCAAACAAATGAAAGAATAGAAGGCAATGTGAAATATCTCATGGGAAAAACCACTGACCTGGAAAATAGATCCAGGAGAGATAATTTAAAAATTATTGGACTACCTGAAAGTCATTATCAAAGAAAGAACCTAGAAATCATCCTTAAAGAAATTCTCAAGGAAAATTGCCCTGACGTTTTAGACCTAGAGGGGGAAATAGAGGTTGAAAGAATCCACCAATCACCTCCTGAAAAAGATCCCAAGAAGAAAACTCCTAGGAATATTACAGCCAGTTTCCAAAACCCCCAGATCAAGGAGAAAATACTCCAAGCAGCCAGGAAGAAACAATTCCAATATTGTGGAAACACAATCAGAATAGCCCAGGACCTGGCAGCTTCTACACTGAGGGATCTAAGGGCATGGAATATGATATTCCAGAGGGCAAAAGATCTGGGATTGAAGCCAATGGTCACCTACCCAGCAAAACTGAGTATCTTTTTTCAGGGGAAAATATGGTCATTCAGTGGAATAGAGGACTTTCAAGCATTCTTGAGGAAAAAACCAGAGTTGAATAGAAAATTTGACATTCAGACACAAGAAGCAAGAGATGCTTGAGAAGGTAATCAAGGAGAAGAAATCAAAAGGAACTTATCAAAGTTGAACTATTTGTATTCCTACATGGAAAAACAATAACTGTGCCTGATGAAACCTTTGTTGTTATGAAAATAATTGGAGAAGGGTATATGAACATATGAATACATATGTGAATTTGTGTATATATGTTTACAGGTATACATGGATAGAGGGCACAGGTTGAATTTGATGGGAAGGGATGATTCTTAAGGGGTGAAGTTAAGAGGTGAGAGAGGAAAGTGGCAAGAGGTGATGGGGAGAGACAGGGTAGGGTAAACTATCTCATGTAGAAGAGGCAAGGGGAAGTAGTTGCAGGGGAGGGGAAGAACAGGAAGGCAAAAAGGCAAAACCATATTCTCATTGAGGTTGGCTCAAGGAGAGAATCACATACATACTGAATGGGATATCTCACCCTGCAGGAGAGTAGGGGAAAGGGGGATGAGAGGGGGGAGAATGGAGGGGAGGGCATTCTGGGGGCAGGGGAGGTTGGAAGTACCCACTGTCAAAGAGGGACAGGATCAAAGTAGGGAATGTACCAGGTGGGAGGTGAGATGGGTGGGAGGGAAATATAAGCAGTCTTTTACAATATATCTACTATGGTAATGTTTTGCATAGCTATTCATCTACAACACATACTGCATTGCTTATCTTCTCGGAGGGAGTGGGTGACAAGGGAGGAAGGGAATGGATCTGAAAATCGAAGTTTTAAAATTAAATGTTTCATAAGACGTCCAGGCAGTGGGGCTCAGAGATTCACCTTGCCCTAATGGCAAAGTCGAAGGGGGTATGGGAGAAGATATGGGAGAGAGCAGATTGGATGAGGGGATATCTAGTGGGACTGCTATTCTGCGGTGGTGGGTAGGGAAAAAATGGGGGAAAATTGTAACTCAAAATCTGGTGGAAATAAATGATGTAAACCAGAAGTTAATAAAGCATGTGTTTAATAAAGAAAAAAATAAATAATACCTTAAGATTAATGCCAGTGGGCAAGGCACTTTGCTAAGTGCTAGGGATACAAAGAAAGGCAAAAAATATTCTCTGCTTACAAGGATCTTACAGTCTAACATGCTCTTAAGGAATCATATGTAGAATATAAACTTCTTGAGGACACGTATAATTTCACTCTCATTCGCTATACCTAGCATCCCAGATAGGAAACAAGTATTTATTAAATACCAACTCTGTGCCAGGCACTGTGCTAAGTGATTCATAAATACATAATTTGAACCTTAGTCGAAATTCTAGAACTGATACTTGTGAAGACTAAGTGAATCTGGCCAGTCACTTGCCTCTCTGGGTCTTAGCTTCCTTCTCTATGGAAAGAAAATAAATTGTTCAGTCATTCAGTCACGTACAACTCTTTGTGGCCCCATGGACCATGATGTCCATGAGATTTTTTTGGCAAAGATACTGGAGAGGTTTGCTGTTTCCTTCTCCTGTGGATCAAGGCAAGCAGAAGTTTGACTTGCCCAGAGTCACATAGCTAGTAAGTGTCTGAGGTCAGATTTGAACTCGGTTCTTCCTGACTCCAGACCAAGTGCTCTATCCACTGAGCAATCTAACTGCCCCTAGAAGAAGGATTAGATAATCACTAAGATCTTTTGGAATTGTAAATACAGAGCTAGAAGGGAATTTAGAAATTATCTAGACCTACCCTTCATTTTATTTTCTAAATTTTAATTTTATATTTGTTCTTAATTAATAAGCATTTTATTTTCTTTTCCCACCCCTTGCAAATGAACAACAATAATAGTAATAACCAAAAAAAGCCTAGTAACAAGTCTCTATAGCCACACAAAGCAAATTCCTACACTGGCTGTGTACAAAAATTTATATCTCCTCCATGTTGCCTCTATCACCTCTTTGTCAGAAGATTAGAAATTTCATGCTTTATCTTTAGTTGTCTGGAATCAGTCATATTGATCAAAGCTCTCAAGTCCTTCACAGTTATTTTTCTTTGTAATGTTGCTATTATTCCATAAATTGTTCTTTTTGTTCCACTCACTTCATTTTGTATCAGTCTATACAATTTCCCCCATCCATCATAATTTCTTATTGCACAATAATATTCTGTTATAATCACATAACATAATTTGTTTAGTCATTTGCCAATAGATGGTTACTCCTTGATTTCTAATTCTTTTCTACTTCAAAGAGCTGCTATTAAAATTTTTGTACATATAAATAATTTTCAGTCCCCCCATTTTACAGATGAAGAAACAGCAGAGAGAGGTAAAATGACTTGTCCCAAGCCATACAGAAAGAAAGTGGCAGAGCTCAGATCTGAATCCACATTTTCTTCCATTAGATTGTAATTTTCTTGATGGCAGGGATTTTTTTTTTTGGCCTTTTTTGCATCCCCAGCACTTAGCACAGTGTCTGGAATATAGTAGGTGCTTAATAAATGTTAATTGATTGACTCCACAGTGCCTTCTAACTAAAGAACCTATAAATTAGCATCAGAGCCAAGTCCTTGTTCCTAGACCAGTCTTGCCACTATACCATGCACCTGTCTGCGTTGGCTGAGGGTCTGTGCCAGGCTCAACTCCATAGGAGCTCTGTATATTTCCATCTCCTTCCCCAGTGCTTTTCTTTAGGTCTGGTAAGTAGGCCAAGAGTCATTCCAACTCCCTGTGACTTTGAAATAACTTTTATACTGAGATTCTCAGGTGCACCTTCTTGGAACTCTACTCCCTGCCTTTCTTGCTTGTATCTCACTCAGTCTGCCAGAAAATGTGAGGCTCATTATTAAGCTAGAAACTGGCCTATTATCCCAGATCTTAATGATGGAACATGTTAGCTTCCCTCCACCTGGCCTGAGGACTGACAGAGTAAAGGCTTCTTGGGATGTAAACTGTCAGAGAGAGGAATCAAAATGCTTCACCTGTGTGAGCAAGTCTTTCCTATGCTATCCATAGAGACAATAGATTTACATTCCAGATGCTGTGGCTAAAAGCAGCTTTGCACAGTGTTGTCATGCTTTTTTTTTGTCTCCCTTTCCTAAGTGAGATTTGGGAATTGAAACCATTACCTGAGTCAAAGCTTTCTAAAGTATGTGTGGCTGTGACCTTGGATAAGATATATCCCCTCTCTGGCTGCAGTTTCCTCTTCTGAGGAAGATGGGCATATGGAGAGGGGTTTGGACAAGATTATCTCTAATCCCTTCTGGGATGGGTTCATGTTCCTTTCAAGTCCTGGCCAGTTACCCTTGATGCAGAACAAGGTAGAGTAAAATTCACCATTGGAGCAATATCAAATGCCATTTACTACATGAAAACATCCTGTATTTTCAGTGAGAAGTTATTTAAAAAAAAAAACCTAGTATTTTTTCCAATTAAGTTTAAAGTCAAATTTTAACATTCATTTAAAAAATTTTGCATTCCAAATTTTCTCCCTCCTTTCCTTATGCCCTCCCCCAAGGTAGAAAGTAATTCAATATAGGTTATATATGTGAAATCATGCAAAACATAGAGGAATTCTATTTCTTTTCTTCAATTATGTCTAGCACTGTATTTGAATCTTTCAGGCACTTAGTATGTTTGCTTCTATATTAGTTGTGTACATGTGTATCATATGGAGTCTTCCCTCCCTTTCATCCCCTCTCCCCCCCAACCTTACCTCCAAAGAGACATGAGAGCAGGTATTATGATGTCTAATCCTTGTTCCTCTCCTCTCCACACAGCCTAGCACAATCATTATACTGAACATAGAATGCATTTAATAGGCGTTCTTTTGAATTTGTCCTTGATCTTGCTCTGTATCTTAGCACTGATCCTTGAGCCCCCCACCCCAGGTTTTCTAAATTTGCCTTGGGCTCTGACCTTGATTCTTACTCTCTCTGATTTAATCCAATTGAATAATCAAATTGAGTGCCTCCTTTGTTCCAGGCCTAGTGTTCTACTGAGGATACAAAAATAAAAAGATAAATCTGGCACAGTAAGTCTCCTCAAGGAGCTTATATAATTATAGAGGGTAAATGACATATACAAAAACAAAAAACTATCATAGTGAAGGTATTGAATGGGAAATGCCTTATCAGCTGAGTCCTCCTCTCACCCTCATCCAAGCTGATTTTCAGAAATTACAAGATGTAATGGGCAAGTAAAAGAGATAATGAGTATTTAAGCCTTTAAAAGAAGTATAAACAAGTGTTTGCATTTGGATTTCATTATATTAAAGAAGCAAAGACAGAAAGATTGAAGGATTGATTAAAAGCTTACTATGTGTAAAGCACTATATTAAATATTAGGGATGAAAACTAAAGTAAAAAGAAAGACAATTTCTGCCTCTATTCCAATGGTGAAAAAAAAGAGAACTGAAAATCAGGGGAGAATTGTGATGAAGATACACAGTATAGGGCATGGTTATGAAGTCTAGTAAGTTTGGGACAGAATATGAATGGGAATTAAGGCAAGTGAGCCTGGGCTCCTCCACAAAATAACAGCTCTGAGGAGGAAATCAGTGGGAGAAGAGGGCATGTCTTGTAAAGAGTGAGCAGGCTTCAGGGCTAGTAGGCTGATGAGGATGACCTGGGCACCTATGGAAAGTCTGGAATGAACCAGCAATAAAAGAGGCATGGTTTTGAAGTCTAGAGAGTCAGTCGTTATTTAGATAGTACATCTAAATGGAATTATAAGGTGGCTAGCCATTGACTGGCAGCAGAATCATCCTGATGGAATTTAAAAAGCAATGTCTACTCTAAGGAATCAGTTAAGGGAATGAATTATTGAAAAGAAGGTCAGCTATAGAGTAAATCTTGAGAGTTTTGCTCTTTGATTTTTCTCTTGCACCTTTCCTAGAATCCAGTGGTCGGGAAACCTTGAAGCAAAACAACTTGCCCAGTAGGAGATGTAGCATCCAGTAGAAACCAAACCCAGAGAATATAATTGAAGAATTGCTTAGGCCTGAATTGAACTGTGGAGAGAAGCAGGCCAAGAGAACCCAGTCACAGAGGCCAGCAATAGTTTAGGTAAATGGAAAGAAGGTGGAAGAAGTAAAGAAAGGAGTTAGCATGACCTCACACAAATGGACCTAAAGCTAGCCAGAACTCTGCAAATAAGGTTTGCAGTCTCTAGTAATTGGGAAACTGAAGCCAAATCCTGACCTTGTTCTGTGAAAACAAAACTAGCTTTTAGAAGCTTTTCACAGAATTGCCCAACCACCAGAAGAATACTGAAAGCCAGCAGAAAGGGAGAGAAACTTTTTATCTAGTCACCAATACCAGTGAGGCTAAGAAAGAGGACAGAGATAAGAGTTACCTCTAACATTCTATGGCATCCTTTCAGAGCTATAGCAGGGCTGAAGAAACTCCCAATTGAGGATCTTTCAAGGATGATACCATTTGACACCAGAATTTTCAGTGGAGCATAGGAGACTGAGACAGAAGTCAGGGATTGAGACTAAAATTTGTCCTCAAAACCAGCTACCCAATCTAGATTGATAGTGGCAATGGCATCCAGCCTATATGCAGTATGGGAGCAAACAAGGACTATTCAACCCATCAATGAGCACTAGTGGAAAGCAGCCTGATACTCAAATTCCAATCTAAGAACTCAGGCTGAAAATGGAAATAAACAAAAGAAAACAGAGAATGCAAGTAAAGAGATACTCTGGGTTAAGAGAAGCCCAAGAAACTTAACTCCATGACAATTATAGCAAATGCCTCAGAAGGGGGAAAAATGCTTGACCACAAGCATTTAAAGTGCCAGGAAAAAAAGCATCAGAAGACAAAAAATGAAATTATGAATGAAATAAAAATTCAGAACAAAAAGGTAGGATAATGCATAGCTTAGAAAAAATTGTAGAAACCTTTAACCAAATAGTCAGGTAACAGAATAGAGTACATAGAACTCAATGCTACCAAAAGACAATAAGAAATATTAGAACAAAGTGAAAAGACTGAAAAAACAAACCCAACAACAACAACAACAACAGATGTATAGTATCTACTACCAAAAGATGTATGGTATCTATTACCAAAAACAACTGATCTGGAAAATCAGGTCCCTAAAGAATGATCAGATTCCTGAAAGTGATGACAAAACAGAAAACTTGGGCAACATACTTTAAGAAACCATAAGAGAAAACTGCCCAGATTTATTAGAATCAGAAGGCAAAAAGAAAATGAAAGAATCTCCCATATACTGACATTTGAAAATAGTAAGGAATATCATTGCCAAAATCTAGATTTTCTAAGTGAAAGAAAAAAATGCTGAATAATAATAAAAATAACAACAATAATAACAATATTGAATAACAACATTTTATCTCCTTTAAATTAGTTGGGGCTAAATTTCAAATGATCTTGATTATTGTTCCTTGATACCTATATTCTTTCTGGCTATTTGCAGTATTTTTTTCTTTCCTTTTATTTTAAAAAATATTATTTGTAAAACTAAATTTAATTTTTCAACTAACAAGCATCTACTCTTTCTCTTCATCTCATCTTTCTCCCCTTCCCCCACCTAGTAAAATAAAAAGAAAACCCTACTAACAAGAATGCATAGTCAAAGAAAACACTCCCACATTGACCATAGCCAAAAACTTATGTTTCGTTCTACATATTTAGTCCTTTACCTCTCTGCCAGGACCTGGGTAACTTCTAAATTATTGATTCCCTGGTATCATGGCTGATAATTGTGTTAATCAGAATTCTTTAGTCTTTCAAAACTCTTCATTTTTACAAAGATGCTCTTTTAGTATACATTTTTTAATTCACCATCCATCATGCTTTCCATAACTAACTTCACCTGATTCCTTGACACTGCCTTTTCTTCCCTCTCCACACTCTTATTGTTATCAGATTGTACTTCTATTCACATACAGGTATTAAAATGTTCTTCATTCATAAAAGATCCCCCTCATTTTACCCATTTATTTCCTTAGTATAATGTGTTTTACAAGTTTTAAAATGCTATATTAATGCTAATTATTATATTTTTCTTGCATTTTTTTTGTGTCCATGTCATTACCTCCAACCTATTAGGTCATAAATTTCTATGTGTTTATTTTTGGATCTCCACATCACCAAACCCAGGGCCTTACATGTATGTAATAAGCCCTTAATTAATGTTAATTGAATTAAGATTCTGACAAGTGCTTTAGCTTTTTAATAATATTTCTAAAATGCATTTATGTAATCCTTCATTGAAATTTGTTTTTGATACCCCCTTGGCTACGACAACATAGAATAATTTCTGTTAAGTATCTCCAGATTGAAAAGGATATAAGAACAGATTCAGCAGTGGACTTTGTCATCTAAGGAATAGTTTAACTAGAGGGGTTCATTATCAGAGAGTTTGTCAAGAGGCAACAAATATATTTTTGCCCACAGTAGCTTTTAAAGACTGTCTATTTAAAGTGTGAAGAGGTTTTGACTAGATATTGTGATCCTTTCATTCTTTTAATTCTTTAAATCATAGGCCAGTAAATCTGACCTCTGGCAAAATTATAAGTGGTAATACTAAATGGATGACTCCTATACAGTTAGAAAGGGAAGCAATTGTCAGAGTCATCATAGATTCATTAAGGACAAGTCACTTTATTTTCTTTTGTGAAAAAATTGGTAAATAGGGTAGCTAACATAATGATAGCATACCTATATTTTATTGAGACATTTGTCAAAGTCTCTTGCAGTATATTTGGAGACCAGGTGGAGAGATACCTGTGGTCTGAATAATAGCTCTATCAGGTCAATTTAACACTAGTTGAATAAGAGGATGCAAAGTATCAATTAATGGATCATTTTCAATCTGGAGGGACATTTCAAATAGAAAAACAAAAAACATAGCTGTCTGCCCTTTTTTGTTTGATGTGTTTATCATCAAGTCATTCTGCTTGACTTGAGAGAGTAGAACTAGAAACAGTGAGTAGAGGTGGCAGAGAAGCAGATTTAGTCTTTATGTAAGGCAAGGGAAAACCTCTTAAAAGAACTTGTCCCAAATTAGAATGGCCTTCCTCAAGAGGAAGTGGGCTCCTCCTTACAGGACATTTTTTTAAAGCAGAGATTGGAAATCTGTCAGAAATAATGCAGAAAAGACTTTTTGGGTACTTGAGGCCTTTTCCAACTTTAAAATTCAGTAATGTTGTGATTTAATCTTTGTTATTATTTTTCCCCTTTAATAAGATTTTGAGAACTATTTTTCTACAGTCAAATAAATCCAGAATGTGCTAGAACCAACTCAAATAGGATCAGGGAAGCTGATTGTTAAATTTGTAAGCATTTACAACTCAGAAATTGGTGAAGGGCTACAAAGTATTGCTTGATTTGTTTTTTCTTTGCTTAGATTTAATTAAGTAGTAAAGAAAATGTTAATAATGTGTAGCAGCAAGCACCCTAACATCCCCAGGGTGGCTGCCAACACAGGTTCTTAGATCTGCTTTTCAAAAGGAAAGCAACTCAAAATGGGTTAACAAGCTTACTTTAATCAAACAAACATATATCATTTACCTAGTTCAGGGGGAAAAGGTCAGCACCCTGAACTTCAAAGTATACAGACAGAAGTTTCAAAACAGAGAAACAGACAGATCAAGCAGACAGGCTTCCAAAACTGTCCCAATGTTACATCAGTATCAAATCACAGTTACCAGAGAGGGAAGCATCAACATCCGGGTTTTCAAAGCCCGGGTGGGCTCTCAACGGATGCCCAGAGCCTCATCTGGTCAAATCACGCAACACTTCTCAAAGTGAGCCCCAAAGCAAGGCCTCTCATCAGGAATTATATATAGCCTTCTCCTGGGTCAGAGAATGTAACCACCCTCTTGACCCACTGCCCAATCACACAGCATTAAAGTGTGGTCATTCCTGAAAACGAAGCCTCCTACCACAGGCTCCATGTGACCACATTCAGCCTATTAGGGGGCAGAGTATATTTTCAAATTAAAGAAGGTTCTCGGAGTCACTTAAGCCAATCAAAGGGCCTAGGGGCAGGGATGATCTTCAAATCTGCGTTTCCATTACATAATGCAAGTTAAACTTAAAGATGTGTCATCTGTATACTTGTTTTCAAAGAGCCTGTACAGTACTGAATAAATCCATTCCATAGTATCATTTACTTTAGAATAAGAATGTAGTTTAGATACCAGTTAATTTACCCCTTCTCATTTCAAAAATAAGAAAACTAAGTCAAGGAGAATTGAAATGACTTGTCCAAGGTCCCTGACAATAAATAGCAGAACTCATTCTGCCTCTAAATCCAAAGTTCTTTCCTTTCCTTTACTACATCTCTTTCCTATTATTTTGCTTATGCCTATGAGCTCAGAGACAAGGTGTTAAGAACACTCAATTAGGTGTGAGAGGAAATGTATTTGAATACTCATACTATAATTTACCATTTAACACATGTTAATCGATATGTGACCTTGAGGAATTGACTTTACTTTCTTGGTCCTCAATTTACTCCTCTGTAAAATGAAGGTAGGAGACTAGATCTTACACACACACACACACACACACACACACACACATACATACATACACACATGCACACACATAAACACATGCACACACATACACACATACACACATACACACATACACACGCATACACACACACACACACACACACACACACACACACACACACACACACATTGTTCCTTCCAGCCCTAAATTTATGACCTATTTTACAGAGAGGAAAATAGGGACATAGGGAGGTTGTATTGTTATTTGGTCAAAGTCATATGGCAAGTAGGTGGCTGAGTCTAGATAAGATCTACTATATAAGGAAATCAATTTCAGTGTCTAGATTTCCTACTACAATCAATTTCAAGAAAATGTTCTTTCAATGAGGTTTTGCAAGAGGAATATCCTTTATCAGACTATGCATTTTAATTTTTGCTTCAGAAAATATGGTCATTTTAATGCACTATAATAGCCATTCCACTTTAAAGTTTTGTTTCATTTTGTTGTGCAAAATGATTTTCTCATAACAACTTTATGAGGAATTATCAGCCCTATATTACATATGTGGAAACTGAGATAGCTTGTAGAAAGTCAAATGGCTAGTTGAGTGCCCTACATGGTTGCAAAACCTGGCTCTGACTACAAAGTATGTCTTCTGTCTACTACACTGAATAATCATAGGATCTCAGGATTTAGGACTGGATGGGTCTTTGGGGATCACTTAGTACAGAATGGCCCTTTCATTTTATATATAGAGAAACTGAGGCCCAGATAGACTCACCTTCATACAAGGTCATCCACAGATAATCTGAAGGATCATAAAATTTAGAGATGAAAAAACAAAACAACCTTAGAGATCTAGTTCAAGCCCTTACTTTATAGAAGAGGAAATGAATGTTTCCTAAGAGCTTGACTCTTTATATTTGGGCTTTTAAAAATAACATCAATCATTAGACATTGATTATCTAAAGCTGCATACCTTGCATTTCCCCAGAGTTCTGAATGCTTGTAGCAATACTACCCTGTTAGGGCAGATCTCCCATAGCTATGGAATCTGACTGCAGTCCCTTGCCAACACTTCCCGCTTGGTTAGTATAAGACTTGTTACAGCATAAATCTAAATGAGCCAATTGGCCCAGTGTTCCTGAGATACATTTTTTCTGACAAATATTCCTCATAGCCTTTTCTGCATGTCTGATCTCATCAGTTAAACAGCTTAGGTATGTGTCTACTCTGCTACCTAGGACACTGGTGATTCCTAGGCAGAAGATGGAATATTTTAACTAGATCGGTTGATAGGAAGGTAGCCCGCCACTAAATATAGGTCACATACATAAAGGAAGACTCCTCTAAAAGGAAAGATATATGAGTGTATGCTGAAAAATGCCAATACTTATAGCTGCAGTACCTACCTCACAGGATTATGGGAAAGTTCAAATGGAGATAAAGTATATAAAGCTCTTTGGAAATCTTACTTCAGCCTTTATTACTATTGGGGATACCCTCTACCCAAAACTATTTTATATTTATTTATATTTATTCATAAAAATTTTCCACGTATTTATTTGTGTAACTGTTGCTCTCCCCTATTCTGGACTGGGCTTTACTCAGTTGAGTCTTGTGTTTCAGACTTAGGAGCAGAACAAACTGAGATACTTACAGACCATCTGATATTTCACAAGGGAAAATTTACTTAACAATAGTATTAGAAAAATATTTAGCCAAAAAAAAAAAAAAACAACCCATGGTTTATTTTGTAGGTTCAGTTGGAAATAGCTTCTTTTCTCTCTACACAGAAACACTCTTGGCGGGGTTGACTCCTAGGAGAATCCCTCATGCCTGAGGAACATTATCTTCTCCAAGTGCTAGGCTTTTTAATTCCTTAAGCACCCAAGAAGCTATATTAGTGGTTATAACTTTGGTTTCCTGGACCAGATAAGTGTCCAGGTCAGTTTCATTGCTTGGTTTTTAATTTAGGGAAAGCCTAACCTATGGTATGTGGCAGGTATTGCCCAGTTTTAGTAGATATCATTCATTTCCTAATATCTCCTCAGTTGAATGAAAGTGCCTTCAGGGCAAGTATTACTTCCTTTTATTTTTGTATCTCCTATGCCTAGTATAATACTAGGTACATACGAGATATTTATATTTAATGGGTGCTTGTTGAATGAATGAATGAATGAAACTGGGTATGAGGAGAAAATGTGGCCTATTTTGGGACCAATAGGGTCCTTAGGAAAAGCTCCTCAAATCAGGTTTTCTTTCCATTACAAATACTATAGAAAAAAGAGAATGGTGGGCACTTTCATTCATGAAAACCATCTTACTTGGATAAGTGAAATCAATTCAAGTAATTTACTTGCCAATGAACTGGCACATACTGGTCCCCTCCTCAACTCTACTCTGTAGGAAGATTTCATAGCAGCATGGAGCCTTCAAGTTAGAAGGATCTTAGCTGTCTCCTACTCTAATATCTAACCCCATTGAGGAATCTTTTGAAAAAGAATTGTTCACCTTCTACTCAAAGAGGAAGTCCTGATCTGAAAACTGTTTCTCTGTGCCTTTTACATTTTCTTTCTAATGTTTCTCCTTGGGAAAAAATAGAATGAGTCTCTTAAGATAGGATAAGCAATTTTTAGGTATACAAAGTTTGGGAAATTACTATTTGGACAGGACTAAGATCAAAAGCCTTGATGAGGAAGGAGTCTTTTATTGGGAGGCATATACTAACAAAGGCAATAAAATTAAAAATATAAGGCAGTTGCTCTAGTCTTCCCTTTTCCGAAGAAATTTTATCTGACATATACACCTATCCCCAAATCCTAGAGTTCATGATAGATTATCAGTTACTAAATCTTGTTTCTAATTCCATAACATCTCTTTCATCTAAAGCTATTTTTTTATATCCACATCACCATTATACTAGTTTAATATATTTGACCACCTCTTGCCTGGACTTACTTCATAGTTTCCTAGGTTGATATGTTTTCATACCTCTAGTCTTAGTCCTCTTAAATTTGTTCTCCATAAAGCTATTAAAATAATCTTCTTAAGCCAAAGATCTGACCATTTCTCTTCCCTGCTCAAATAAACCTTTAGTTAGGATAAACTATAAACTCTTTAGTCTACTATTTAAACTCTCCACAGTCTGACTCCAACTTACTTTTTTCAAATTGTTCATCTTCATCTACTCGATGTCCCAGCTAAACCAGCTGTTCCCTGGTATTTCACTTCCCTTCTAAGGTGCCTTCATGTAGAATGTCTCTTGTGTCTGGAATGTGCCTCTTTCTAATTTATGCTTCTTGGAATATACATTTTTCTTTAAGACACAGCTCAGAAGCTACCTCTTCTGGGAAACTTTCCTTGATTACATTACTTATGTTGTAACTGTCCTATCTCAGACTACATTGTATTTGTTTTTCTCCTGTTTGTGTTTTATTTATTGGCGTTAATATTCCCACAATAAAATGTACTTTATGAAAGACACAGTGACTGTTCTTTGTCTTTGTATACCAAGTGCTTATAGCACCTTAATAAATATTTGTCAAATTGAATTACATTGGATAAAATCTGCATCTTTGCACAGAAATTTGATCCTTCAATCCTGGCACAGAGAACTGGTTCTGGTTGCAACCAAAGGACAGGGAGGAAACAGAATGATAAAGAGATCACTGGGTAACTTTAAGGGTTGTGTTTAATGTTACCTGTCTGTAAAAAGGTAAATAAAGCTGAGGTTAGGGGCTGCTAGGTGGCACAGTGAGTAGAGCATCGGCCCTGGAGTCAGAAGGACCTGAGTTCGGATCCGACCTCAGACACTTAAGGCACACACAAACAAAAACCTAGCTGTGTGACCTTGGGCAAGCTACTTAACCCCAACTGCCCTCCAAAAAGCAAAAAAAAAAAAAAACAAAAAAAACCCCAAAACCCAAAATAAATAAAGCTGAGGTCAGGGGTGGGGAACTTTTAGCCTCAAGACCATATATGGCCCTCTAGGTCCTTGGGTGCAGCCTTTTAACTGCATCCAAGTTTTACAGAACAAATCCTTTTATTAAGGGGATTTGTTCTGTGAAGTTTGGATTCAGTCAAATGGTTGCACTTGAAAACATAGAAGGCCATGTGTGGCTTCGAGGCCACAGATTCTCCACTCCTGTTTTAGGTTGTTATGCAAACTGATTTCCTTCTTGAATTTTTTTCAAAATTTTATTTTAGACTCAAATACCAGAACATAATTACAGAATAGAGAAAAGAAACAAAAATATATCAGAAACTTAAATATTGGAACTTAAATACAAAGTTAAAGAGAAAAAAAGCATGTCATATGCATAGCAGGATATGAGAGGATTCAAAATAGGCAACAATAAATTTACATTTCAAGAAAGCCTTTATGATAAATAATACCCATCGTGTTGAGAATCGCCCATCTTTGCTTTCTTGTGAGTTTTCTTTTATTCTCTGCTGTGTTTTTTTTTACTTTGTTCTCCCCGCCCCTCCCCCCAAAAAACTGCAATAAAGTTTAGATATGTTTCACTTTTTCTTTATTTTTTTTTGGAGGGGGGAAAACAAGGGCAATTGGGGTTAAGTGACTTGCCCAAGGTCACATGGCTACGAAGTGTTAAGTGTCTGAGGCTGGATTTAAACTCAGGTACTCCTGACTCCAGGACTGGTGATCTATTCACTGCACCACCTAGCCGTCCCTATACATGTTTCTTTATAGTTATAAATATATATATATATATATATATATATATATATATATACTCCTCCCTCCCCCGAAGACTACAATAAAGTTTAGATATGTTTCTCCATAGCTATAGGTATATACATACACATATACTGATAATTGTTTAATACAATTTTTGGACCTTAATAAGAGTCAAAACCTGAACTTATTACTCAGACTGCTTTGCTTTGCTCTAAAAATGCCCTGTCCTGTGCCATCAACTCCAAAGACCAGATAAGGCTGAATAGTTGGGCTTCTCTTATCTTTCCTAGAGGCATGTGATGTGTGGGGGAGGCTCAGGTATCTTGAGATCATAATTTTCAATTGACACTACTTTGTCAATTGTCTTGTCAATCTGTATTTAGGACTAAGAAACTTCCTTGCTAAAAACACATGAAGACAATAAATCTGAAGGGACACAGATATCCTGGGATTTTCCTAAAACATATAAAAATTTTGTCATTTTTGTATCAGCCAGTCAGAACTTACATTTTGTCTCCTTGTATCTACAAGCTTGCTAGCTTTGTCTAACCAAACTTTCAGGTCTACAATACATATATACAAACATATATCGACATATACTTTCCAAAACCTATTCTACTCCTGAGCTTTGTTTTTATGTAAGTGCATATCTCTTGTTTCCTATCCTTCCTGCATCCTCTACTTTACCCACTACCTACTTCTACCCACTACCTTGCACTCCTATGACTTGCCTACCTCTCTCCAAGGATCCCTCCCCATATCCTCCCATTCCCATAAATCTAAACACCCTTTCTATACCCCTATTTACCTGTTCCCTTATCCTTCCTTCTAGAGATCCCTCCCTTGTCCTCTCCCCACTCCCTATGCCCCTACCATTTTATTTCTTCTGCATTTAGGAGACTTTTATACTCTTCTAAATATATATATGTATTATTCCCTCTTTAATCCATTCCTGATGAAAGTAGGTTACCAGAACTATCAGTCCTCCTCCCCCATCTAATTCCTCTTGTACCTTATTTGTATAAAATAATTACTCTTTTAAGCTGTTCCTAAACGTTTTTACTTTTAAAATTCATATCACACTCAGATTTATTCCAATCGTTTTTATGAACTGCCCAATTATTAATAGCAGTCTTAGACATATATTTTACACATATAAAAAGTAAACTGTCTTTATGGATCCTTTATAATCAGTCTTTGTTATGTATATTATATTTCTATTGGTTCTTGTATTTTGAATCTTCAGGATTTTTTTCTAACAAAGTTTTGAAAGTTTGAGAGTTTATCAAATGTCCATTTTTTTATTTCATTCAGGATAATACTTAACTTTGTAGGGTATGATATTTTTGACCAGAGCCCTGGTTCTTTTGCTCTTCAATATGTTGTGTTCCAAGACCTGTGGTCCTTTAATGTCTCTGCTGCTAGGTCCTGAGTAATTCTAATCGTGGCACCATTATATTTAAATTGTTTTAATCTTGATGCTTTTAATATTTTTTTCCTTGACCTAGGGGTTTGGGAATTTGACTATGATATTCCTATGAGTTTTTCTCATAGGATCTCTTTTAAGTGGTGATAGATGGATTTCTCTATTTTTGTTTTCCTCCCTGTAATGGGAATGGGAATTTGAAGATCTTCACTGTTGCTTAATAGACCTAGGGGAGTTTGAAGACTTCTCCTGCTTTGAAAGTAAACTCTGTCCCCTAATAGACTGATTGTAATCACATGGAGCCTGTGATAGAAGGAATTTGCTAAAGGGGGGAACAGAGCCCAGAGGAAACTTCCCTGCTGTGAAGATAAACTTAATAGGCTAAATATAGTCACATGGAGCCTGTGGTGGGAGTATTTTGCTGAAGGAAAGCAGAGCCCACAGGAAGTGGGGAGCTGGAGCCAGAGAGACAGTGGGAGAGAGAGGTGCTCAGGCAAGGAGAGAGAGGTTTGTGAGTAGATATTGATCTAATATTGGTTTGTGGGAAGTCTAAAGAATGCTGTGGCTCTCAGTGTTATTATGGCTTAATATCTTTGATACTATGAAGGTATCAGCTTACTGGTTTTGGGATTTGATTTCCTGGTGTCTAAAGAAATGCTTCAGTTCTGTCCTCTATATGGAGAGTTTAACATATTTTGTGATCCAACATCATGTGGTATTTATAGTCATGGTCTTTACTGTGATTGTGGGCACTGTAAATATTGCATTGGTGCTACACTCCCCTTGTTCTAATGCTTCAGGACAATATTCTTTAATTATTTCTTGTATTATTGTATCAAGATTCTTTTTTTGGACATAACTTTCAGTTAATCCAATTATTTTAACATTTTTTTTCTTCTTGACCTAGTCTCCAAATCTGTTGTTTTTGCTAAAAGATGTTTTACTTTCTCTTCTATTTTTTTCATTATTCATATTTTGTTTAATCATTTCTTCATCTCTTATAATTTCACTGGCTTCATTTTGCCCATTTCTAATTTTCAAGGTGTCATTTCCTTCCTTAATATTCTGGATCACCTTTTCTAATTCATTGACTTTTTTTTTTTTCAAGTTTCACATCTTTATTCATCTGGTAAAGTCAACATGATTTCATGCAACATGAGGGAAAAATCAAGCATTCCCTAATTATATGCAGGATTGTGCGGATAGCTTGTGGAAGACCTTCATTCTCAGCAGCTGAAAAAGTATCACTTTCACTTAGAAGTCTGGGCCTTCTTTCTTCAGTTTGCTATAATCCACATTCACTGAGTAGAACTTGTACTGGTCAGTGGGGCTCATCTTGTTCCAGGGCTCGGGGTTGTTCTTTCTGTCCCAGCTGACGTCGGGGTTGAAGAGCACCAGCCGCATGACGTAAAGCGAGGCCCCGGTGCCCCCCGCGCCGATGAACAGGAACAGGGGGATCAAGCTCGGGTGCTTCTTGGCCTGGTTGATGATCATGCGGAACATGGCGGCGGCTGCGGGGCTCAGCGGCTGCTTTCGCTCGTTGGCTTGCGGCCCAATGTCACTGCGGAGGAAGCGGAGCGAGAGCAGGACACAGGACTGCACTGCGGGAAGCGCGCACGCGCGGCCCCAGGACCCATTGACTTTTTTTATACCCTTCTTGTTTTTCTTGGGTTATTCTTATTTTCTTTCTTTCTTTTTTAAACAAATGCTTTATTAGCTTCTGTTTTACATCATTCATTTCCGCCTGATTTTGAGTTACAATCATTTCCCCCCCATTTTTCCCCTACCCAACCTCCCAGAATAGTAGTCCCACAAGATATCTCTTCCTCCAATCTGCTCTCTCCCATACCTTCTCCCATACCCCCTTCGACTTTGCCATTAGAGGAAGGTGAGTTTTTGTGTCCCAATGCCTGCACATCTTATCTCCCAATTATAAGAAAAAAAGTATTAATAATAGTATTTATATATATTTGAAACATTTAATGTTATGACCTCGAATTTCAGATCCATTTCCTTCCTCCCTTGTCACCCATTCCCTCTTGGGAGATAAGTAATTCAGTATATGTTGTACATGTCTAGCTATGCAAAATATTATCATAGTAGATATATTGTACAAGGCTGCTTATAATTCCCTCCCACTCATCCCACCCCCCACCTGGCCCATTCCCTACATGATCCTGTCCCTCTTCTATAGTGGGTACTTCCAACCTCCCCTCACCCCAAGAATGCCCTCCCATCCATCATCCCTCCTCCCATCCCCCTTCTCCCTATCCTGCTACAGGTTGAGATATCCCATTTAGTATGTATGTCATTTTCTCCCTGAACCAAATTCAATGCGAATGTGGTTTTGCCTTTTTAGCCTTCCTAATTCTCCCTCTCTTTTGCAACCAGTTCCCCTTGCTTCTTCTACATGGGATAGTTTACCCTACCCTGTCCCTCCCCATCTCCTCTTGCCACTTTCCTCTCTCACCTCATAATTTCATCCCTTGAGTATTCTCCCTTCCCAACAAATTCAACCTATGCCCTCTATCCATATATAACTGTAACCATATACACACACATTCACATATGTATTCATATGACCACACACCCTTCTTCCATTATTTTCATAGTGAGAAAGATATCATCAGTCACAGTTATTGCTTTTCCATATAGGAATGTAAATAGTTCAACTTTGATAAGTTCCTTTTGATTTCTTTTCCCTGATTACCTTCTCAGGCATCTCTTCCTTCTTGTGTCTGGATGTCAAATTTTCTACTCAATTCTGTTTTTTTCCTCAAGAATGCTTAAAAGTCCTGTATTCCACTGAATGACCATATTTTCCCCTGAAACAAAATACTCAATTTTGCTGGGTAGGCGACCCTTGGGTTCATTCCCAGTTCTTTTGCCCTCTGGAATATCATATTCCATGCCCTTCGATCCCTCAGTGTAGAAGCCGCCAGGTCCTGGGCTATTCTGATTGTGTTTCCACAATATTGAAATTGTTTCTTCCTGGCTGCTTGGAGTATTTTCTCCTTGATCTGGGGTTCTGGAACCTGGCTATAATATTCCTGGGAGTTTTCTTTTTGGGATCTTTTTCAGGAGGTGATCTGTGGATTCTTTCAACCTCTATTTTGCCCTCTGGATCTAAAACATCAGGGCAGTTTTCCTTGAGAATTTCTTGAAGGGTGATTTCTAGGTTCTTTCTTTGATCATGGCTTTCAGGTAGTCCAATAATTTTTAAATTGTCTCTCCTGGATCTATTTTCCAGGTCAGTGGTTTTTCCCATGAGATATTTCACATTGCCTTCTAATCTTTCATTTGTTTGGATCTGCTTAACAGCATCTTGATTTCTCATAAAGTCATTAGCTTCCATTTGCTCCAGTCTAACTCTGAAGGAATGAATCTCCTCAGTGAACTTTTGAGATTCTTTTTCCATCTGGCAAATTCGACTTTTTAAGGCATTCTTCTCCTCATTGCCCTTTTGGGCCTCCTTTGCCATTTGAGTTAGTCTATTTTTTAAGGTGTTGTTTTCCTCAGTCAGGCTGTTGACCCTCATTTCATACTTTTTCTGCATCCTTCTCATTTCTCTTTCCAATTTTTCCTCCACTTCTCTTATTTGATCTTTAAAGTCCTTCTTAAGGTCCTCTATGGCCTGCAACCCGCTCATGTTTTCCCCTGGGGCTTTTGGAGCAGGACTTCTGACCTCACAGTCCTTTTTCCGCTCTATGCCCCCAAAATAGGAGTCTAGGGTTGCATTTTTCTGTTTCCTTTGCCTTGGCATGTTGCCACTTAATTGCTTGACTTTTGGGCTTGTTGCCACACTATGGCTTTAAGCCCAGATAAAGGAATTTTCGTCCCAAACGTGTGGGGGGCAACTTCCGTTTCTGGCAAGCTGTAAACCCACCCAAAACTTCCACCCTAGATCACAATCCAGATCCAGGGAGGTTAAAGTAAGAGGGATTACCCCCCCCCCAAGACTGATCGCTGGATCTCCCTACAAATTTGTAGGCCGGGAGCTAGAGTTGCCTCTGAAAAACTACAAAATAGCGTTTGTCCTCAGTGGCTTCTAGCCCCCAGGAGAGGGAGCCAACGCATTCCCTAAATACAGGTCCCAAAGTCCATAGGACACTAACCTCTTACTTTGTCCTAGGCAAGTCTATGTTCATAATTCTGGAGTCGCCACAGCTCCTGGTGTTCTGAGGTACCTCCAGCAGGCTGCTGGCCCTGCTGCCCTGGGGCTAAAACCTCGGCTCATGTGGACCTGGGCTCGGCTCGGCTCCTGCGCTCTGCGCTCTGCACTCTGCGCTCTGTGCGCTGCACTGCCAGGTCCCAGACCGCTGTGCTGGTCCTTCCTGCAGGGCTGCTGGGCTGTCCTCAGAGGGAGGTTATCTTCTCTGTGTCGTTCTGTGGGTGCTGGGGCTCCAGAAGTTGTTCAGAGTCCCCTTTTACATAGTTTGGGGGGAATCTGGGGGCAGAGTGGCTTGGACTAGCTGTTTCTACTCCACCGTCTTGGCTCCGCCCCCCTTATTTTCTTTTTTTAGTTTTTCCTTCATCTGTGTCATTTGATTTTTGAAGTCTTTTTAAAGATCTTCTATGACTTCTTTTTCAGCAGGTGACCATTTGATGCTATTCTTTGGGAGTTTCTTTACTTCAATATCCTCCTGAAGATGAACCCCAGTCATTTCTATTCCCATAATAGGTTTCTATGGTTGAATTCTTTCCTCTTTGCCTCTGCATTTTTTTTCCTCCTCTGGGTGTTTTCAAACAACTTCAGGACAACTTCTTATCCCAGAGGAAAGTCAACGGAAGCTTCTTTTTGGCTTATACCAGGCCACACACCTGGGGAAGAATGCCTTCCAGTCTCTGATAAAGCCCATTTTTACTGGCAGAAAGCTAGGAGAAACCATCTAACAGGTCTATAGGACCTGCCCAACCTTTGCTCAGGTGAATCCTGAAGGGTCAGTCAAACCAAACCCCTTCCCCTCTCAAAACCTGCCTGACTCCTCACAGAATCATAGTGGCCCAGCTTTTATTTCACAGATAACCCAGTCTGTGGCAAAAATGTTTAAAATCATTTACCACTTCAACTCAGCCTGGAATCCAAAATCCTCTGGTAAAGTAGAGAAAATGAATCATGTCCTTAAGCGAGTCCTTCCTAAGCTATGCATAGAAACCTGAGAAGATTGAATTAAGAATATCCCAGTTGGACTGCTCAGAGTTTGAATCACACTTTGGGAAAATATCAAGCCTAATCCCTTTGAATTCCTGTATGGGAGGCCCTTCCTAACCTCTGACATCCTTGTAGACCCAGAACAGCATTTAGTTACCCAATTTGCAACTCAGGAACTGTCAGGAATGCTCTGACCCAATATACCAATAAGTATCTTCCAAAACCTCTTGGCAATGAAAAGGAGTGTCCTGCTGCAGTACAACCTGGAGACTGGGTCTACTTAACGTCATGGAAAAACCAAAAGGGAGAACAATTAGATGTCAATTGGAAGGGACCCAATGGAATTGAAGAGGGAAGGGTGATAAGGAGGGGGGGAGGGTAAATGGTTCTGCCAGGGATACCTCTGGCATCCAGTCTGGAAGGAATTCACCAGGCTCAAGCAAACTTTGAAGCCGAAATTGTAAAGTTTGTTATGCTGTAGAGAAAAGCAGGCTAGATTCTTATGGAACCTGCAAACTCGCAGAGGCCACAGGCATAGTTTTAAGGTGTCAATTATGCTAACTAGGTGAGTAAGGGTGGGATCAGGGAGGAGTTAAGGCGTGGTCAGTGCTCAAAGAACCATACACTTTTAATATCAACTGCGCAGGTGTATTGCCCATGATTCACTGGGAAATAGCTCAAGTGGGGCTAGCTGGAGGTGTGGTTTTAGGCCTGATATGGCACTAAAGAGTGCCCAGTCTGCCTCCTACCAAGGTCATCAGAGACAGTGTGGCTATATAATTGACTAAGGAGTTACCCTATAGATAAGGTATTGAAGAATTTCTGGTGGGGCTGGCCACTCTAACTAAGGGAGATAACATTTACATAACTTACTGTTTCAAGCAGAGATAAACAGGTCATGAGTTGTTGCTGGGCAGAGTGCTGGAAGGGGGAAGGGGCAGAGTCAATGCTCTGAGGCTGGGGGGGTGGAAATGTGATCTTACAGACTGCTTTTACAAACTGATTTTACAGACATAGATCTCAAAGCACCCCATTTACAAACTGATGTTACAGATTGATACTACAGACATATATACATCACAAGGACCCCATCAGAATCATACTCACCACTCCAATAACAGTAAAACTTGAAGGCCTCCCCAGCTGGACTCATGATTCTAGGATTAAACATGTATCACTTCTTGCTCCACCCCTTCTCCCCAACTCCAGAATATACCTGTGAGCCCTTGGAGGACCTCAAGCTACTGTTCACTTAACAAATTAAAAAAAAAATATTTGTTTATTTACTTTTAGTTAACATTCAGTTCCACAATCCCTCGTTTCAATTTTTCTCCCTTTCCCTTCCCCCCCTCCCTCATAGTGGCATGCAATCAAATATAGGATCTACAAATACCTTCACATCAACCATTAGTCAGGTTGTAAAGAAAGATTATTTTTTTTAATTTATTTGTTTATTTTTAGTTTACAAGATTCAATTCCATAGTTCCTTGAGTTTCAAATTTCCCTTCCCTCCCTCCCACAACACCCCACAATGGCATATAGTCCAGTATAGGACCTGCAAATACTTTCACAATAGATATTAGTCAAGTTACAAAGGCATATTGTACTAGATGGGATGAAAAATGTAAAGCAGAAATAAAACCAAACAATGAAAAGAAAAAGATCAATTAGATTTCTTACATCAGGATTCAAGCTCAGTTCTTTCTAGTTATACCTCTGGATGTAGACATCTCTCTCCTTCATGAGTCTTTTGGGATTGACTTATATCACTGCATTGCTGAGAAGAGTCCAGTCTGTCATAGTTGGTCATCACACATATGTTGTGTCTGTGATTGTTTACAAATTTCTCCTGGTTCTACTCTTCTTACTCAGCATCAGTTTGTATAAGCCTCTCCAGGTAAATATGAAAACTGTCTCCTCCTCATTTCTTATAGCACAATAATATTCCATTACATGCATATACCACAACTTATTTACCCATTCCCCAATTGATAGGCATCCCCTTGATTTCCAATTCTTTGCTATCACAAAAAGAACTGTTGTAAATATTTTTGTACAGAAGGGTCTTCCTCCCACTTCTATGATCTCTTTGGGATACAACCCAAGAAGTGGTATTGCTGGGTTAAAGGATATGCACTTATTTATAGCCCTTTGTGCATAGTTCCAGATTGCTCTCCAGAATGGTTGGATCAGTTCACAACTCCACCAACAATGCATTAGTGTTCCAATTTCTCCACGTCCTCTCCAGCATTTATCATTTTCCTGTTTTGTCATGTTAGCCAATCTGGCCAGTGAGATATGGTACCTCGAAGTTGTTTTGATTTGCATTTCTCTAAGCAATAGTGATTTAGAGCATTTTTTCATATGCTCATAGATATCTTTAGTTTCATCCTCTTAAAACTATCTGTTCATATCCTTTGACCATTTATTAATTGGGGAATGACTTGTATTCTTATAGATTTGACTTAATTCTTTGTATATTTTAAAAATGAGGCCTTTATCAGAGACACTGGTTGTAAAAATCCTTTCCTGATTTTTTACTTTCCTCTTAATCTTGGTTACATTGACCTTATTTGTACAGACACATTTCAATTTAATGTAATCAAAATTATCCATTTTGCATTTTAGAATGCTTTCTACCTCTTGTTTGTCATAAAACAAGCTACTGTTTAGAAAGGCCCTAAATCCCTCCAGTGAAAAGGATAAAAAGATGTGAAATTATGCTTTCCCTTTTCCTTTTGGCTTTGCTGAAGAGGTTACCCATAAAGAGGGTTAGGGTTGCTCTGGAGACCCCAAAATATCAAATGGGTATTGGGTCTTGCCAAATGAATTGGACTCAAGTCTTCTCTCATCCAAAGAAAAGTAAAGTTTATTAAAAGTTTGCTTGCATTAGACAAAGGGTAAATCTGTGCTAGGTCATTCTATGGCACTCTTAACAGGAAGACAAAATGGGGTCTTATATACAGAAGGATGTGGGAGGAATCTAGGGGTGGTCTAGAGGAGGAGTTTGGGGAGAGTCTTCAGGAGGAGTTAATGAGGTCAATGAGTGATTGAGAATGGGAAGTTGCTGGAGGCCACCTGGAGACTATAGACAATGGTGGGCTAGGCCAGTTCAAGGGTAGATTGATATTTTGATAGGCTCCGGGGAAGTCTCCTAACAGAGGAATGCCAAACAGAGGTTTAGACCCACAATGTAAGGCTTATTGCCTCATGCAAATGCCTCATCAAATGAGAAGATTTAATCAGAGTTCCAGGGGGGGTTCCCAGAACCTGTACCTCAAGGACTCAAGGAGAGCTAGAGAGGGCTCCCAGAGCCCATACCTCATCATTGCTATCTTTAATTCTTATTACCCTACTGGTTATGTTCCTCTTATGCCTGTTTGGTCCTTGTGCTGTACCTTGATTAATGTGAGCAACACCCAAGTAATAATTTTAGGATGGACCTTTTATTAAAACGCCATGTTGGCTGATCAGGCCACATGGCAGGCTGAGCAGTTACCACCACATGTCCCAGGTAAAGCAGTAACAGTAGCAGCAGCCAGCAACAGCTGAGATCTGGGGCAGAACCTCAGCTTATAAAGGGGTCCTTAAGTAAGCAGTGATTGGTCAGTACACACCTTGAAACTTCCATGTCAGACCCAGAAGCCTGCCCACTTCTATGCAGGTGAGCTGACTGGAAAGGGTGGAGACCCAGTGGGGAGGGTGGAGCTGACCTGGCAGTCTGCTCACTTCCTTGGGGGGGAGGGGTTTAACTAGGCACAACACTTGCTTGTTTAACATCTTTGCCAAGTTTGTCTCCTCCAGGGTATGAGCTATCAACTTCCAGATGACCACTCATGCTATATAACAAACTCCTACCGAATCCAAGGTCTCAAGTCCGCTGGACCTTGGTTCTGAAGTCTGAACAGTCAGGTTCTGAAGTCTGAGCAGTCCTTGAACAGGACCCAGAGAGGTAGGGACAGCTCTAAGTCCCTTGCCAGCAGAAAGCACTTTCAGAAGATGACAACTTTGCCCTTTACCCCAAAGGAGTTTGGGCTCCAGTTGTTTGAAGGGGGAATGATGGGGCTTAGGTGCTGGGAACCTCCTTGAATCTTCCCACTTTATGAGGCATTTGCCTGAGGCCATAAACCTTTCATTATCACTAAGCCCAAATCTCTGTTACTGTACCTAGTTTAGTCTTCCATTGTCCAGCTACTTCCCACCCTTGATCCTATCAAAATATCTATACTCAAACATGTAACCCTTAAACTAGCCTAGACCTCCATTGTCTGTCATATCCACATAGCCTTAAGCTATTTCCCACCCTTAATCCCATTCCTGGAGTCTGACCTCAGTTCCATCAAAGATCCTCCTTAGTCTCCTCCTCAAGACCCTCCCCAATCTCCTCCTCTAGACTACCTCTAAATCCTCCCACAATATTTCTGTCTATAAGATCCATTTTGCCTCCATGAAGGGGTCAGATTCTGTCTATCTCAAACTCAGTCTGTGGCAGATTGTTCTGGCCCCACTTGTCAATACAAACTTCACAAATACTTAGGTTCCTTAAGAGTCTACCCATTATGGCAAATCTTTAATAAACTTTGTTTTACTTTGGATGAGAGAAGGCTTGAGTCAAATTCATTTGGCAGAACCTGTGTTGTTGATATTTTGGGGTCTTGAGCATCCCAAACCCCCAAACCTCAACAGTAATAGCTTATTTGTAATCACCTCTAGCCCTGGGGCATGGGAAATGGTGCCTCTTGCCCCAGATCTTCAGTTCTTCCCTCTAACCTCAAAACAAAGCCAAACCTCTGACCTCCTCTAAGTGCCCACAGCCTCTTTCTGTGCCTCTGCACTCACAGGGAGTGTTCTGGTTCCTTCTTGCCTTTAACTGCTCTTTGCAGAACATCTGGGTCTGGTGTTCTTTGTCAGCAGAGGTTTCCCCAATCTTCCCAGACTCAAATGCCCAACTCCCCTCACTATCCCTGGGGTAAAAGTTCCAGGGACTGGGACTGAGGCAACTTCTCAAACCAACTAACCCCAGGGCTTGCAGCTTGTTGTTTAAGAGGCTAGATGCTTCTTGTTTAAGGGAATCAAGCCTAGAAGTGTTTTACTCTTCACAAGGACCAAACCTATCCCTGGGATTTTTCTTATGATTTCAAATTGTCCCAGGAGGACCAGGTTATGCCTCTGTTCTTATTTATGTCTCCCACACACTTTGTTCTCCTTAAGGTGCTATTTTAACTCTTTTGTGGGGGAAATTTTTGAGAGCTTGGAATTTTCTGATCTACTCTACCATCTTCCCAGAATCCTCTCCCTGACCTCCTTCTTCAATGAACTACATGGTGAGTGGCAAACTCTGCTGGAGTAACTCAGAGTCTTACATTGTAAATCACAGGTGTTTTTGTTTTTGGTTTTTGTTTTGTGTGTGTGTGTGTGTGTCCCAGGACCATGACTGAGCAGAGCTTATGATGTGGGCTCTGCTCTTTGTGAAGTTGGCAGGATATGACTTGGTAGCCTCTCTCTGGAATATGACTACCAGGCACCTTTGTAGCAAGCTTGGTGATCTGTTAAGATATATTATACAGATGCTTGACAAAACATTGAAATTGAACAATAATGCTGAAATGGTGGGGGTCAAAGATTATAAGAGGAAATTGATATATCAATTTATATTGAAACAGATAATTTAGAGGATAGATCCATGTTTTGAGTGGGAAGAGTTTATACCCTCTGGAAGTGATTTCAGAGATATTAGAAGGTCTGTTGGGTGAACATTACAACATGAGTATTAAAAGCAAAAAGTGTGTTGAAAGTTGATTAGTCTGGTAGGATTTGAGGGATGGGGTGCCAGGGATTCAGTCATATAATTTCAAAGGAGGAACAACTAAGAACTGAAAAGAAGAAATTGAATCAGGTGTAGGAAATAAGATAGAAAAATAGCCACTTTGAGTAAGAAAATACATTTTGAAAACAAGCTGGTAAAGAATACAGACAAATTGGACAATGGCAATGAGAGGAGCAAGAACTAAGTTAGAGGTTGAGTGCCTAAGTTTTGTATATTAGATATCTTCATTAGATATTACTATCTATTGAAGGTAACAGTTATTTTAAAAATAAGCACCAGGCACTACAAGAAGAATTGGGAGAGGGACTAGACATGGATGATCCAACAAAAGATACTAAGAAAGAGCAATCAGACAGCTAGGAGGAGAATCAAGAGAGAAGAATGTCACAAGAACCCAGGGAGAAGTATCCAATAGGAGAATATAGTTTTTTTCTTAAATTAATTTATTAGTTTAGTTTTAGTTAACAAGATTCAATTCCATAGTTCCTTGAATTTCAAATTTCCTTTCCCTACCCTCCCAACCCCCATGACAGTATATAGTCCAGTATAGGATCTGCAAATACTTTCATATTAGACTTTAGTCCAATTACAAAGGTGTATTGTACTAGGTGGGATGAAAAATGGTAAAGAAGAAATAAAACCAAACAACGAAAAGAAAAAGATCAGTTAGTTTGCTTCCATCAGGATTCAAGCTCAGTTCTTTCTAGTTATACCTCTGGATGTAGACATCTCTCTCCTTCATGAGTCTTTTGGGATTGACTTATATCACTGCATTGCTGAGAAGAGTCCAGTCTGTCATAGTTGGTCATCACACATATGTTGTGTCTGTGATTGTATACAAATTTCTCCTGATTCTACTCTTCTCACTCAGCATCAGTTTGTATAAGCCTCTCCAGGTAAATATGAAAACTGTCTCCTCCTCATTTCTTATAGCACAATAATATTCCATTTCATTCACATACCACAACTTGTTTAGCCATTCCACAATTGATGGGCACCCCTTTAATTTCCAATTCTTTGAAATCACGAAAAGAGCTGCTATAAACATTTTTGTACATAAGGGTCTTCCTCCCTCTTTTATGATCTCTTTGGGATATAACCCTAGAGAGAATATTATTAATAGTGTGCTATTCTATTAGTAGTACCTTTGGAGAGCACTTATGTTAAATAATGACATTGGAAACCAGATTAACATGCTTTTCCCCTTAAGCCTGGGACAAATTCTTTCAAAACAGTGTCCATGATGAAGTAGACATAAACTTAGAGTACAATGAGGCACATTTGCAGAGTACACAGGTGTTTTCTAACCCTCAAGTAGCATAGATCCTCAAAGTCCTTCCTTTTATATAGACTCCTCTTAAATTTCTGTTCCTTTCCTTTAAGTGAAATTTCTCTGCTGGGCAGATTGTTTGACTGGACTCCCCTAGTTTCCTTGTCTTTAGCACTCACCTCTAGGATGTCAGGGATAGCTCTCTTCTTTGCTGCTGGAGGTCACACTCTTTGAAGCTTCTCCTATTCTGTAGTGATTGACTCCCTTGTTGTATCCATTTCTCTCTAGAGTGTATATTTGCTTCCTTAGCTGTGTCTTGGACTTTCTCAAACTTTCTAATTGCTAGATGGAACATTGTTGAGGGGAAGTTGTTAAACTTTTTTCTTGATTGCTAAATATCTCTTCCTCAATCATCTCTAATTGGTCTGTATAATTTAACATTTGCTTGGAGACATACATGATCAAAGTTCACCCATTGACATTGCTCACTTCTTCTGGCAAATTCGACTTTTTAAGGCATTCTTCTCCTCGTTGCCCTTTTGGGCCTCCTTAGCCATTTGAGTTAGTCTATTTTTTAAGGTGTTATTTTCTTCAGTCAGGCTGTTGACCCTCATTTCATACTTTTCCTGCATCCTTCTCATTTCTCTTTCTAATTTTTCCTCCACTTCTCTTATTTGATTTTTAAAGTCCTTCTTAAGATCCTCTATGGCCTGCAACCCGCTCATGTTTTCCCCTGGGGCTTTTGGAGCAGGACTTCTGACCTCACAGTCCTTTTCCTGCTCTATGCCCCCAAAATAGGAGTCTAGGGTTGCATTTTTCTGTTTCTTTTGCCTTGGCATGTTGCCACTTAATTGCTTGACTTTTGGGCTCGTTGCCACACTATGGCTTTAAGGCCAGCTAGAGGAATTTTCGTCCCGAACGTGTGGGGGGCAACTTCTGTTTCTGGCAAGCTGTAAACCCACCCACAACTTCCACCCTAGATCACAATCCAGATCCAGGGAGGTTAAAGCAAGAGCGATTACCCCCAAGACTGATCGCTGGATCTCCCCACGATTTGTAGGCTGGGAGCCGGAACTGCCTCTGAAAACTACAAAATGGCGTGTCTCCTCAGTGGCTTCTAGCCCCCAGGGGAGGGAGCTGACGCATTCCCCAAATACAGGTCCCAAAGTCCATAGGACACTAACCTCTTACTTTGTCCTAGGCATGTCTATATTGATAATTCTGGAGTCGCCAGGGTTCCTGGTGTTCTGGGGTTCCTCCAGCTGGCTGCTGGCCCTGTCGCCCTGGGGCTAAAACCTCGGCTCACGCGGACCTGGGCTCGGCTCCTCTGCTCTGCGCTCTTCGAGCTGCCAGGTCCCAGACCACTGCGCTGGTCCTTCCTGCAGGGCTGCTGGGCTGTCCTCAGTGGGAGGTTAGCTTCTCTGTGTGGTTCTGTGGGTGCTGGGGCTCCAGAAGTTGTTCAGAGTCCCCTTTTACATAGTTTGAGGGGAATCTGGGGGCAAAGAGGCTTGGAAGAGCTGTTTCTACTCCGCCATCTTGGCTCCGCCCCCCCATTGCTCACTTCTTACTTGCTCAAGATAGGTGTTAAAACATCATAAAAGGGGAGGCTAGGTGGCACAGTGAGTAGAGTGCCAGCCCTGAAGTCAGAAGGACCTGAGTTCGGATCTGGCCTCAGACACTTAACACACACAAACGAAAACCTAGCCATGTGACCTTAGGCAAGTTACTTAACCCCAATTGCCCTCCAAAAAGCAAAACAACAACAACAACAACAACAAAATCAAAACATCATAAAAGGATCACCTAGCCAGACCAAATTATTACAGATGGTTTAATATTTCCTAGCCAATGCCCTTTCTATGATTAGTTGGGCTTTCAAGGATCAACTACTTGTAGTAGACACAGGGGAACATAACTAGCATATATATATATATATATATATATATATAGTTTTTTAAAATTTGCAAAGTGCTCTAAAATATTATCTTATTTCATCTTCACAACAACATTGGGGGACCGGAACTAGTGTCATCATTTTAAAGATGAGAAAAAATACAGAGAGAAGTTAAGTGACTTACTCTGGGTTACACAGATAACAAGTGTTTTAGTCTGGAGTTGAACGCAGGTCTTCTTGACTCTGGGTATAGTACTTTACACACGTAGTTGCCTTGTGAAATGTCTTTCATAACAGGTGGTATTTCAACTGAATCATGAAGGAAACAAAGATTTCCAAGAAATTGAGATGAGGAGGGATAGCATACCAGGCATATGAGAAAGCCAAAGCAAAGTTATGGAAACAGGAGATGGAGTGGAGTGAATGAGGAATCACAAGAAGGTCAACATAACTGGATCAGAGAGGTTAACTAAGAAGACTGAAAAGGCAAGATGTCTGTAAATGAATTTAAATCATTAACAAATAAGTTTTATTTGCTCCTTGGGGTGATAGGGAACCACTGGAATGTCTTAGGGGGTTACCTGGTCAGACTTGTTACTTAGGAAACTCACTTTGGTGAACATGTGGAAAATGGTTAAGAATGGTTAGGGATATGAGGAAGGATGATCAATATGGAGGCTATTGCAGTAGTCCAAGAGAGAAGTGATGAGAGTTGTGGTTGTGGGTATAGAAAGAAGTGTATGGGAGAGATCATGTGGAGACAGAAAGGACAATATTTCGTAATCGATTGGCTATGTGAAGTGAATGAAAGTGAATGAGGGCTTAAGAAATGAATGGAAGGGGGCAGGTGGTTGGCACAGTAAATAGAGTATTGGCCCTGGAGTCAGGAGGACCTGCATTCAGATCTGACTTTAGACACTTAGCACTTGCTAGCCATGTGACCTTGGGCAAGTCACTTAGCCCTAATTGCCCTGCCTTCCCCCCAGAAAAAAAGCAACCCCCCCCAAAACCCAACCTCCCCCAAAAAGCAATGAATAGAGAGAGAGGAAGTGGAGGAATAGAGTGTAGTTGACTTCTTCTAGGAGTTTGTGAAAGAGATGTCTAATTAGGTGTGTTGGGGTTAATTTAGTTTAGGGAAAATACAGTATTTTTTTTTCCCTCTGGCAACTGCCAAGTGGGAATCAGGGATAATATATTCATTTACAATTGTATCAAGGGAATAAGTGAAAGCTAAAGGTTTAAGGAAGAAATAAAACCTTGAATAAATTCTGTAGGGGTTGTATGTGAGAAACACATGTTTATATATTTCAATTTTGAATTTTTTGATGCTCTGAACGTAGAAAATTGGATTTGGGACTATATAATTTCAACTAGCTTTCATTCTTATGCCTGACCAGTGAGGTTTCAATCCCCAAATCTAATTACTATCAAAGCAATATAGATGTGACACATATTTTTATTGTGGTTCTGTGAATTGGAATTACATAACAAATTGGTCAAAATAGAACTGATGGACAAGTTAGCGTATAATAGAAAGTAGGATAGAAATTGTCTTCTAAATGGAGCTATTTCAACATTTGGATATAAGGTTCATTGTCAATGACAACATTAAGGGAGTACCATCTATTTAGAGTGGCACACAATTTGATCTTATTATTTTTCTGTGGGGGATATCTAGAGGCATCTGTTATGGACTTTCAAGTTGGAGTATGCAGGCAAGCAGATAATTTCAGACTTGTATCCAAAATGCAACAGATTTTGTTGAGGGAATGAACTGGGGACTTCTGCCTACTGATGGATTAGGCAGCAGGACATATCAGTGGGACAAATGTGAAAAGCAAGAGGTCAAATAATTTCTATAAACAAATCTTTTTTTTTTTAAAAGATGACATATATACTTCCTATAGGATACTTTTTTGGAGAGATAAATTGGACTCTGGAGAGTCAAATATTGAAACAGTACTGGAAATGTGGACACAGAAGGGGAGGGTACAGTGATGGTTATAGAAAGTATATGGAGGGGCAGCTAGGTGGCACAGTGAGTAAGAGCGCCGGCCTCGGAGTTAGGATGACCCGAGATCGAATGAGGCCTCAGAAAATGAGCACCCACACATAAATAATGACTAGCCATGTAACCTTGAGCAAGTTATTTAACCCCAATTGCTTAAAAAAAAAAAAAAAGAAAGTATATGGAGATGGTGGATTAGGTTGAAGAAGAAATTAAAATAATAGATAGAAGTCACATGACTATGACAATAAAGAGATTCTTCCCAAAGGCAATACTGAAGATATAGGAGGAATGATCAGCTGAAATGGACACTCGGGACAGAATCACCAGGCCAAGACCATCAATAATCGAATTCAGGAAGCGTTTATTAGCTGGCCAGCGGCAGTCCTAGGAAAAGTCCAGGAGCTGCCCTGAACCCCAGTAGACACACAGTTTAAATAGTCCAAAAGCTACCATCATATCAGGGGCAGGCTGGTCGGGCAGGATGTGGGGCGGAGGCACTCTTAGATAATGCAGGTTGTTCAATGACCGAAGGGAGGATTCTTGGGTTTACAAGGCTTACTACTTTAGCCAGATGAGATAAGAGTGGGCTGGGGCACACTGGGTTAAAGATGTTCGATAACCTATCGGAATGCAGGATTCTTGGGTTTGGTCTGATGAGATCAGGATGGGCTGGGGCACACTGAGTTTCGATAACCTAGAGGAATGGAGGATTCTTGGGTTTGCAAGAATTCAGGATACAAAGATGGGCCCCTCCTAGGCCAGTGAAATGTCAAGGCATACTACTTCACAGCAAGGGGTATTAATGGATTGTAGACTGCCTCAAAAGCAAATAAGGCATTATGGAAAGACCCTCCCTCTGTTTATGAAGAGGAAAAATGTTCAGGATATGCTAGAAATGACCAATTTGCTTTGAATCCCTGGGAAAGCAACATCACACCTTGGCACAGATTATGAGTGAACTATGCAAACCTACTCTTGTACATCAGAGTTGGGTTGTTATTCTTGTTGATTATAGTAAAGTACATCATATAAATTTTTTTGGGGGGTCAACAATAACCTCATCTCTAAGTCACAAAGCAATCTTTTGCTAATTAATGCACAGCAATTATTATTATTATTTTTTATCCTTCATAACTAATCCTAGATTTGAAGAAATAAGAGATGAAATAGAGCAATTACTAAAATCTGAAGAAGAAAATTTTGAGGACTCTGATAACATTGAAAATCTTCACTTAATGTCAACTCCAGAAATTATATCTAATAACAGAATAAATGACAATAAATATGTGATAAAAAGCAAAAATCTATGAAACAACTTAAATCCAAGAATAGAATTAAAAGGAGGCAGCTAGGTGGTGCAATGAATAGAACACCAGATCTGGAGTCAGGAGGACCTGAGTTCCAATCTGGCCTCAGACACTTGGCACTAACTAGCCATGTGTTTGACCCCAATTGCCTTGCCTCCCCTCCCTTCAAAAAAAGAAAAAAAAAGAATAGAATTAAAGTACCCTCCACAAGAGATACAGGCGTGAACCCAGTCATACATCAAAAAAGAAAAACAAATGACTAAGTGTGGTGATTTTGCATGTCTGTGTACATGGGGCGGTGTTTGTGATGGTAATTTAGGAGTAATTCACTGAGAGGAGAAACTGCAAGTGTTATTGTTAAGGAGCTCAGTCTTGGTAATCAATGTAGATTATTTAAGGAAATGGTTGAGACAGTTTAACATATTACTACAGGCTGCCTAAAGTTAGCCCTTTTCAAACACCTAGTAAGACATGAACTGGCACCGAGAATTGTGCTGCAGAAGTTGGCTATCTTTCATAGACTAGAAGATAGCCAATCCTCATGATATAAATACAGACTTCAGAATATTCTGAAGAATTTGACCAAAAAGTTATAGGGGGGTGAGAGGGAGAAGGGAAAGCAATAAATATTTTATTAGCACCTACTATGTACAAGGCACTATGCTAATATTTTATGGATAATATTTCATTTTATTCTCAAAAAAACCCCTGAGATATAGGTGCTATTATTATCACTATTTTATGTTTGAAGAAAGCAAGAAAGACAGAGGTTAAGTGAGTTACCCAGGATCACACAACTAGTGTCTAAGAATAGATTTGAACTCAGGTCTTCCTGAATGGGACTAGCATTCTATCCATTGTGTTACCTGAAATTAGACCATTATCAAAGTCCAAACAGTTGCCCACCATTTACATGACATGACACTGATGCATAAAAACTCAGAAATGTTTATAATAGATATTGTCCACCCAAAAGCAAATAATCTCCAACCTACTTTGAATGAGGTGTTTTCACATATAGAAATCTGGCTGAGGAAATCAAAATCATGGGGAAACAGGGTGAGGTACAATTCATCTCCATTGTCCTGCCTACTGTTGAATTTGTTCTGAAGATACTTTCAGTGACTATGCAGAAAGTGATCTTACATCTCCATGCTTTTATTCAATTACAAAATGTAGCTATTTTATTTACCTGAACAACTGTCTATAGAATACTAAACATAAAACAACAGGATAATAACTTGTCCTTGAACCATTTCTGTCTGAACTCTGTCAAAAAAGCTGAGAATTACATAAAAACAATAATTATAATTCTCCCTTGCTAGAACTGTGCTGAAGATACCTTTAGTCAATTCTCAGAGGATGAGCTTATATCTTAATCCTTTTATTTAGCTTTAAAGCAGTTATTTTATCTACCTGTACAAGAATCTGGAGACATTAAATGAAAAACATTGAAAAAAAAAAGCATGATCCAGGACTATTTTACTTCACCCCTTTAAATGATATCAAACAATGGGATAAATATTAATCATATTAATAATCTTCCTCAAAAACAAACCTAATGACCATATCATGAATTGGGGGGACGTGTCAAAATAAGGGATTGATAACCATGGTCTTACAGAATGGGGGACCTGTGTTCCAGTATAATAGCTATGAAGGCCTCATAAGCAATCTGAAATGCTAAATTGGTTCCAATGATACCAATGATTGAATGGATTACTCCTATAAATCTAAGAAATAAACAGAGCAGATCACTGTTGCAGGTTGGTCCTACTTGATGTCATGGTGATGATCAGTTTGACACGAACAACAGTGGAGCAAGTGACATTCCATCATGTTCTAGTTTCATCAGAGGGAAACATATTAGAACAAATCAGAAATACCAATACCCTACCTGCTAAAAAGGATTTGATACAAATGGCATTGGCTATCATGGTGGGCAAGCTATGAGTATTGATGAAACAAGAAAAAGATGTGACTGCTTTTATTTTATGCTGGTACTACATAAAAACAAAATTGGAAACAAATTTCTTGTGGCCAAGTTTAGGCAAGAACTTCACAATACTTTTTTTTTTTTATCAATAATGTCCTTAGCTCCAATGCAAAGAAGAATAATCAATGAAAGGCAATTGTTACTTCAAAATTTACTTCATTCCTCAACTCAGATCAGATCAGATAGAAGGAGGGACAGTATTTGCTGAAGTCAGAAGAAGGAAAAGCTGAAGAATTCAAAAGCATTAAAAATCTACGCTTAAAATCTCCAGAAGTGCTACTTAATAATTAAAAGGATAATTGGTCATTTTGTTGATCATGTATTTAAATCATCCATAGTTGTATTTACAATGCTGTTGTTATTGTAGAGGAAAACTGGAAGAGAAAGGAAGTAAAAGTTTGTTAGTGGAAAAAAAATTATTGAAAAAATTGAGTGGAAAAAATAATGTTAAATCAAATGATTTTGAAAAATATGGTTAAAGTTGAATGTAATTTCAACAAGCCCTTTTGAAGTTTGAAAGCAAGAATTAAACCAATAATATCAAAGCAGAATAATTTTAAAAAGTAATATTTGCTATAGCCATCACAAATGAACAGTTTTTGACATAACATTTGAAAAAGAGTTTTAAAATATTATAACATCTTAAGCAATTGTAGATCTATCTAGGAATATTCCTAAAAATAGGAATCAGTTGCATTACAGATAGATAAGGATGGATAAAGCATTTATTAAGGGCTTATTATGTGCTTGGCATTGTGCTAAAGTGCTGAGAACATATACTTAAGCAAATACCTTCCACCCCCCAAACAACAAAACAACAAAACCAGTTCCTAAAGAAGAGTATCTTTGAATTGGAGAAGATAACATGGAAAAGGAAGCTGAAAACCATGAAGTAATGAGGTGGATGGGAAGGGAGACAAGGGAACCGTATGTGTGTGTGGGGGGGAGGAAGGGGGAACAAGGTAGAGAAGTCTGGAGAGTCAGGAGCCTAGCTGGGAGAGTAGTAAACATGTTTGGCTTGAGTACTTCCTCAAATGGAACAATGGGCAGGACTTCATCAATGATAGGAGGGGGCCACAGAAATGGAGGCATCTTCCAGGGTGAGAAGGCTTCTGGGGAAGTTACATCTTTCAGGAGGAGAAGGTTGCTGGGATGGAGATGGAAAAGTGCAAAGAGTCAGAAGCAAAGCTGGGAGAGAAGTGAGCATAGTTGGCGTGGGCACTTACTCAAAGAGAACTTTTGGGGGAAAATTTTCCAACTGGAGATGATGGTTGAGGCTATCAGAGGTGCACAGGCATCTTCCAGGGTGAGAACTGCTTGGTAGAGAAAAATGGAGAGTCAGGAGTAGAGCCAGTAGCAGGCTTAAGACCTTTGGAAAATCACTGGGAAATCACATCAATATATAGCCAGTATACATAAGAGAAAACTTGAACACAAATTAAAGGCAAAAAAAAAAGGAAACAGATGGAATAGAATTCAGAAAACAACATATTAAAAATCCAGTAATTGAAAGTGAGCATAAAAAGCAGTATAAAGAACAAAAGAAACAATTCAAGGGATTTATGTCAAGGGATATAACTGAATATACAGTTTCTCAGCAAAACTAGAAAGTGGAAGGTCAAGATGAGATCTATAGTAGCAGTGTATGAATTACTAGCAAAGTACTTTATCAGCTCCTTTGAGGCATACCTAATTTTACCTTTCTTAATAGAAGTCATTACATATTTATTATCAAAAGAGGAGAACACCAGAGATGAACCCAAACAGGCTAATTATGTACTTATATTCTTTATACAAAACATCGTATGAATAAAAAAAATCAATAAACACTCATAAAAAAACAACATATTGACTAAGAATCAAAAGGGATGTGCTTAAAGTCCCAAGGTTGTAAAGAACAATTCATTATCTATTGAGTGATTATTGAACAAGTTGCCTGAAAGTGCTGTAACACTTAATCTACCTTTATGGATTACAGTAAAGCCTCTGATACAGAACTAATTTCATGGCTTAGTGAAGTATTACAAAATATATAGAATAGATCTGGTCACAGTGAGAATGCCAGCATATTTGATGTCTACATGAAAAACTATTCTCTATTTAAAACACACCACCGAAACAGCTATTTGATGTAAAATGTTGCATTTCCCAGAAAGACAGTATAACTTCTGTGTATGTGTAAATCCACTGTCATCATTCTCAAATAGAACTGTATATGGCTTTCAAGTCAAATAGGGAATCATACCAAAATATCTTCTTAATCACATGAAGTGAATGGATGGCATCAAGTTACATGTGTCTACTGAAAAGCACATTATACAGTTAGTTTATCTTATGGAAACTTTCTCCATTAATATCAAAATGTCGTTTGGCTTCAGTAAGTATAAACATTTTAGTGAATGCTAAGGACAAGTAAGGACTGGAGACTTTGAGCTTGACTTTGGAGGTCCAATTAAACCAGTGAATGGAGACAATAATTATAAACACCATGGTCTTCTCCACACAAGATACATTGAATATAAGGCTATGAAAGAGAAAGCTGAAGCTTAATCTTTTCAGAGACTGTGGTATTATGAAATCAAATCTTAATGGGAATAACATTTTTAGAGCCATTCATATCTGCACAAAATTTCAAATTTAACATATGCTTTTAACATGGTAAATTGGATGATATTCAATGTAGGTGTTCAAATGGGAACTTGTGAAATGCTAATGAAGCACAGAAATTATCTTCTCAATGGGGTTATAGAGATTAACATTTCCTCCTCAAATAGATGTATTCATAGTCATGATTAACATTTTAGAGAGAAAAATTTGGAGAAATACCTCCAGGACAAACAATTAATGCAAATTTAACAATTGCAATTTCACAAAGTAGTAGTAAGGCCTGACAACAGATGTGTCCCTGGATTTTTAAAATATAATCTAAAGTGATTTTTCTCCAGATGGTGTCTATTATATAATCCAAATGTTAAGGAATGAAAAATATTTATTAAGCACTTACTATGTGTTAAGAGTAGAATTAAAAGCAATGTAAGCAACATCAATATGAATTTAACCAACAATATGTTGACAAAGTAGAATAAAATAAATGGTTTAACCATTCATTTTTAGAAATAGAAATGGTTATTCAGGCCTAGGTTATTCCTATAAAAAACAGGAACTTGATTTTACTGACATGCATATTTACAATGAAGGATAAAAGTCATAAAACATATCACTTCAAGTTGCACCTACCATTTACATCCACTTGTGAACATAATTATACATCAGAAAGTAGTTTTCCTTTATGAACCAACAGACGAAAAATCCCCAAAACATCCTTAAAAATCCAGCAAATAAACTGTATTGGAAGCATCATTATATAGAGCATTATTACAGAAAGAATTGTTGTCTATATTATTTCTGGCAAAACTATTAGCCACAACTTCCTAGGCAAAACATTGATCTACAAACATTGAAGAATTTTTTTTCTTTTTAGAGTCATGTCTTTGTATCTTGCTTGTCCTAGAACCAGTGGCCTGATCCCAATACAAATCAGCACAGTGGTTTTAACTTTTATTTTTACCTTCCCCAATCCTTACCTCCATAGGTTACATGGTGTTCTCCCACTTCTGGAGGATCACCATATTGGTGTTAGACTCAGTGCCAATACCCAATCAGCTTTAACTTTACTTCCTCTTAGTACTTCTAAATTCAAATAATTCATAATAATCCATAAGCCTTAGAATCCCTGGTAACAAGACCTATAGGTGTATACCGCCATGTCTAGAAAGAACATTTTTTATCAAGTTGCTCTACTGCGTACTCAATCTCCAAACTACGTGGAATATAAAACTTTCAAAATATAAAAATTTAGTAGAAGAAATTAAACCATATGGTAATAGGAAGACTCAGGCACTATTGCCCTGGAGTTGTCCTGACACTCTTTAAGTGAGTCTATAGAAGATGGTTCAACACAGTTGCAAAAGGCAGTCATTTTATCCATGTTGCACAGTGGTCCACAGAATATTAAATATTAATAGCAGGATATAGACATGTATAGGAACCACAGAAAATGAAAAGAATCAACATTTACTAAATGCTTACCATGTGCTAGGTATTGTACTTAGTGCTAAGGGTATAAAGAAAGGCAAAAGTGGCCTTTGACCTCAAGGAGCTTACAGTCTAATGGGGAAGACAACATAAAAGTAAATAGGTAAACTCAAGATAAATAATGAGAAATGTAAAGTAATTAATGTAAATGTAAAGAGAAGGGAAGTACAAGATAATACTATAGTAATGATAACATATTTCTTTAGATCTATAATATTTAGAAAACACTTTCTTCACAATAACATTTTAAAGTAAGTAATTATCAGTATGATTTTCAGATCCTTTAGCAATTGGCAGAAATATATTTTTTTCTGGGAAAGCAATGTTCCTCACTCCATATACCTTCTTTACCCATAATACTAATTGTAGGCAGCCTCTGTGTGAAGCAGATATTTCTTTAGTTGCTATTATTCATTTTTATGGTTGTCTTGTGACATCTTCCTAGGAATATCCCTTTACAATAAAGCTGTCATAACATTGTACTTTAGCCCCAAGCATTCCATAACTTCACTGCAGAGCTGGTGAGGTGATGGTTTTAAAAGGAAAAATTGAAGCCATTCTCTTAGGAATAATTAGAAGCAAAGATCCCAAAGGCAAAGGAACCATGAAGAGTTACTGGCAGAGAGACTGATAGTTACATTATAGTGTTATGGATAAGAATTTTAGTGTAATAATTAGGTTTACTAAAGAATTTGGAATCTGTAGACCAATTTGACGAATTGTAGCTGTTCTATAAACAGTTAACTAAAAATACCCACAAATGTCAATATTTCTATAGACAATGAATAACAGAGGGGCAGCTAGGTGGCACAGTGAACAGAGTACTGGTCCTGAAGTCAGGAGGACCTGAATTCAAATCTGCCCTCAGACACTTGACACTTACTAGCTGTGTAACCTTGGGAAAGTCACTTAACTTCAATTGCCTTGCTCTCTCCCCCTTCAGAAAAAAGAATAACAGAAAAGAGGGTTGCATATGAAATCATGCAGTATTACTGCATGATTTTTAAAATAAATATTTAGAATGATAGTACCCATACTGCCTTGTCAGAGTCCCCTTCTGAACTTCCTCCTCTATTTCATGCTTCTTAAAAATGTTTGCATTAGTACTATTTTCATTCTTTTCTCTTCCTTTATTGCATTATCACTACCCTCCCAACCCTACACAAATCTCCCTATCTTCAAATAAAAGCCATCTCCTGTAACAAAATGTACAATCATGATCTATAAATACTTAGGTCCATAGAATGCTAACTGGAAGGGACTTGTAATAAAGTATGTGATGGCTGAGTATTGTGAACAATGGTAAAAGAATAAGGGTTAGAAGACTCAATTTACTAATTTTTCTTTGCTTCTGCTTTTTGTACCAAGGAAAATGGACTAGAAAACTAAGGAAAAATGGTTAGCAGGTAGCAGAAAGTCTTCGAAAGCAAGAAGATGATCAGGCCGCATATAACTCTAAATGAGTTCAAGGAACCAGGAACTCCTTTTAGGAAAGTGAAAAAAGATGATCATGATAAAAAAATGGCTAGCATTTATTTCAATTTTTAAGTTTTATCAAATGTTTTACGTATATTATCTCATTTGATCTTCTCAACAGCCCTCTGAGGTAGATGATATTATCATCCCTGTTTTCAGATAAGGAAACTGATACTGAGAGAGGTGAAATGACTTGGATAGGATCACTCAGTAGCTAAGTGTTAAAGGGCAGATTTCACTTCTAGTTGTTTTGGTTTTAAGTCAAATACTCTGGCCACTATGGCATGTATCTGCCTACTCAGATGTGACTGCTAAACTACCTTCAATAGTCTCTGAAAAAACTTTGTAAGTTGCAAAGTGTCACAGGTCTAGAGAAGGACAAATATACTCATTTTAATAAAAGGGGGGAAAAGGTGAACTCTATGAAATGTCCATTGGCAAATTTGTCTTCCATTCCCAGTGATATTCTAGAACATTTAGTAAATAAATGGCTTGTGAGTACTTAAAAGAGAAAAAATTCTAATAGCATTCATTACATAACTTTATAGTGTGAAATCTACTGTGCTGGGAGCTAGGGACACAAAGACAAAAGTGAATTAATTCCTGATTTCAAAAAGCTTACATTTTAATTGGAAAGATGCCATTATATTGACAAAGTTGATATAAAATGGAAAATGACAATTGTTGGACAGACTATAGCAAGAGAGGCATATTAATACACTATTGGAGAAAAGGGAATTCTGCTCCAGAAAGTAATTTGGAACCATGTCTGCAAAGTCCCTAAAATATGCATACCCAGTGATGCTAATAGTAGGCTTAGTAGTGGTACTAAGGAGTCCAAAGTACTGGTACCAAAGAGATCAAAGAAAGAGGAAAAGGACCTACATTCACAACAGCATTTAAAGAAGCTCTTTTTTCTTTCTTTTAGCAGTGGTGAATAAATAGAAACTAAGTGTCTACCAACTGAGGAATGTCAGAACAAAGTATGGTATTTGAATATAATAGAATATTAATGTGCCAAAAGGAATGATGAAAGCAATAGTTTCAGAAAAATCTGAGATTTATGTTCAGAGAAGCATATTGAATTGAGCAGGACCAGGAGAATATTTTATGTGGAGACAATAACATTATAAAGAAAAAAACAGTTTGAAAGACAAGATCACTGATTAATGCAATGATCCAGAAAGTAAATGACAAGGTATTTTATCTACCTTCCAACAGACAGATGGTTGATTAAAAATGTAGAATGTAATATATATTTTTTGGACATAGTCAATGTGGGAATTAGTTATGCTTGGCTATATATATTTGCTACAAAGTTTTCATTTTTCTTTTTCTTTTTTCCAGTTGGGGTGAGAGTGAGAGGAAGACTAGGGATAGAATTGAAAAAAAAGAAAGGAAGGAAGGAAGGAAGGAAGGAAGGAAGGAAGAAAGGAGGAAAGAAAGAAAGAAGGAAAGAAAGAAAGATAAAAGGTAAGTAAAACATTTTTAAATACACAGAATAAAAAAAGGGAGGCCAGAAAGAAAGAGATAATCAGTACAATCTTGAAAATTACAGGTTGAATTTATTGTATTCTTAAAAAGAAAAGCAAGCTCTATATAACAGGAATTTGCAGTTTGTATATAATCCTCTAGAAATGCTAGCTTTATTTGATGTTTATTAAGTTCAGAACAAAAATAATCAAAGTTCTACTTGAGGATAAATGTATACAACTAATTAAATATAAGGTAATATGTAGGCAGATCAAACACAAATAACTGGGGTGGTCAGGTTTCATACAGAAAGTGGTACTTGAGTTAAGTCTTTGAAATAAAGAGGTGAGGAGGGAGTATATTCCAAGCATGGAGAAGAGCTAATGAAAAAGTATGAAGATGAAAGATGAAATACCAAGTTCAGGGAAGAGCTAGCAGTCCAATTTGGTTGGAACTTAGAAGTCATGAATAGGAATAATATATATCTAGAAAGGTATACAGAAGCCAGCTTGTGGACAAGTTTAAAATATAGGCTAGAGAGTTTTTTGTTTATTTGTTTGTTTTTTTTAGGGGCAATGTGGAGCCTTTGAATATATTTGAGCAGGAAAGGGTCATCATCAAACCTGTTCCCTAAGAAGATTAATGTGGCAGCAGAGCAGATAATAGCCTAGAGAGGGGAGGAAATCATTTGAATATAAAATAACAATAGGCAATGTAGAACTAAACCATTCCTAGAATTTTTCCTAAAACTATAAATTAAGCCAAGTATATGCCAGAGTTGATTTTATTCACAAATATAAAAGTATCAAAATGAATTCCCTAGATAATAGAGTTTGTACTTTCAAGTCATGGTTTAAAACATTCAATCACACTACACATTATGAGTTGCCTTCAGTGGTATTTGTTTTCTGGAAATGAGTTTTGCACAAAGATTGCTTTCCAAACTGAAAGGCACACATACACTAATTATCCTTTATGATGATAGTTTTATAGGATTACAAAGTCACATACACTTGTGATTAGAACTAGACAGGTCCTTTGAATAAAAAAACCATAGAGTATCAAAGTAGAAAGAAAACTCAATATTCATCCAGTCCAAATCCCTTCTTATTGTAGAAACTAAGAAATAAAACTAAGAGAAACCTGAAAAAAACTTGTCTAAAGGCATATAGTTAAAGTAATAGATATAGAACTCACATCTTGGACCTCTACCTTACATTCCATGGTGCTTTTCTTTATACTGAGCTGATCTGTCTTGAAAAACTATGATGACTTCCTAAAACCATAAAATTATTGTCATCTTAAAAACCATAGGATTGACAGGGCCTTAGGAAAACATATATTGTTCAATGCCCTCATTTTATGGATGAAAAACCAAAGTCCAGAGAAGTAAGGTAATTTTCAAAGCCCCACATCAAGTTACTATGTGATGCAGCTAGGACTCAAACCCAGGCCTTTTGATTTTTATTTTTTCCCAATTTATAGGAACCAGAGAGACTTTATTTTCAGCTATTTGGAAACAAAATAGTTATGATGGTACTAGGTGACCCTTTGACTCTTTGTGTGAAGGATGCATGATTATCTGAATAAACATAGCAACCTCTATTGTTCACTGCTGTTGGTTCATTTCCTCATTAAATTTCATGGTTCAAAAGCTATTTAGGGTACTGATATTTTGGAAATCATTATAACTGTAGAAATTCTGTCTGTAATCAGATCATCCCCACCTTAGAAGAAAATGAGTAATGTAGTATCTCTCTTTTGGGTTGCCCTTTATATCTCTTTATCCCAAACTACATACTTAAAGGATTGGAGACAGGTGATAAAGGTTATATTTCCTAATAGTAGGTTCAAATCAAATGGAAATACATAAATATTTAAGGAATAGGTTTCCATTTGCAGAGCACAATCACTGCAGCCAAGGGGATCAAATCTTTTATTCTGTCCATTATTCCTCTTGCTATTTGGAGGGGAAATGGGAAATGAAGTAATTGGAGAGCAATACAGGAAAAGAGAAGACATGCTGTGAACTGGATTCTAGCAATCTCTCTAACTATAGTCATTTCAATCTGCTTTTCTTTGTAGTCTGGTTTCATTGGTCCATCTGATTTCATCTCTCCCTGCCTCCATGTATACTATACCATGACATGAAGTCTCAATTTTAATTATTATCATTGATCTTGGTTGTAGGGATAATGCCCAGTCACTTAGTTCTCTGCCAACTTTGCAGCAGAAGCATGGTGCCAGTGAAGGTCATAACCTTCTCTTTATTTAGGCATCCTACATTTGGCTTCTCTATATCTTAGCTTCATGATTTTTGCCAAGAAGGAAGTTCTTCCATGGTCAAAAGCCCTGAAATTTTGGAAATTCTATGTCATAATTTCATGCTAACATTCCTATGCCATAAAATCTTCATGGTAATGTCTCTGGGGGAGGAGTTACATTTAAATGTAAAAGTTCATGCAAATTTAGATTAGTGAAATTTAAGATGTACTCATTACAAATCTCTTCCTCTTGAGAATGGAGAGTCTCGACATATTTAGAGAAAAACACACATAATATATAAATGTCACCCATTCCAATTTCTTCAAGATTACCATCATTACTGAGGAAGATGTCAGCTTAACTATTCCAGTTTTATTTCAAATTCAGTTTCCTGAAATGTGGCATTAACACCTGGATGTACACAGTAGAATGTTCCCTGAAGCAAATTGGGTAGTACATAAAGCCCAGTGAGAAAGTCTCCAATAAGACTCAAATAAATGGCCAAAAAAGGGCAATTGTAACTTGGGGCAAGAATCAGCCTAAATATTTGTGTCATCTGTCATAGTTTTAGTGTAAGACTCTGGAATAAGCCAGTCGTTTGATGTTTTCCTCCACCTTCATGTTGCACGTCTCTTGTACCATTCTCTATCTCTTCATTTGGAGAATAGGTAAAATTTCTTCCTGTTAAAATTTTAGTAATAAAAAAACAGAAAGAAAAAAGAAACTACTTTCTTTCATGTTCATTTGTCCTTGTTATGTCACTCTGCTCCTGATTGGATATATTATTTCCAGGTGGTTTGTTCTTTCTGATGGATGCACTAGATGATATTGTTCCAGTATCATTAACAACGTGATCAATAGAGGAGGAAAGCAGGAGTAAGAAGAGGAGGAGAAAGAGATGGGGGAAAGAATTGAAAAATTCTGCTCCCTTGTAGTGAGAATGAGTATTTTAACTTAGAATGAAAATTCCATTTTGTTTTAAGCCTCCATTTCGTTTAAGCCTCTATTTTGTGACTAAGTACAGGCATACTTTGGAGATACTATAGCTTTGGTTCTGGACCACCTCAATAAAGTTAATATTGCAATAAAGTGATTCTCATGATTTTTTGGCTTCCCAATGAATATAAAAGTTATTTTACACTATTCTGTAGTCTTTTAAGTATATAATAGTTATGTCTAAAATGTATATTCCTTAATTTAAAAATATTTTATTGCTAAAAAATGATAGCCATCATCTAAACCTTCATTGAGTTGTAATCTTTTTGTTGGTGGGTCTTACTGATGATGTTGATGCTAACTAATCAGGGTGGTGGTTGCTGAAGGTTGGGGTGGCTGTGGCAATTTCTTAAAATAAGACAGCAATGAAGTTTTATGCATCTATTGACTCTTACTTTCATGAAAGATTTCTCCATAGAATGTGATGTTGATAGCATTTTATCCACAGTAGAACTTCTTTCAAAATTGGAGTCAGTTCTTCCAAACCCCGTCACTGCTTTGTCAACTAAGTTTATATAATAGTCTTCAATATTTTTGTGTCTCAGGGAATAGGGATGTCAGATGAGAGGGAGAGACAGGGGAATGGCCAGTTGGTGGAGCAGTCAACACACAACATTTATCTATTAAGTTTGTCATTTTATATGGACATGATTTTTGAAGCCCCAAAACAGATACAATAGTAATATTAAAGATCAGTGATTGCTGATCACCATAACAGATATAATAATGAAAAAGTTTGAAATATTGCAAGAATTACCAAAGTGTGACACAGAGATATGATGTGACCATATTCTTTTGTAATAAGTGGCACTGTAGATTTGTTTGATGCAGAGTTACCAAACCCCTTCAATTTGTGAAGAAAAAAAAGTAATATCTGCAAACTGCCATAAAATGAGACATGGTTGTTAAATAAGGGTTTTTTTTTTCTATAGTAAGAAAAGCACTGAAGTGCTATAATTTGGCAGTGATGTTTATGTCCCCTAAATTTGGTAAATAAGTACTTTTGACATGTATGTGTTCAAATCTAGTAAATGACTGCCAGTGGTATATATATACCTCCCCCAGATTTGATAAACAATTGATAATGGTATGTGTATGTGTGTGTGTGTGTGTGTGTGTGTGTGTGTGTGTGTGTGTTATGTGTATGTTTGTGAAATCTGGTAAGCAGCATATTAAAAATCTGTTAACAACAGCTTTGATGGATAGTTTCCTTTGATCATAGGCATATTTGCCATAGATAACATGAGAAATTTTCCTATCAACAACAGGAGATAAACAAAATTTGCCTACTCTCACCATGACTATTCAACGTAATTTTGAGAGAAAGGGAAATATGTGGGATGCATTCTATCCAGGCTTTTGTTAGTAGAATAGTGATTCATACCTTGAAGACTAAAGAATTTTCTAGTTATTTTTTTTTTATCAGGAGGAGTTCTTTTGCCCCCCTCCCTTTAATCATACTCATTGTTTTTTGAAAATGCATTCGAATGGTATCCTTTGCTTTTACATCACCTCCTTGCAAACTGAGGCCTGGGGAAGACCTCAATTTAGAAAGGTCAAGTTCACCCACTGCATCCTGGGCCATCTCTAGTCATCTTGACTTTTGTCTTGATACTGTATTTTTTTTTTTGCCCCTTATTTCCAAGGCTTTATTGAACAGGATTACAGGGTTGTTTTAGAAAACGATAGTTCCAATTCCTTTCAATCCCCTGGCATGAAATATTGTATTCAGGGATGGAGACATACATACACACACACTCACACTCAGTGATGAAGACATACACACACCACAGCTACTAAAAGGAGTAGGTCCAGAATATATATCCACTTTAAAAATCCTTATTCATAGACCCAGTCATGGGCACAAGACTTATAATCGACCAGTTCTTCAGGCTTAAACCACAGGCTTATCTCCTTTTCAGCACTTTTTACAGAATCACTGCCATGAATGATGTTCCTGCCAACTTGAATGCAGAAGTCCCCACGAATGGTACCTGGCTTGGAATCAGCTGGGTTGGTCTCTCCCAGCATCACTCTGCCTGTCTTCACCACATTCAAGCCCTCCCAAACCATGGCTACAACAGGCCCTGAGTTCATATATTTCACAAGCCCAGGGAAAAATGGCCTGTCCTTCAGGTCAACATAGTGCTGTTTCAGATGTTCCTCTGAGGCCCGAAGGAACTTCATGCCCATGAGGCGGAATCCCTTCTGCTCAAAGCGTTTGATGATGTCCCCAACCAGGCCCCGCTGGACGCCATCGGGCTTGATGGCAATGAAGGTGCGCTCGGTGTTGGCCATGGTCCAGGGAGGATCGGGCTGGAGCAGGAGAAAGGCGTCTGTGGCTGCGGCAGAGAAGGCCTTGCTACTGTATTTTGATGACTCTGCAGGAGACAGTAAAGCTAATGATTTTGTGCAGGTCTGCCTTGCTTAAATCCAATTCACATGCAAGTCAAGGTTTCACCTTTGTGATGTCATTGGTCTTCTTTGAGAATAAACAGCAACAACAGCAAGCTTAGGTAATCAACCACCAACCAGTACTTAGATGTAACTTGTAAATGCCTTTAGCCAGAACCATAAGAGCCTATTGAAGGTTCTAATCATCATCTTGCTCTTGGGTCATGACTAGGGTAAACTCTTATATTCTTCTCATTTGGAAACATGAGCATCCTGTGTTCACTCTGTAGCAGTACTGAATAGTGATGTCACAGAATGACACCTCAAAGAGGGAGATAATTGCCTCTGGCTGGGTGGAGAGGAAACCTTATTATGAATACCAAGTAGAAGAGGTATGAGATATACTTCTTTTTTTTTTCATATAGTATGTTAAAGTTTATTAAGTGCTTTACAAATATTTTGTCTTTTATTCTTACAACAAACCTGGAAGGAAGGTGCTATTTAGATAAGAAAACTGAGGTAGGCAGAGAATAAGGGACTTATTATGTAGGGTCCAACAGCTAGTAAATGTCTGAGGCAGGGTTTGAACTCATATCTTCCTGGATCTGGGTCCAGTGTTCTGGCACTGTATCACATAGCTTCCTAATGCATCAATTATTGCCCCTCTACATAACAGCCCTTCTGTCTTTTGAAATAATCAGTCATGTTCCTCTCCAGTCTCCTATTATTTGGGGATAAGCACTCCAAGTTCCTTCAATCATTGATCATATGATACTGTTTCCAGTCCCTTCATGATCCTTGTAGATCCACCAGGATATGTTCTAGCCTCTTAATTTCTCTCCTAAATGTGGTGTTCATAAAGGAATCAATCTTCTATATAATGTTTACCTATAAGTTAAGCAATGTCTTAAGATATTGCAAAAAACAAAACAAAAGAAAAAACAAACAGAAAATGCTAGGAGTAAAATGTATCTTTTGTAAGTTCCCGTTGATGGATAATTTTGTTACCCAGTAAGTAGAATTCTGAAGATTTTAGTCAAGAATACCTGAATACAAATGTTATTCCAAATATTTACAAGTTGCGTGACCATGGTCAAGTTTCTGGGCCTCAGGAGATATACTTCTTTAGGAATCCATTTAGTGGATTGTTACTAGATGGCTTGATACTTGTTTTACAAAACAATTAGTAAAGTTTGATTGCCTGCAATGATGACTATAAGTCTTATTAGTGTACCATCAATCCTACTGAGTACATATAACAACAAATTGGTTTCACATGTGTACCCATGCATTATTAGATCCCTCTATTAGTGATTGCTTTTCAGGAGCTTGGCTCCAACTCTTGAACTGGAATCTTCAGCTCTGGAATTTGGAGCCCTCCACCACTAGACTGGCCCATCTGGAGTATGCTGGTAAATGTTTAACATCAAGTTCTATCAAAAAGTATACAAATGTCATACTTTTAAAGTTTAGTCTGCATTATTGACATTTTATGAACACTTTTTTAAGTTTGGACAATTAACAAAACAGTAAAATTGAGCTATTTTGTTAGTTTGCTGATTTCCAAAAAGTAGATGCTTACATGGAAAATTTAACAGCTATAACTGATTTGAGTTAAATCCACTGTTAACACCCCTATACCCACTCTTAAATTTCAGACTAAATTGGTGTTTTAAAAATAATTATAATGATAATAACAATGATTGTTAAGTATAGTCCAAAGAGTACCAAATTTGGTTTTCTTGGTCTAGGAGGAAATTTTCCTAGTAGCATGATTTGTCTATTTGCCTTCAATGTCAAAAGTCCTATAATCTTCTCAAGTTGATTAAAAGGTCATTCAGACTCAAGGTGAGTTGTAGGAAAATTCCTGACAATTGATTGATTAATGGGGGGGAGGAAGAAGGGTCTGAACTTTATGTGATTACATTAATTAGAGAGACAGAATCCCACTTACATTTTTCTTTCAGATCACCAGGGTTGAACCAGATCAGTCACCCTTAAGAGATGAGGATGACCATTAGGGATACTGCCCTAGGGAACTTCTGAGAGGCCCCTATACTTTTTCCTCTACTTTTTCCATGTCTTAGTTTTTTGTTTCAATCCTTCTCTCTTAGGCTTTCTTCAGTCCCTAGAATGACCCTTGAGGGTTTATAAAAAAGAAGAAAGGGAAGTTCTCTCAGGGTATTGCTGAGAGGAGATTGAGAAGCCTTTGCAATTGGTTCTCCCACTTTTTCTATTTACTGCTTCATAGGAACTTGAATTTCTCTAATTGTTATTGATTGGAGCATTTTTATATGGCTGTTGATATTTTGGATTTTTTTCCCTTTGAGAACTACTTGTGAATATCCTTTGATAATTAATCTATTGTGAATGGCTCTTATTCTTACATATTTAAATAAATTCCCAACATATTTTGGATATCAGGCTTTTGTTAGAGTAACTTACTGCAAAGATTTTTTTTTTCAGTCTCTTATTTTCAGTCTCTGGACTATATATCTCTGTGCCATTTTCAGCTTCTCACTCACTTGCCTTGTGTCTAATCTGTTGCCACATCTTCTTGCCTCTACCTTTATCTCTCCTATTTGTGTCCTTCTCTTTACTCTTACAGATTGTCACCCTGATGAAAGTCCTCATCATCTCATGCTTGGACTATTATAGTAGGTGACTACTCTGCTTGAATTCTTCCCCCAGCCTTGTCCATCCTCCATTCAGCAGTGATTTTCCTAAAGTTCAGGTCTGATTATATTGTCCTCCTACTCATTAGACTGAAATAGCTCTCTGTTTTCTCCAGGATCAAATATAAAATCCTCTTGGATTTTAAAACCCTCCATAGTCAGATCCCTTCTTACCTTTACAGTTTTCTAACATGACTCTCTTCCCCTTATTCTATCATTCTTACACAGGACCCTCCACTTACTAGATACATACCTTTTCACTGGATGTCGTCCTTGTTTGGAATCCTTTTCCTTTACCTCTGCCTCCTGACTTCACTAACTTCCTTTAAGACTCATCTCAAATCATAATTCTTGTAAGAGGTCTTTCTTGCACTCTTCTCAATTTCCCCTACTAATACTGCTTTCGCTCTGAGGTCACCTCTCACTTGCACTATATATATCACATATACACATAATCATTTTCGTGTTGTCTCTCCAGTTAGAACATGAGGCAGGGATCATATTTTTGCCTTTCTCTTCTTAGTCCTTGGCCCAGTGCTTTGTCCATGGTAAGCACTTGATAAATACTTATTGACATTCTATGCCTTTGGTTCTAAATTCCCTTCTAAGATCCCTCCAGTGCTAATAGTTCTCATTTTAAAATTCTATGTTGTGTACAATAGCTTTATATATTCCAGCTCTAATATTCCCTGGATTCATTTATGCTTTCATTTTTGCGTTTAAATTTCTATATGTAAATATGTAAGTATGTTTATAGATGTATAAACTTATGCATATATATGATATAGATGTATTTAAACTATCTATTCATATAGTTTAGCCATGCAAATAATTTTACCCTTTGAAGGTATCTATTTATCAATGTGCACACAGTGCTGGAAAAAAATAGATTTGCTTGTGGGAATCCAAGCTGAATACAAAAAGTTTGGCTATTTGACAATTACTGTGTTTGGCTGAATGTTGAGATTGCCTTTTTGTTGCCAAATGACCCTGGCTTTGTTTATATGTCCAAAATAAGTATGAACAAATAAGGAATTTCTTTGTCATAGTTTCAGGGGAAATCTTATTGTTTGCCTTATAAAAATAGACCATTCATCTATCTATCAATCAATAACCAAGTATTAAGAACCTTCTATGTACCAGTCATTATGCTAGGTTCTGGAATACAAGTGCAATGAATTAAACAATCTCTGCTCTCAAGGACCTTACATTCCAACAAGTATATACAAAAAAAGAAAATAAATACAAAGTTGTTAACAACAAAGTTGTTTGGGGCAGAGAGCATTAACAATTGGAAGAACCATGGAAGGCTGAATGTAGATGATGTTTGAGCTTTTTCTAGAAGGAAGAGAAGAACTCTGTAAGGCAGAAAAAATGAGGGAGCAAATTCCAGGTTCAAGGGATATCATGTGAAAATGCCCAGAGTCAGTAAGTGGAATGTTTTGTTTGAGGAAGAGCAAGGAGAGCAGTGTCACTGAATCATACAGTATATGAGGAGGAAGGAGTGTAAGAAGACTCAAAAGGCAGAAAGTCAGGTTAAAGGCCTTTTAACACCAGAGGGTTTTATTTTGATCTTAAAGATAATACAGAACCATAAGGGTTTAATGTGTGTGTGTGTGTGTGTGTGTGTATGTGTGTGTGTGTGTATGTGTGTTTATGTGTGTGAGAGATAGTGAGGAGTTGAAGGTGATGCCTAGCTTATGAGCTTGAGTGATTTGATGGTGCCCTCAAAAATAATAGAGAAGTTTTGGGGGAGAAGATAATGAGTTCAGTTTTGGACATATTGAATATAAGGTGTCTACAGGACACGTGGTTTGAGATGTCCTCTAGGCAGTTGGAGATGTGAAGCTGAAGATCCTCAGAGAAGTTGGGGTTGGAAAAGTAGATTTGAATATCATCAGTATAGAGATAATTTAATCCATGGGAACTAAAGAGACCACCAAATGAAATAATATGTAGAAAGAAGAGGGCCCAGGATAAAGCCCTTTGGGATACCCATGATTAATAGGTATGGCCCAGATGAAGATCCCTTATAGCTAAGTCATGTTATTATTTAATGATGAAGATATTGTGGAAGAGATTCCTATTCAAGTATAGGCTGGAACAGATGGCCCCTGAGGTTCCTTCCACCTCTGGAATTCAGGGATTGTATAATATTTAATGTTGTGTGAGTGGTGCTAAATAAAAATGTACAAAAATCACAGCCTCCCATCTGCTACTCCCAAACTGTTTTAATCATATTTTTCAGATTGAATCAATTTCTCCATCAAGAATGCATCTTTATTGCTTCATTCCTCCAGATACAAGACTTATAATCTTCCCTCTTCTAATATTGATGAACTGAAATGAAAATATTGAATAGCTGTTACACGTAGATTTTAGCTCAGAAATTCTTTGTTGTTATAATCGAGTGCATTTTAAAATTTAATTTTCTTTTAGAATGCCCTTTCATACTATTTTCCACAACATCCTAAGCCACGTTCTTAATTGTATATCCTTCTTGCTTTCTTTTCTCAATTCTGCCATTCATTTCAAATTGATATATTGACAAATCACTGAATTGGAAGTCGAGTCCTGCCTTATTCATGATTTTGCTATATGATCTTGGGCAAATTGCCTGATTTTTAGATTTCAATTTCATCTGTAAAATAATTTCAAAAATTAACATTTAGAGTTTGTGAAGTGCTTTACATATACAAGAGAGTGTTGCCAAAGTCCCTCTGAATGACTTAAGACTGATTAACTTTGTTTCATATAAAAAAGGTAGAAATGTGGATAGGAAAATGGTAGAGATAACTTTGCCCCTTGTTATTGGCTTTCCTCTGTGTCTTTTGGACACTTTGGGAGAATGGAAAGGACTTGGAGTGTGAAAAATGATGATCTCCTCCTCTTCCTCATTTTCCTTTCTCTTTTCCCCCCCTTTTTAGAAGACTGTTTCTTTATCTTGCCCAGGCTAGAAGAGCAGCAGCTATTCATGGGCCCAATCCTAATACTGATTGGTTAAGAAGCTTTAACCTGCTATGCTCTTCTGATCTGAGCTGCTTCTACTCTCCTCGTAACCCTTTCCTCCTGGGGGCTCACTATATTGATGACAAACTTACCAAGGGTATCTGATTAGTTTCACCTTTACTACAGTTCAGAATTCCTCATCAAACTCATGCAGTCTAAAAACCTCAGTCTCCCTTAGTAGTAAAGATTACAGATATATGCCATCATGGTCAGTCTTGGTGGTCTTTTTTTCTAAAAGAACTGGAAAAAGCTGACAGAGCCTAACTCTTTTCTGTAGAGAGAGCCAAGGATTTGAGCTGGTCCAAAAGCTGGAGGTAGTGGAAACTCCAGCCAAGTCACTGCAGTGATTGCATGTCTGGCAGAAGCTATGCATCCAACTGAGCAGCATCTGACCATGGAGACTATACAACCAACATGGTATAGGTCAAGCAACAGTAGAACAATATAGTATCTCAAAAACATTAGCAGCCCTGGAGCTGCCAATGGGAGTGTTGCCCCTTTGCTTGTGGAACTCAACCATATATATTCCCCATGTGTATGCCTCCTTACATAGTTCTTCATGTATATGTACATTGTTCTTATATGTGTGTCTATGAGAATGTGCCTTAGATGTGTGGGAGAAATGTTTCATCCCTATGAGATGTTTTGCTGCTATTTTCTTACTATTTGACTTTACTAAATCCCTTTTCTTTGAACTAATTATATACTTTTAGTGACTGTTAAAAGAAAGCATAATGGCAGGGTCTCCACTACAGTTTTACAGGAGACTCATAGAATATGTTGGTCTTGTTAGACATTGGAACCCACATCATGAGGTAGGAGGTGCTCCCAGATGTTATAAGTATATTATCTCATTTAACCTACACAACTCTACAAAAAGTCCCTATAAACCAGCAGTAATACTCTCCACTCTATTCCTACTCTATCCCTGAGGATCATGGGTTCAAAGTTAAGCTAGTTGGTACATAACATTTCCTCATCCTTCTCCCTTTGAGGAGTCCCCACCAAGTTTACTCTCATATGTGTGGCATAAGTGAAGGTTAATTTACTTCCTTGCTCCACCAGGATAAATCCTGATGTGTCTATGTTGGAATTTCAATCCACTTCTGGGCTGGGTCAAACAGGTTACTCCTTGGAGCTGGCTACTCATTGGACTCAGCTATGACTCTAGGCCTCTGGTTGTCAGTGGAATATTAGAAGGCTTTGACAGATCTCTTCTTCTGCCCAATACCTATGTGCTCTTTTCTCCAACCTTTTGTATACATACTCACTTTCAACTTAGCCTCTAAAGAGTCATTAGTCGTGGGGTGGCTAGGTGGCACAGTGAGTAGAGTGCCAGCCCTGGAGTCAGAAGGACCTGAGTTCGGATCCGACCTTAGACACTTAACACACACAAACAAAAACTTAGCCATGTAACCTTGGGCAAGTTACTTAACCCCAATCGCCCTCCAAAAAGCAAAAAAAAAAAAAAAAGAGTCATTAGTCTTTATGGATCTTCAGCAAACCCAATGACTTTTCATCCTCACATAGTCACTTATGGACCTACAGTAACACATGACCAGAAAATGACTCCCCAAAGTTCCATATGTTGGTTTGGCAGCAGGCAGCAAATATTGTGTACATTCTGCATAACCTATCAGAAAGGGGAAGAAACCAAAGAAATCAAATTCATACAGGGAACTAACAGAAAAGTACATAGAGGCCTGGATGATTCTGTGAGTCAAGAAGGTGAAAAATTTCCTTATATCTTCAGAGAAGAAAACATGGTGCAAAAAAGGGTAGAAATGATTGCAGTCATTCATAGGAGTTTAGCCAAACCTGAAATTATTGACAAGAACAACAGAGATGTCATGGTTTCTAAGCTGATGACTCAAATCATCATCTTCCCTGTTTATTTTCAGCATTTTGATGGCACCAAAAATGGGGAGGTAAATCCCTACTGAAATTTAAATATCATCTCTGGACATTAGAAACTTAATGGTTATTTCAAAAATTAGCCAAATTATAAGTTTATGCAGGGAGACACTAAACTCACTATGGACATCTCTACATTCTTGTTTCTGCTTTGGTGATAATGTGAAAAAGAAAGAAAAATTAGTTTTGCCACTGGAGTCTCTGAGTAAAAGAAAACATTTTAACTCAATCCAAATTGAGCTTTGAAAACAAACCATCTTTCATTAAACTTGCTATAATGGGAGAGGGTGAGCAAGTGGTAAATAGTACCACAACTCCTCCTGTGCCCTCCAACTTGATTTGGTGCTGAGTTTGTACCCTGACCCCTTCTGGGGAGAACACATGACCCTATGTTGACAGCACTTGGCACTTTGATATGACACAAGAAATCCTGGATTGTCCTTTGGTCCTCCCCTACTGTAACAGCAAGCACCCTAGCATACCAGTGGTGGCTGCTAGCACAGGTTCTTTGATCTGCTTTAGTAAAGGAAAGCAATTTTAAAGGAGTCAACAATCTTTAATTAAACATACATACATACATACATACATACATAAATTTCACTTAGTTCAGGGGAAAAAGTCAGCACCCTGAACTTCAGAAAAAACAAACATAAATGAAAAGGAGACAAAAAAACACAGAGAAAGTAGCACAATTAAACAGACAAACAGACATGGCTTCTAACTGTCTGACCACTATATACATACATAGTTACTGGAGAGAGAAGCACCAGCACCTGGGTTTTCAAAGCTGTAGGGGATCAACTGCTATCCAGGATCTCATCTGGCCAAATTACACAACTCTTCCCATAAGTGAGCCCCCAAGGAAAATCTCACCTCAGAATTTATATACACCCTTCTTTAGGGTCAGAGGACATTACAACCTTCATGACCCATTGCTTACTTACAAAGTAACAAAAGGTATAGGCCTTTCTGAAAAATAAGCCTCCCCCTAATCAAACCCCTCCTGTTGGGTTCCACTTGAGGCCCATTAAGGGGCAGGGGAGATCTTCAAATCCCCTTACCATTATATCTATCCAATCCCATAACAGTAGTAGGGAGTCAAGATGCAATTTCAGTTAAAAAGGAGAGGTCGCTTTTGACTGGTTGTCTTTTTTTCCTGCTTCTGGAACATATGGAAAGTATTACTCCTTCCTAGGTTTCTCATGAGATGTAGCAGCTCTTCCCCCCTCCCCCCCATTCTAGCAACATGGTGTCTGTGAATACATGGCATATAAACAAGCTGAGCCTTGACCATGGGCTCCTGGCTGCCTTTTCTGCTTTGGATTTCTCACTTGAACATAGGTGACTGAATGGTGATCCTGAAATAGAAATTTCAGACTTGGAGGCAGGTCATGAGTTCAAGATATAAGAACTTTCTGTAGTCCTTAGTTAAAACTGACTGGCAGCAGAAGAAATTTGTGCCTTGGAAGGGATGACCATCAGTAGTAGGAGATCAACCACAGTCTGGATTACCAAGACATGAACTTGGAGGGAATTGTTGGATAGTAAAGAGTTTAGGCGAAATATGTAGTATTAATCTGTCAGTTCCACATATTGCTTTATGTTCTAAAATTTAAATTTCAAACTCCCAGGAGGATATAATAGTTATATTATTGCAATAGCTTGTTCAAGCTTTTCTGTAAATGTGTGGGTATGGATCTTCTGTGTATTAAACATTTCTTTAGTGTAGAGGAAATAAAGAGCTGACTAATGTTTGATCTTTATTGTAAACCAACAATTTATTAGTGTGATTGTCTTTCCACAACCTCTCCATCACTGATTATTTTAAAATTTGGTCAGAATTTAACTCTATTTCCATTTGGGGCTGATCCACTGAAATTACCCTTTAGTTTTTCAGTCAGTTCTTAATTTGACTGACATCTTGCCATCCAGACAAACAGCATAGGAGGTCTAGGATTCCTTGATTCCTTCCAGGGCCAAGATGTTAATTAGGACTTGAGATCTGTCACTGACACTACACCCCTGCCATAAACTGGGCTGCTGTGTGTGTGTGTGTGTGTGTGTGTGTGTGTGTGTGTGTGTGTGTGTGTAAATGGGCTTTTTTCTATGAGCTTTTTTTTTTTGAGGAGGTGGGTAAAATTGTTCATGGTAAATATTAGTAATTGAGGGAAGCATAGTTTCAGTACAGATAAATTGTACAGGAGAGGGGCACCAGAGCCCACCAAATGCAGGAGTTATGGTTGTCTGAAGACAGGGCATGGGTTTTATCTACCAGGTGGAGTCCTGGAAAAGGGAGAGACCAATTTTAAGATTCAAGATGAAATCAGAGGTGGGTGGCATTCTAGGGAAAGAAAATAGTTTAAATAAAGTAGGGATAGGTTAGAGTCAGCTCCAAGTAGCATGTGTGAGCCAGTTGTTAAATTTTCAGAGTGAGTATTTGTTTTTCAAAAACTTTCGACCATTACAAATTGGTTTATTGTTTTGTTATTACCTAGACTTAGGAAAGTGGCATAGGGTATATGCATAAATTGTGCATAGGGTATGTGCATAGGGTATGTCCCAGAGTTCAGTTGTTAAATATTTACCCTCTTCTCCCCCTTCCCTCATTGCTCTATTAACATTGGCTCAGCAGAAAGCTCAGGGAATAAAGTCATGCCCAGACTGAAGGCTAACAGCAACAACCATAAATAATAATAACAACAATGAAAATGACATTTATATAGTACTTTATGGTTTACAAAGTGCTTTGCATCAATTATTTTCCTTGGGCTTCTTAATACCCCTGGAACAAAGGTATAGACATGCAAAAGAATGGACATACTTGTGGGACAGAGTGTTTCAGTTGAACTGGAGCCTTAAGGCTGCCATTGTGGAAGGCCTTGAATGCTAGGCAATAAGATAGGTTAGAGAAAACTTCACTCTGTAAGTAATTTAGAGGCATTGAATCCTTTTGAGCAGTCTTACAGGGTGGGAAGGGTATACTGGAGGGGATCTATTCTCTTGGATTCTTAGGATCTCAGAGTTAGAAGGGACCTAATTTAGGTTTTCTAGGGATAGGGACGTCATTGCCTCTTGAGGTAGTTCAATTTTGGGATGCGTCAAATTGTGAGAAAATTTTGTCCTGTGTATCAGTGACCACTTTGTGATTTCATTCCCTCTTTTTGTCTCTACACAGAGGCATTCAGACCACAGCTATGAGGTAGTACAAGACTGAATTTCCCATGGAGCTTAACTCTGAAAGATAAGCCTGATTCAAATTATCAGAACATCAATTCTCAAGAGATAGTTTTGCTAGATGCAAGGCAATTTCATCAGGATGTGCAGAGTTTGGTTGATATGAGGAGACTTTAGGGAACATGAAAGTTTAAAAGAAATCTTTTCTTTGAGAAATATGAAGCAAGAAAGGCAGATTGTTTAGAAGTGTAATTGAAGTGCACAGGAAACCAGAGATTCCATTATGTTCATGAGATCCAAAGAAGCAAGGAGAAAATATAAATAAGCCCTGATGGACTACAGAGACCATTTAGAACAATATTCAAAAGTGATGCTGGGGATGTCTGCATTGAAGGACTAATTAGACCCTGATTTTGGTTGACTCTGCTAAAGCTTAAACCATGACCCAGTCAAATGTTTTCCAAATACCCTGGAGGAAGGGAAGAGAGGAGTTTGAATTACTTTTTCAGGAATGAGTGATGAAAACAATATTTTGGTGTTCTGTTTTGCAGTTCTGTCTTGATTAAATATTTTTCTATTTTACTGAATGACTCAAAAAGTTCCCAGTTTCAACCTTGGTATGAGTTTGAGCCAGAGGACATAATAATTGTCATTTGAAATGTTTCCACATCAAACTGTTAATGTGAATCAGAGATTAGTGTCATCTTGGTGAAATTTGTGAGGGATGTTATTTGGGTATGTTTATTATTGTGATGTATAAAAAGTTTGAGAGCATAGTTTCTGAATAATTAGTCATTTTCTTAATAATGCTAGCATACTATTAGCATAAAGATGTTCATTTAGCCATCTTTCTTAGACCAAAGACTCCTCAAGGAACCCACTCAAAACTCAAATGCCCTTGAAAGAGTGGGGGTTCTTAAGGGTGGAAATCAATCCTGATTGTTTAACAATTAATTAGAGAATGAATATTATAATGAGAGATGGACCTATTTTAAGGATTTTCTGGGAGTAAATAATTCTTGCTCAGTCTTGGTCGAAGAAATTTATCCCACCTGACCAAAGGGAGAATCCACATTTTCCCAGACATATCTGAATGAAACACAGTGGGCCAGAATCTATCATTTCACTTAACTTTACTTTTTGAACAGATCTGAGCTCCCCCTCTCAATATTAGCCCCATACGTCAAAGGCTGCCTGAGCAACTCACAGGGGCTGACTTCTGAATGAGGAAGTGGAAGAAGGGAAAAACCTTGGTTCTAATTCAATGATTAGCTATATACAAGAGAGAAATAATTATTTTTTGGTGTTATATTTAGGAAATCTTATGATATTTATAAAGATTTTGAGTCAAGATAAGTAACTACTAGCATAGCACTAGTGGGGCATATTCAGCAGAAGGAATGGGAAGGAGTGAGGCTTAATTGCCTTGTTGCTCACTAACCCCCCCCCCCCAAAGTAATGAGTAATGAGAAGTCTTTAACCCCTATCTATCCAACACCCATATCAGTTCCTCATTCTTTATTTCTGTCTATCCCTTCTTGGCCTCCTGCACCAAATCCTGACTGCTCCCCATCATGTCCCTGCTCTCATCACTCACATTCTTCCTCCTTTCTTTCCTAGCCTATTGAAGTCTCTGCTTATACTACAGAAACACTAAAAAAGCATCAGTATACTCTTTTTTTTTAGGGAGATGTTATCCAGAAGATGAAAGAAATACTAGATGGCCCTGAAGAGACTGAACAGTTAAAGCTCAGTTAGTTAGCCTAGTTAACCTAGGTGTTAGTAGAGAGCAGATCAGACACCCTGAGATCAGCAACAATTTTGAGTAGAGATGGAAGGCTAAGATATTGTCAAGCAGAGATAATGGAAGATTCAGTGTGGAATCATGGATCGCAGCAGAAGTCATGCTACTTTCAGTGGAGTGCAGAGATAGATAGCAAACAGAAAGCATTAATAACTCTGCAGTTCTGATCTTGTGGAATACCTGGCTACATTTGTGCCTGGACTGTGTGTCCTGGTTTGTGTGCCTACAATGCATGTGTCCTGCTCATATGTGTCTTCTGGATGTGTGCCCTCCCCTACTAGTGGTAGGGTAACCTGTAGGAAAGAATACCCTGTATATTATCTCATGATTTGATTTGATATGCTTATGACTGATTAAATATCTTTTGCTTTGAAATAATGTGTTTTATAACTTGATGACAATAGCCAGATCTAGACCCTTGTATTCTGGCTGCTTTGTACCCAGGCATCTAAGAAAATATGTCAATAGTCTAGGCCTTAGCTCCCTGAACCAATTAAAATTTGAGAATAGTTTCAATACTTTTTCAGGAAAAACTATCCAGACTATGCATAGGAAGAGGTGTGGGGAAGAATACTTAGTATATTTCATATACCATCATCACCACTTGCCTAAACTATTTAATAGCATCCTTCCTTTGCCCCATGCTTTCAGTTTTTACTTCTCTAATCCATCTTCAATAAAGCTGCTAAAATCATCTTCCCAAAGCATGCTGCTCTGTTCATAAATCTCCAATGGCTCCACATTGCTTCTAGGCTAAAATACCAACTCTTCAGCTTTGCATTTAAAGACCTATGCAGTTTGGCTCCAATATGTCTTGCCATATTTCCATTTACTCTCCTTCATTCACTAAATATTCTAGTCTAACTGGCTTTTTAGATCTTCCAGCATTCCATCTCCCACCTTGGTACATTTGTTCAAGCAGCCTCCCATACCTGTAAAGCTCTTTCTTCCAAACTACACTCCTCTGAATCCTTATCTTCTTTTAAAGGCTCAATTCAGTTACTGTTTCCTGAATTAAGGCCATCTGTTTTTCTAATTCCCTGTTGTTAGTGTTTTCTCCCTCTTCAAATGACTGTATTTTCTTATAGCTGTATATATTGTACTCCACTTGCTTAAAAATATTAGCTCCTTGGAGGCAGAGACAGTTTCATTTTTTTTTAAATTTCCAGCACAGTTAGTACAAGGCACTAACACATTTGACAAATTAAGCTGAAATCAATCAATAACCAATCAGTAAAGATTTATTAAGCACCTACTATGTGACAGGCATTGTGCTAAGCACTGGGGATAAAAAAAGGCAAAAGATAGTCCATGACCTCAAGGAGTTTGCAAACAAATGCAAACAAATATCTACAAAGCAAGCTACATATGAGATAAATAGGAAATAATTTAAAGAGGGAAAGCACTGGAATTGAGAAGAAAGAATTCCTGTAGTAGGTGAGATTTTATTTGGGGCTTAAAGCAAACCAGTGAGGTCAGTAGGCAGAGCAAAGGAGGGAGAATATTATAGACATGGGAAGGGGAGGACAGACCGGGAGGCAGCCAGAATGTCTGGAGTCAAAAGATGGAATGTCTTGTTTACAAATTATCCAGGGGGCCAGTGTCACTGGATGAAAGAATACATGTGCAGGAGTAAAAAGTACTTTACTTTCCAGAAGTCTGGAAAGGTAGGAGGAGACTAGGTTATGAAAGGCTACAAACATAACATACATAGCAAACATTTTTTGTTATGGTCTTATTTGGGAATTGTTTATTCATATCATTTTGGTCACTTATTTGATGAATCATGGTTTTTGATTTCAGTCTTTTAATATTTCATGGTTATGAGGAAAATGGTAGAATGAAAACATAAGGTAGGGTACCACTCCCATCTTATGACCTCCATTAAACCAATAAAATGCTCCTAAATGGAATAAATACAACAATGAAAAGAAGAAAATTGAAACTGCCACAAATAGCTCTTCAGAAAAAAAAAATAGCACAACATAATTGAAGGTCAATTTATCAGTTCATTGCTCCTGGAGATTCTTACTCTCTTGTATCCCTGCCTATCCCACTGCTTTCAGACCTGACCAGGGATAGTCATACATCCCTCAGGTTGAGTGTAGTATCAGGAAAACTCCTTCACAAGTTCCCTATTTTTCTTCTCCAGCCTCTGAGATTGCTCTGATTCCTTCAAACTACTCTAATAGTGAGATTTCCCCCCAAAACACTGTCAAGAATATGATTATGTAAATTCTAAAAATAGCAGAAAAAAGCCCATGTGATTACTTTTACTACATTACAGATGTAGAAAATCTTTGATAGAATTCAGCTTTTATTGATGTAAAAAAAATACCCTAAAAACAATGGAATAGAAAGGCATTTCTCCAAAATCATCAAAAGCGTGTATTTCAAACCAAAAGCTAGTATTGTTTCTAAGGTAGACATACTTGAAGCCTTCCTGTCACAAAGGGAGGCAAAGTTAGAATTTCTACCTCCTCCCACCTAGTGCTTGATATATTTCTAGACATTATAGCTATTGAAATAAGACAATAGAAAAAGATTAAAGACATGAGCATCCTAAAAGAGCAGACAAAATTTGCCTCATATGTAGATAATATGAGGTGTATATAATAAATCCTACAGAATCTGCAAAGAAACTAATTGAGATGATTTAATAGCTTCAGTAAGGCAGCAAGATACAAAATAAATGTACCCAAATCATTAGGCTTTCCATAAATCAATTTCAGAAGATAGGATGATGTACTTAACAAACCCTACAGAATCAGTATGGTATTAGATATAGAAATGAAAAGTAAGGTATTGGGAAATCAAATTTATTAAAAAATTCAAATTAATCAATGCTGCATAATATTTAACTATAAATTTGCCAACTGAATAAATTTAAAAGCTATGCGTTTGGTAATCAAACCAACATTCTAAAATATAAGAAGACACTAACACTACACTACACTATACACACACACATGTCAAGAGTAAATTTATTTTATTCTCATAAAACTGTTTGAATCCTTTTGATTTATAATACTATTAAGTACTGGAACCTGTGTTGACCAACTACTAGGATTTAACACCACAAAATATATGACTAATAAACACTCTCTACTTAAGTTGTAACTTTATTAAAAAACCCCAGTATGTAGCAATTTCTAGAACTTTCCATGAAGAATTTCATAAGAGTATGTAAGACTAGGATACTTAGATGACAGAGATGAATGTCTACTGATCAACTGTCTCTCTCAAAGCTATTTGAATATTTACTAATCAAGCAGAGTTTTGCTGCATATTCCCAATTCTTCTAAGATGGAGGCACTCATGTGGGAGATGGTAGGATTCTACTTCTGGAAAAAATATGATGCATTCCCCTAGTATTTGAGTGGGAGCCGCCTCTTTAAAACTATCAGATTGGGTCTTTGTCTTTGTCTCTGTGTCTGTGTCTGTGTCTGTCTCTGCTTCTATCTCTATCTCTCTGTCTCTCTCTCTTCCCCCCCTCCCGAACCCCAGAAGGTCTTATTCTACCCACCATGCACTGAGTTGAGTGTGGTGGAATGTACACACTTTTAGGCCCTGCAGCAAACAAGTTTGGGTATTTTGATCTGTTTTCTTTTTCTTTTTCATTTCTAGGCATAGGTGGTGGAGTCTCTGAACCTGGGAGCTTAAGCCATGAAACATTGGATTCAAGATTCTGGGCTGGATATTTCTCTCAGACCATAAGGGGAGCCCTGAGGAGCCAGGGCTCTGGGGGACAAGACAAGGGGACTTTGAAGTTGGAATTTGTTAGGACGGTGCTACATAATGCCTGAATTAAGCTGAGAACCCAATTCTCTTCCCCTTCCTGGAGACTGAGATGGTATGGGGGGGGGGGGGTTATTCCCCCAGGTGCTGGGTGGAAGGTTTGAATATTTGTTCTTGTTATATCTTTGAAGCAAATATATAAAAACTCGTCTGTTTAGTGGTTATATAGAATTGAGATGTTTGAATTCCCTAAAATTGAGAGAGCATACCTGACAGGAACTTGAGACAGTGGCAGAGAGGCTAAATATCCCTGGGCCCCTTAAGGATTCCAGAAAACTCTAGTGGACAGGCGAAATATGATATTCTTGTCCTTCAGGTAGTGGGGGCCAAAGTAGACGCTGTTATAATAAAAAAATCTTATCTTTTATAGATGGGATTACTAAACAACTTTTAGTAATTGAAATAATTGCTTCTGACAATAGCAGATTAGTGGGAGAACCAGGACTTGGATCCAAGTGTCCTGGCTTCAAGTCCAGTATATCTCCATTTCCCCTTATTACTTTCAGGCTCCTTCAAGCAGGCTTTCAAAAAACCAAGTGTTTTCTGAGGTTCATTTATGCATGTGTAAAGCTAATCAATTTATTTTTTTTTTTTGTTCCTTGCTCCATTCTGAATGCCTCCTTTGCTCATACAATGGAGACAGGGATTATTAATGACTTGGTGACTGAGCAACGATTCTTTGGAAAGCAGAGGAATTGCCTGTTTGGAGATACTAATTCAAGCACAGCAGGCAGTATTTACATAATCTATTTGGTGTGCACTGAGTTGCAAAAAGTACAGCTGTCTCCTTGTGTCTCCTCTGCACCTCATACTTGGTTCCAGGAGGATGGGAATTCCAATGAATTGTGCTAAGTTGGCCAATTGACCTGTCAGAGTTATTGGCACTGGCTCTCAGTGGTGGCCAGAATGTTTCACTCTACCCTATATACCAGGAGGGTTGCCAGAGGAATATTTTACAGGATCTCTGCCACCTGTCTTTTACAGATTGAGAATGAGAGACAAGACAGGGACTTGGAAGTAGGCTCGGTGTTTGTGGGCTCTGTTACAAAATTTACAGGAGGAAAAAATACTCCGGTAAGAGGTGATAGTGACAGGAAAAAAATTGTGAGGGAGGGGGCTGATCATCACACTTGAGAAGCCCAGGAGTAAGATTCATTCAGCCCTTGTTTGAGAGTTAGGAAAGTTGGAATCCAGTCTAAGCTCTGCCACTAACTCCGTATGTGGCCTTGAGTGAATCACTTCTCCATTTTCTCATCTGTCAAAGTCATGGTAGAACAAGATGATCTCTAGGCTTCCTCTCCAGTTCTGCAATTAATTCTGTGATTTCAGAGGCTCTAGGAAAGAGGGCACCAGATTTTAGAGAGTTTGAATTTTAGAGACTATAACCTGTTTGAAGGAGGGAACTCTCTGTTGATTTAGTGATAGAAAGTGGTCACACTTGATAAGGTTTTAAGATATAAATGAGATGTGCCTACACCCTAATCCAACTGAGGTTCCAATACATCTCTATATTGGGTCAAGAAGGCAATGCTATGGTTGGCAGGATAAGCATGTTAGCCAGTTGAGATTGAATAACATAAATTTGTAGTGAACCTAGCCAACATGGTTTCATCATTTTATTCATCTTCGTTTAGCAGTACATATGGTAGGAGAAAAATTAGCAGTTTTGGGGAGTGAATCAAAGCTGAGGTTTGTCGGGGCAAGATCTTCAACAGGATAGGTGGCAAGAGATTAAAGAGAAGAAAATAGAGAGTTGAACTGTTTTGCCAAAGGGTCAAAAATAGAGGGAGGAGGAGACTATAGCTAGTGCAAGGGTGTTGGCCTGGGAAAGAATGGAAAGGTGGAGGGGTTGAAGGGCTTGATGAAGATAAAGAATAGGATTTGGGTTTGGAAGGCAGAAGGAGAGGTGGAATAACAACAAAATGTGATCTGATAAAGCAATTTCAGAGCTCGTGAATATGAAAGTACCTTTGGTGATAATGCCAATATCAAGGGCATGACCATTTCTGTGTACATCTGAAGTAGTGTAGAAGAGTAGGTCATGGAAAATGAGTAAATTGTAGAATTAGGAGATTAGAATATTTTCATGAGTATCAAGTATGATAAAATCCCCTAATAAGAGAGTAGGAATTGAAGGAAAGAGAAAGACTGTGAGTCAGGACTGAACTCATCAAGGAAGGGAGGAGTTTCCTGGAGGTCAGTAGACAAGAGCCATGAGAATCTCGATTGGGTAAGAAATCTGGATTATGTAAACCTCAGAGGAAGAGAGATGAATTTATATTCAGTGCTGAAAAGAATGGCCAGGTAAACTGTGTTATTGGGAGGGAGACGGCTTTTAGTGAGTCCAAGAAGAAAGAGCAGAAAAACTTGAAAATAAAGGCAAGCTTGTTAGGCAGGAATTCCAAAAAAACACAGTGGAAAAAGTGGGTGGCATTCAGTGGAACTCTGGAGGGATTGGCTTAAGGGGATGGGAATGGTCATGGGGGCAGGGCAAGAACAGGGTTTGAATGTTGGCAGCTGGGGATTCAGACTCACTGGAAAGGGGAAGGAATGATGAGCTAGGAGCATGTTAATCACTGAGGAATGAGTTCAGGTAAGTTCATTGTCCACAAAGATTCAGTCTGAGGGTGGAGTTGTCCTAGGACACTAGGCAGCAGTGTGCAACTGGAAATGGGGAGAGGGACAATGTGTCTGGGTACAGGCAAGTTGACTGCTGTACAGTCTGGACAGCTGAAGAAATTGGCTAGAGGGGATTTCTTTATTCCTAACATGCAATTTCTGAAATGAAATGCCTCACAGAATCTTGAATCTAGAAGGGGCTTAGAGATCATCTATTTCATTATTTCTTGTTTTTTAGATGAGGAAACAACCCCCCCCCCAATATCTCCCCCCAAAAAAAAAATTTTCAAAGATTATTTGTTGAAGAACCAAAACCAGAACCCATGTGTTGACTTCTGGTCTAGTGATATTTCTGTTTCAGCAAACTATCACTTAATGATAACCAAAGAAATGATATCTTAGGGTGTTGAAAGAAATAAAACTATGTGAAGAGACTGGGTGATAGCTTGTGTGCTATGTTGTAGAAAGATATGTGGTATATAGTGGAAGGGATCCTCAGTTTCTTCATTTGTCAAATAACAATTGGCTTCTGCAATCCTCTAAAGTTTATATTTATCATCCTATTACCTCATTTTCTTTTTTGACAGAATTAGTAGACTAGTTGATACAAGAAATGCTATAGACATAAGGGCCATAGATTTCAACAATTGTATTTGATAAAATAGATTACTCTTGTGGACATAATGGAGTGTTGTATGCTAGATGATACTATTAAGTAGGCTCCTAGTTGGTTCAGTGACTGCACTCAAAGAATGCTGATTAATGAATCAGTCAAACTATAAAGAAGTCAATAGTGCAGTGATCGGAAGCTCTGTCCTTGGCCCAGTTGTCTTCCACATTGTTAATAGCAACTTTAAAGAATGTATAGATAGCAAGCTTTTAAAAGTTTTAAGTTTTAAAGCTGAAGATAGCTAATACACTGGAAAACGGAATCAGGAGTCAAAAGAGTCTCAACAGACTGGAACTTGGTCTATGAATAGTAAGATGAATTTTAATATGGATAAATGGAAAAGTCCATATTTGGATTAAAAAATTAACTGTATGGGGCAGCTAGGTGGCGCAGTGAGTAGAGCGTCTGCCCTGGAGTCAGAAAGACCTGAGTTCAGATCTGACCTCAGACACTTAATGCACACACAAACAAAAACCTAGCCATGTGACCTTGGGCAAGTTACTTAACCCCAATTGCCCTCCAAAAAGCAAAAAAAAAAAAAATTAACTGTATAATATGAGGGAGCTGGGACTTGAGATTAGATGTGAAAAAGAATGCAATACATATTAGTAATAGCTTATATGATCTTAGGATGCTTTAACAGAAAGATAGTGTCTAGTATTCAGGGACTCTTAGCTTATGTTCTATAAACTTAGTTATTTTTTTCTTTTGACCTAGAAAGAGAGGACTACTTTGAAAAATCATGATATAATACTGGACCTGGAGTCAGGAGAGACATAGTTTTGGGTCTTTACCTGGCTCTGTGATCCAAACAAATTGTCTCACCTATCAGTTTCTCTATTTCTGCACCTTATTAGTATGGTAGAGTTAGAGTGAAGGGATAGGGGGATAGGGGTGTGTTAGTAAATGTTTAACAACAAGCTCTCTGAAAAAAATAAATCATGGCACCTTTAAGTTTAATCTGCATTATTAACATTTTCTCCAACACTTTCTTAAAGTCTAGATCATCAACAAGAACAATAAATCAAGCTGATTTGTAATGTTTGCCAATTTCCTGGGCATAAATGCACACACAGAAAATTTAACAACTATCTCTCTCCAGCTAATTTGTAATGCTTGCCAATTTCCTGGGAATAAATGCACACACTCAAAATTTAATAATCAGCTTTCTCCAGCTAGTATAAATTGACTTTCACACACCCCTTTTAAATTCTGGTATAGGAATGGTATAAGGGACCATACTTGTGATTTCATTCATTTGTCATATGTAGGAAATGTTCTAGGTAGGAAACTCTTTGCCAGGTTTGTACCTTCTTTTCCAACAATAGCCTTAGAGAATTGCCTAGGGATCTTGAAAATTTGATTTGCTTATGATCACATAGATAGTATATCAGAGTCAGGACTTAAACCCAGGTCTTACTGGTTTCAAGATTTTTTATTCATTCTGCCAAGTTGCTTCACTTTGGTATTCTATGTTTTTATGGTTCTAAGTTCATTTCCTTCTCTAAAATCTTGTGGCTCCTTGTAAAAACCACCATTGACCTTTCTCCCTTATCCTAATACCCAGTATTTGTTTCACTGGGTCTATTGTTCCCACCCTTCCCCAATCCCTCATACTTTTAGTTATGCCCAAGTTTTTATTCTGACAATCAGGGCTCTTTCTATTCCTCACAGGGTCAAGCACAATCTGAATGCTTCAGAGCCCCTGGATGTAGGTGTTGATAGTGTGTAGGCACTGAACAGGATTATCAGAGAGCAATGACTGAAGCCTCTTTCTGCTGGTATTGAGTGATTCAATCAGTTACAGTTCCCACCTGTTACTATCCAGACATTTCAAATCTCTTCCCTCAAACCACAATTACATTTTTACAGAAATAATGCCTCTCAAAGGGTGAAATTAGATCCTAGCATCAAGGACATTTAGCAAACAGAGAAAAAAATCTTTGCCATTTAAAATTACAAATATAAAGCCCAATTATATTCTCTGTAGGAAGAGCCCTTTCTAACTGGAAAACTCTAATCAATTAATCAATAAACAATTTTTAAGCTCCTCCTAGGTACTTGGCACCATACTAGGTGCTGGGGATACAAGTACAAAGAACTGAAACAATCCAATTTGCAATGAATTTATATTTTAGGTGACAAGCACACACACTCACACACACACACACACACACACAGAGGCAAGTATATATATGTATATATCATAAAGTGAATAAATACAAAATGGGGCACTTGTACCTGGAAGATCAGGAAAGGCTTCATGAAGAAGATGATGCTTGAGTTGTATCTTGAAGGAAGACATAGGCAAAGGTTAAGAATAGGAGCATTCCAGAAAAGGAACTACAAAAGAGAATGGACAGTGAAAAAGCATGGACATAGGAGATGGAGTGTGGTGAGTGAGGATAGAGATAAGGCCAGTTTGGCTGGATCAGAATATGGGAGGGGGAATAATATCTACTGAGGCTGGAAAATTAGACTGGGGTCAGATTATGTGGAGCTTTATAAGCTAAACAGAAGAAGGGGTCTTACTCTTGTTTTGCATGTCACAAATTCCTTTGGTAAAAGCTATGGATGCCTTCTCAGATTAATAGCCAGACATCTCCAACTCTTAAACGTTTGTTTTCCTTATAACAATTGTATCAGGTTGGAGAAGCGAATATTATTCCCCACCTCTCCTTTTACAGATGATGCAATTAAGAACAACCTGAAGTGCTTTGCCTAGGCTCACACAGCTAGTAAGTGGCAGACCCTGGATTCTTACACAATTTATTCTCTGCTTTATGGTATAGTTATTGTGTATAGGTTTAATCTTGCTTTTTAGTCTGTGAATTCCCTGAGGACAGGAACTGAACTTGGTCTTATTTATCTTTGCATCCTCTTATTTACTTTCCCATTCCCTCCCCTCCCCCCCATTACCATATAGTTCCTAGGATAGGGCCTTGTATCTAATTATGGCTCAATGTTGAAACTTCAGCTGAATTTACAAAGAACAGGTGTGATGTACAGAATTACCCAGGTTAAAATCACTGTTAATAAGGACAAATGCAGAGAACATTGCTATCGTGATGATGTGAAATGAGAGTTGCATTGATTTCTGTTCCTATTAAGCAGTTTACTGATTCAATTCCCTTTTGTTACTTGGCACCTTTCCTAGAGATGAAACAGCAGTTATATTTGAGGACAAGACCCAGGCTTAACAGGCTTCCAGGCCCAGGATGCCAAATATGCTTGCTTAAGCCATACATGGTGAACTTATTCCCTTCCCGGCACTTCAGCAGAAGACTTCTGGAGCACAAGTTAGAAAAAAAAAATGCTAGACTCACAGTACTCAATAGCAATCAGTAAAGGCCTCTTGGTTTTATGGAAATATTGACTCTCAGATCTAAAAGGGATCTTAAAAAATAGAATGTTGGAATAATGAACAAAATGTTAATACACAGAAGGGACCTTAGAACCATAGAATGTTACAGCTGGAAGCAGTCTTCGAATCATAGAGCCACAGAGGGGGACAGTAGAGGGAACAGGAAGAAAGATGCCTTAGAATGAAAAATGTAGAGATAGAGGGTATTGTAGAACATTTTTTTTAGACTATAGGACATATGAAGTGGTTCTGATCTGGAGGCTTGTATTCCTTTCCTACATCTTTCAGGAGCCTTTGGAACAAAAAGTACACAGTATCTGAAAATGTCTTTCTAAAGGCCATTGCAGTAGCACTCAAAGACATTACTATCCCTTGACTTTCCAGATAAGAAGGACTGAGAAACAAAGAGAAGGAAGAGTTTCCCTGATGGGCATGATATTCTCCATGGAGCGAGGAAGGGATGCTGAGTAACCTTTTTTCCACTTCTACCCCACAACTGCAGTGCTAAGTGGATATGAGTCAGACACTAGTGCGAACAGGATTGATTACAGTGGAGGGAGTGAATTCCTATCCAGTTGAACAGCGGAGTGAAGTACACAGAGAACTAGTGTGCAGGACTTGAGGTTCCCACTGTTTGAATCAGTGGAAGATGCCCAGTTTGCAGCTAGAGGTGATGGCCATGAGTGATCTGATTTAATCCCTTGGAATTACATTAAACATTTGAACTATCAGCATCTCCCCTCCAGCAGGGGAACTCCCCTGCTTAAGATCCCATCATAGAGGTTTAAACAGTTTTTTATTCATTTTGAACTTAAATACAAAAAGACGAAAAACTCTTCAACATTTCCATGTACACAGCATGACATGAAGAGAGAGTTCATTATATAATCATGAATTTCCACTTTAGACTGTTCACTTTTTAAAAAAGCTCTGTACTAAATACTACATATTGTTTTCAAAGCTACCCTGTTTTTCTGTGCTTCCTTCTAAGTTTTCTTTTGTTCTCTGCTATGCACCATTTTTTCCTTCTTCCCCCCACCATGCCCTAGAGAAGGCTACAAGTACATGCAAATATTCATCCATCCATCCATCCATCTATCTATCTGTCTATCTATCTACCTATCTATTTATCTATCTCTATATATCACCATACTATACATTCTTTTGTTTATGGGTTCTTTCTCTGGAGCTAGATAGTATCTTCTTTCATAGGTCCTTCAAAGTCCCTTCTATGTATTAACATTTTGTTCTTTGTTACAATATTCTATTTTTTAAAGATACCTTCTAACTCTGTGAAGCAGTCATTTAAAGTTGTTCTTAAGACAAAATTTCTGTTACTATGTACACATATTCTATTACACATTGTACACTAGATCACAGAGTTAGAAAGAAGCCTTAGAAACAGAGACTACTGAATTTTGGAGCTGAAAGGAACATTTGAAGATAGAATGTTAGAACTGGAAGGAACCTTCAAATCTAGAATAAGAACACACTTTGCTGCAACATTTTAAAGTTCATGAACCATATTGTTTGCAAAACATTGTCAAGTTAGCATTGTATTTCTATCATTCAGAGAGGTTAAGGAGCTACTATTGTGATAATATGGAGAAAAAATTGCAAACCTGAAAGCCTTTTGGTAACTTTATACCATTACCTAAATAATTTTTTTTCTTTTTTGTTTTCTTCCTTGGAAATAACACACTGTAATGGAAAGAGTGCAATCCTAGACTCTGGAGAGACCTGGATTCAATTCCCACCTCAGATACATACTAGTTATATTATCACAGGCAACTTAGTGAACTTCTTTAAGCCTCCCTTCCCTCATCTCCAAAAAGAATGATGATAATAGTACTTCTTAGGGCCACCATGAGGATCAGGAGAAATATTTGTAAAATGCTTTTCAAACTTTAAATGCTATGTCAGATATTATTATGTGACTTGCCCAGGGGCACACAACTGAGAACCAATTTTCAAATCCAGGACTCTTGATCACAAGTTGAGATTCCTTTCTAACATATGACAACTTTCTCTATCACTGAAAAGGACCCCAGAAATGAGCTAGTTTAATGCCTGTCATTTTATAGACAAGGAAACTAAGACTCACTTTATGTGCAAGATCATATGATTAGTGAATGGCATGATTCAGACTAGAAAACATATTTTCAGTCTACTCTTTTCTTGGTATCATATAGCTAGGATTATTTTTTCTCATTATATCTTATAGATTGGATTGGATGCAGTCAGAGAATATCTTTGCATGCTCTATGCTTAGAGCTATATGGTGGAAAGGACATTTGTTTTCTATTGGATAAAATTATAATAATAATTACTAATAATTATCATAATCTAACAAATTTTAATAAAAATTTAGTTAAAATAGCTTAACACAAATGGCAGTAATATCTTGATTTATGTAGAATTTTCAGTATATAAAGATCTTTTAAATTCATTATTTAATTGGAGCATCCCAACAATCCTGTAGTATAGCTAGGGCAAGTATTATTATTCCTATTTTCCAGATAGAAGACTGAGATCCAAAAGGTTAAGGTCACATAATTAGCAAGTGGTCAAGCTAAGAGTAGAAACTAACTCCCTTTTGTAGTTCTCAATTCAGCACTCATAAAGACGTTGCTAAGGGAGCTTTCAGATAGGTTCTGAAAGTATGCCAAACCTGGTTTCTTCCCTAGGTTATTCTTAGGTTCATCATGTGATAGGGACCTTAGAGATTCTTAGTGCCTTAGTTTACATTCCCAGTGATATTCATAATGAAAAATAATTACAATGATAATTCATTTGTAAGTGCCAGTGTCCTTAACCTTTAAAGGGGTTGTCCATCAGCTTTGCTGACATAGAGAGAGACTCATTGATTAAATGAGGCACTGAAGTTTGTGATTCTCTTATTAGGGTTGTTCCATTAGAGGCATCTCAAATTGATGATGCCTAATAGTCTTGTAAGTATGGTTTAAGACCTTCTGAAATGTTTTTTCCTTCCAAAAAGGGCCATTGAGCTTTTGGGACTTTTCCAGATGAATACAACCCACCTACATAACCCTTTCTGACCCTTAATGTCACAGAATAATACAGGCTAATATAACCAGAATGGTAATATTTCACTACTATATTCATAGTTCTCCTGTTCTTTGATCATAGTTTCATGTATAGGAATGAAATGTAGGTACATGAAGTAAGTTCACCTGTTCATTTGTCTCAACTTTCTATAAGGAGACAAAAAAGACTGGTCCTTCAACTCTTACATCAGTTAAATAGGTTATGGAGTTCTTTCTACTTCTCCTTGTTCATCTCCCTCCCCCCACATCCCACTAATTATGTGCCATAGTGCCTCTTTGTGTAGGGTAAGGAATATTTGATCTTAAGACTGAAGAACTGGACCCCTATTTGAGCCCTATTGTATTACTGCCAGTGTAATAATGCCAAAATCACGCAACCTCTCAGAACCTTGTTTTCTTCTTCTGTAAAAAGAAGGGGAGAGAAAGAAAGGGATATGATGTCCTCCAAGATTCCTTACAGTTCTGAATCCTATGATCTTAGACTAATGATCTTTATTACCTTGGGTTACCAGCACCTTCTTCCTAAAATTGCTTCAATTGATTATATCACCTTCTTTTGTTTAAAAAACAAAAACTTTAATCCCTTGCCTTTGCCTTGGTAATAAACTCCTCATGATACCACTTCACTGTTCTAGGCTTATCATCCACTCCTCCATTCATGCTCCAGCCAAATTAAGCTACTAGTGGTTGCCTGAACATATCCCACATTTTCCCATGAAAGTGCATCAGCCCTTTCTGTTCCTTTTCCATTGTATTATCTTTATTCCTGCTCTGCTTTTCAATTCTTATGAATCATGCAGCCTTCAAAATTGAGGGTTTCTATGAAGGCTTCTCTGACTTCATTCCAAGTCAAGGGTATTCTTGTCCTTTTAGTTTATATTGTAGTCATCCATTATAGCACACAAATACTAATTAGACTGTAGTCATTGGTGAACCCTATAGTGCTTTTCTTAGTCATTCCTGCTAGATTGTGAGCTTCATGAGGATAGAAACTATGTCAAATTAATCACACATCCTTTGTTGCAACTGCTACAGGGCCCCACACCTGTAACACACTTTCATGGGAAAATGTGGGATATGTTTTTTTTTCTAATTTAATATATATTTTATCCCCCCCCCCCCCACCATTATATGTTAAAACAGCTTATAAGATTTCTTTTAAAGTTTTGAGTTCTAAATTTTATCCCTCCTTCCTTCCCCTCCTCCCCTATGGTAAGCAATCAGATATAGGTTATACATGTGCAATCATGTAAAATATCCTCATATTAGTCATTTTGTATAAGAAGACTTGAATAAAAGAAAAAGAATGAAAGTGAAAAATAGCATTCTTCAATCCGTATTCAAACAATATCAATTCTTTCTCTAGAGGTGGATATGGATCATGATCCTTTGGGATTGTCTTAGATCGTTGTATTGCTGAGAATAGCCAAGTCATTCACAATTCTTCATTGTATATTATTGCTGTTACTGTGTGCAATGTTCTCCTGGTTCTGTTTACTTCACTTTGCATCAATTCACGTAAGTCTTTCTAGTTTTTCTGAAATCATCCTACTTCTCATTTCTTATAGCACAATAATATTCCATCATAATCATATACCACAACTTTTTTAGCCATTCCCCACAATAGGTATCCCTTTGATGTCCAAAGATGACAAAAAAGAGCTGCTATATGTATTTTTGTACAAATAGTTTCTTCTCCGCTACCTTTTTATGTCTTTGGGATATAGGCTTAGCAGTAGTATTGCTGGATGAAAGGGTATGCATAGTTTTATAGCCTTTATGCCTGGTTCCAAATTGCTCTCCAGAATGGGTGGATCAGTTCACAGTTCTACCAATAGTGCATTAGTGTCCCATTTTTCTCATATCCCCATGAGGGCTTTCTTAATCCTCCCAGCTGCTACTGCCTCTCTCCTCCAACTACCTTATATTTATTTTGTTTACATTTGAATAGATTTATAAATGTTCAGTTTGACTGATACACATACATACACATGTGTATACACAGTACATATATACGTATATATATGTATGCATGCATATATATATACATATATATATATGTATATAATATTCAGTGAAGGGGGGGACTGTTTAAATTTCACTTTTGTCTTTAACACAGCACCCAACATTTAATAAGTGCTTATTATATGTTTATTGTTTTATTGGTTGAGGACTGTTGTTTACCATCAACTTTTTTTTTTGCCTTTTGGAGGGGGCAAGTTAGGGCAATAGGGATTAAGTGATTAGTAGGTGTTAAGCATCTGAGGCTGTATATGAACTCAGGTCCTCCTGACTCCAGGGCCTGTGCTCTGTTCACTGTGCCACCTAGCCCCCCCAACCATTGACTCTTGATTGTCTGTACTTCTGGTATGATAGAGATGAAGGAGAACATGAGTATTTTGTCACATAGCTTTATAGCATATAACCTTTTGCCATAGCAATTGAAGAATTAACTAGATTGGCTCAGGTATTGAGGACTTCCCCTCTCCACCCCCTGCCCCAACTGCTGGTAGAATTGTTAATGGAATGGGTGAGTTTGCAAGCAGGCCAACTTCTGCCTGCTAGCCTGAAAAGATAAATATACATGTATATTTATAGACTTAGGAGGGACATGATAGCTCTCTTAAAATATTTGAAAAGCTGTCATATGGAAGAGAGATTAGATTTGTCCTGCTTGGTTGCAGGAGAAAGAATCAGAATTATGGAGTAAAAGTTGCAGAAAGATTCCATTGACTCTATTAAGGAAAAACTTCCTAACAATTAAAACTCTGTAAGAGGGGAATAGATTGCTGTAGGAAGCAGTGAGTTCCTAATCATTTGGAAATCTTCATACATGAGCAGGGTATTGCTATAGGGGCAAAATTAGGACTTATGCCCAAATCTTCTGATGCCAAATCCAGTGCTCTTTCTATTGTACAAATTAACTTCTTACTTTCTACATCTGCTCTATGTTTTGAAATTGCCTTTTCTTTTACTCAAATCCACTTTCCATTTCCTTTGGTTTCAACAAGGACTTAGAATTCTATAGAAAATAGAATTTTAGAGCTGTCAAAATATTTATGTTAACCACTGCAAGTTCAGAAGAGTGAATCAAAACCCATATGATTAAGTTATTGAACCAAGATCCATTCATTTGACAAGCATTAGTAAGAGCCTGCTACTGGAGTTCTGTATAATTTGGTTACCTGAATGGGAATAGGCAGCCCAGCTCCATATACTTACTTCATAAAACAACCTGGAGTTCACACCAGATCAAATAATGACCAAGAAACTCACCTAGAAACTATAGTGACTTCTACTCCAGAAGTACACCAAAAGATCAGCCAGAAAGCCATGGGCATACCAACAAAGTCAGCAAAAGAGCAGCCAAATAAGCCCCAGAATATGGTGCTAGAAACATTTGTAGTCTGAAAGATTATATGTCCAGGAACAGCAAGAGTAGAGGCTCAAGTGGGGAAATGATGAAGAGGGATGTTTCAGAAAAACCTGGAAAGACTTGTATGAAAAGATGCAAAGGGAAGTAAGCAAAACCAGCAGAACAATTTATGCAGTAACAGCAACATTGTGAAGACCACTATGAGATGTAAGAATACCAAATGATGCAATGATTAACCACAATTCCAGGAGACTAATGATGATGCATATTACCTCTGTTCTATATTCTGATAAAGACATAATGGATTCAAAATGCAGAGTGAGGCATATATTTTTATATTTGGCCAATGTGGAAATTTGCTTTGAAATTTGCAAAATATTTGAAAAATAGAAACTATCTATGTTTGTTCTAAGAGTTTTGTTTTTCTCTTTAAAAAAAATGGGGAATGACATGAGAAGAAAATAAAATAAATGCTTATTGATAAGAAAAAAATAAAATAAAATAGAGCCAGTTGAAAAGATAAAGAAAAAGTTCATTATAAAAGAAACAGTCTCCTAAAAGACATGTTTAGTAAAAGGTTAGACAAGAAATACTAGGAATTCTAAGAGGTGGAGGTGAGAAGAATGTATATACCCTGCTTGGTGAACAGCCTGAACAAAGTCATAGAAATGACAGATTGACTGTCTTGAGTGTAGGAACCCCAAGCAGGGCAGTTTGTCTGGAAAGTAAAGTACACAAAAGAGAAAGTACAATAAGCCTGAAAAATTAGGCTGGAGCTAGCTTGTGAATGACTTTAAAAACCAAACAGAAGAGTCTGCATTTTGTCAGTGAAGACAGATTCACTGAAACTTCTTAATCACTAGACGGCCCTTTATCAATCTATCAAGTTGGTAGCTATGGGGAGAATTGATTAGACTGTGAAGAGATTGGTGGTAAAGACACTAATTAGGCAGTTATTGCAATAGTTCTAGCCATGAGGGGATAAGGGCATGGGCTAGGGTGGCTGTTTAGTAAATAAAATAAAAAGTGAGTAGAGATTTTGGGGGGAAGTAAAAGCAAAAGTTGGCATCTGACTGGATATGAGGTGAGTGATTGTGAAGGGTGGCTCAGAGGTTAAGTAACTAGGTAAATTTTAAGGATGATTGGGCCTTCAACAGAAGTAGGAAAGGAAAGAAGATGAGCCAGTCTGTGCAGCTATAGTTAATGAAAACTTAGCACAGTACTTGGCACACAGTAGATGCTTAATAAGTGTTTACTAGTTGACTGAAAGGGTAATAGATAAGCAATCTATTATTTGCTTAAAACAATTCAAAGTAGCCTTCTTATACTTAGCTCCCATTTATGTACTCTACGGTCCAATGACATTGCCTTCTTGTTATCCTGGAACAGGACACTCCATCACGTGATTCTGGGCCTTTTCATTGTTGGTCCCCAATTCCTTGAATTGTCCTCCTCATCTGGGCTTCCTTGACTTCCTTCAATACTCAGCTCAAATCTCACTTTCTGCTAGAGACATTTATCTCTGCCACCCTCCTTTCCCACATTCTGGGCTTAATTAACATTTACAATTTAATATTTTGTATCTGCAAATTTGTTTGTACATATTATCCCCTATTAGACTGTGAGATCCTTGAGGTAAAGGACCTTGTTTCTCTTGGTTATTTTTTGTATCCCCAGTGCTTAGCACAGTGGCTGAACACATAGTGAGCTCTTAAATGCTTGCTGATTGATTAATCTTCCCAGGAATATTTCTTTTCTCAAGAAAACCTTGCTGACACCATTATTTTCTAATTGATGGAATATGGGAAGAGTAGAGAGATTTTTTTGGAACAGAAATTCTTTCCAGTGGATCTTAACTGCTGGATGCCATGACCTTAAAAATTTCCTCCGTACACAAGATTAAAGTAGTCAATTTCTCTGCATCTCAGATTTGTTAGAATAATAGAAAAATTAAGAGGTTGTACTAAATCACTTAGGTTCTTTCCAGTTTTTAAACTATGATTTTAGAGTCTTGTGCAATTTGGATTAGGCTCTCTGACAGAACTAGCCACACCAGGTTGCTGAATTGGAGAAAAGGTAGGCAAAAAGATGACCAAGCCAAGTTTTAACTACTTTATGTTAGGCTTGGCTTTTTGTAGACTTCAGCTAATTTAAAGATCATGAGAGTCTCAAGCTAATGAAATATAAAGGTGAGGTACTTTCAGGTGTAAAGGAAGCATTTCATACTTTGGAAGGGGTCTGAGGCCTTGAACAATTCAATTGCATATAAAATGCTCAGAAAAGCAAATGAGCTTACCTCAAAACAGAAACTACTTTGTTCTTCTCTCCCCTCCTTCCTTCTGCCCACCTCCTCTCTCCTTCCCCCAACCCCCCAAGAATCTGGGAAATATAAATGGTCACCTTTAGGGAGGATTGCTCTGAACCTGGAAGAATTATAAGAAGAACTGACAAACCTCAAAGACAAGGTCTTCATGAAGTCCCAGAGGTGAACCCTCTTTGTCTTTTCTGAAAAAGCACAGTAGTAGTACTGCTGAAAAGAATACTGCAACACTTCAATAAGAATCTCCTAGTAGCACCCATGTGAGAGTCAAAGGCTAGAAGTGGTGGCGGCTGCATTTGCCCATCAGGGAGTGAACCTGGGTAGTCTAGGAGTCTGACTTATGTAGTCACCATACCCTTTGAAGAGCCATGCCCAGAGCCCTGGCTACTTGCATAGCCAAGTCTGGCAGCAGCAGGGCACCACGATGAACCAAGCCAGTCAGGCAACTCACCCTGTTGCTGCAATGGATGTATCTAGCAGAGATGTTGTGTCCTGTGAGGGATATCCCAGCTGAGCCATCGCTGATGTCCTGCCCTCCAGTGCACTCATCTGGACTCCTCGGAGGGAGAAAGGACCCTGAGGCCCTGTGGTTGCAGAGTTGTGCGTTGCCTTAACCAAGTGTTCCCAATATGTGTGCCTTACTATCATTATACTTTAAGCTTATACCTACTCTTCCCCCACCCAGACTGAGAATGCATTAGGGGAGAGTGTGCTCTAGAGTTTTGAGAGGAAGGTTTGGAAGTACTGTGCTTGCTATGACTGTTGAATAAATGTCTTTGCTAACACCTAAATGAGTCTACTGACTGTTTATGGGAAGCATATTGGTAGGGGTGGGGGTGGGGCATAAAGGTTGTGAGCTATAGTGTTAGGAAGATAGGTAACCATGGAGTTACCTCTAGAACCTGAGGTAGCAGCTACCCTGCTTAGGGCATGACTTGTCAGTAGCAGTGCAAATTGAGGCAGTGAACCCAGACAGGTTGCTATATTTATAATTGTACCAGCAGCCTATGGCCATAGCTGTTGGCATACTATTGAAAGCCATCTTGTCAGTTGTCTTTGGCACAGGCCCTGGAAAGGTTTTAGATTCCTGCGGAAAGGCGTACTCACTGTCTACTGACTTTCAGCCGCACATCTTTAAGTGACTCAGATGTGACTAAGAAGACTCCATTTTTATCTGTGACATCATCCTCACTGTATAAAGATTTATTTTGGGCACCCAGAGGAAATGAATTCCTCAGAATGGAAACAAATATTGCTGTGCAACTGCTTCTATTATTAATTTGGGCTGCTGGGTAAGTACTGATGATGGACAGTTGGGGAAGGGTTTTTTCCCTTTCCAAATGGTTATTTGGGGAGCGTCCTTACAATATTCCAGGTGAGAGGAGTAAGGTCTTGAATTAGAATCATGACTCCTTGCATGTAGGATGGAGTACTATCAAAATCAGAAGATGGCTGCTACTAAGACTGGAAGTTGTTGCAGGAACACCTGAAGCTCTTGTATGTTTGTCCAATTTCATAGGTACTTTGGTTTTAGACAAAGCTTATTGAGGAAATATAGTGTAGTGGGTAGAGTGCTGGACCTGGAATCAGGAAGACCTAGCTCTAAGAATTATTAGATGTGTGATCCTGAGAATTTCACTTAACCTTTTTTGAGCCTCAGTTTTCTCACCTGTAAAATAAGAGTGGTAATAATCCCTGTAATACCTCACTCAATGAATTGTTGTGAAGTTCAAATTGTATTATGTATACAAAACACTATATTAATATCAAATCATTGCTTATCTTAACATAGATTTAGGGAAATTAAAAAAAAAATTGTATTTCTTGAATTCATATAATTAATGCATAGTTCCATCCTGGACAAAATAGGCAATTCATTTAGCACTTACTCAGAGTTATGCTGGAGCCAGCTCATACAGGCTCAGGAGAGCTATTTGTTAAATTTAAATTGTGAAACCTGCAAATCCTCTGTATCAGGGCTTGATTTATTGTTTCATTGATTGTCTAGACTTGAGAAAGTAATGAAGTAAATATTAATAATGCAGATAAAACTTAAGAGGTATCATGCATTTTTGGAGAGTTGGTTGTTAAATCTTTACCAGCATGCCCCCACATAATACTGTGCACAGGAAAAACTGTGATCTTTCTGCTTGATGCTCTACTCCCCTTTGAGATACCCAGAGAATTTCCTCTTTTAAACATGCTCTGAGAAAGACATTTTATATCAGTCATTAAAACCTTGGTTTGAATTTAATTCATGGTGTTTTTTTTCATTCATTTATTCATTCAGCAAATGTTAAATTTATGTAACTTGTCTCTGGCCGTCCCTACAAGCTGTAGAGAGGTTTGGGGCAGATGATTTACCTGTTGAACAGGTAAGTGTACACAGATTCTCAGGTTTCAGAGCCTCCTGTGATTTTTTGAAAAGACTGGTGGTAAAGAGAAGGTCTGAGAAAAAGAATAAAATCAGTCTTATGGAATCAGGCAGAAATGAGGATTGGGGTGTTAGAAATGTATATATGCCCTGGCATTGGACACATTCCCCTTCATCTTATTATGATTTCTGCTAACAAACAACAGTTGTTAGACTGGAGCCAAGAGGCTAAACCAGAGACAATATACAGAGCTAAGTGAGACAGTCAGTGAGACACACATAGAGCCCCAGCCACATTTCCCTCCACCTTTTCCCCATCTCAATGAAAATGCAGTCCTTAATTATCTCAAGTATCTACTTTCTGTTTTTCCTCTTTTTCAGAGAGGGGAGGAATTAAGGGAGGAAAACCTCTTTTGGTCCCTACCAATAGTAGTTCCCAGACAACTGATAATTCAAATGAACTCCTTTTTCATTTCCTATCAATTTATTTCCCTGGATAGATGTAGCAAAACTCCTCACTGCCTCTTCCAAAGTGAGGTCAGTTATATTTCCCCCTTAGGATTCTAGGGATACCCCTGAGGGATCAGGGAAACCTTTCTTTAATGCACTTGGCTTGAGCTCTCATTCTGGTGTGTTTGTGATTAATGACCAATTTTATTTAACCTATTAATATCAATTATCCTGTACAAAGGAATATTCATTGCAAAGATATAGCAAGAACAATAGATATAAACATTCCTCCCCAATTCCTGGGGAATATATTCTCCCTTAGACCACTGTTATAAGGGTGGTAGTGTGCTGTTTGGTTTTTGGTTTTGCCCATGTAGATAATTATGTCTATATGGATCTGTCTTAGAGGTGGCTCACAGAGAGGCAAGGAGAGAAATCTCTACTGTTTCTTCTCCCTATCCTTCTCGAAGGAAGACTGATTCCTGCACTCCTAAGAGAGGGGATACTGGCCTACAATTATCTCTCTCTGGTCCTGTTAATATTATTATTCAGGTGAAGTAGTTTGCAGACTTAAGCTAAAGTCCTGATCACTATTACTTAAAGGGGAAGGAGTGTGCCAAGCTACATATCCAAGGCTTGACCCTCTTCCTGCCTGATGCCAGTTCCACATGTAGCATGTAGCACATGGCAAAGAAACCTATTTATCCAAATTGACAGCAAAACAGAAATCAGAGAAAGCCCAGACAATACATAAAGTAAATGAGTGTTCCTAGTGAGAGTGGGATAACTCAGTTCATCCAAGAGAGAGCCCCAGATCTCACCTAATGCAAAATTCCCTAAAGTCTTTGGTGTAGCAAGCTTGGGATGATGACATGATAGGGACTCCCAACTCCTCTTATGTTGACTTCTTCCCAGACAGAGTCTTTCTCTCTTCATGGACCCAAAGAAAAACTGAAATTGCATCTCTCTAAAAGCAACATACCAGAAAAAGCAGGTCTCTCTTCTCTTCTGTTTTTATCACCTCTTCTTCCCCCTATCTGTGAGTAATGAATCTCTACCAAGAAGAAGAGAGTTTCATGTAATTGACCCTTTGGGTCAAGGGTAATACCTTGGTCACTGGGAAGAGTGGACACAGATTTAATTCAGTTTCTACATATATTAGTAACCATTAGGTTCACTTCCAAATGTAGCATGTATAATGGAAATGCAGATTTGAAGATCTTCCCTGCCCCTAGGCCCTTTGATTGGCTTAAGAGAATTTGATTAGCTTAAGTGACTCTGAGAACCTTCTTTAATTTGAAGATATATTCTGCCCCCTAATAGGCTGAATGTGGCCACATGGAGCCTGTGGTAGGAGGCTTGGTTTTCAGGAATGACCACACCTTGATGCTGTGTGATTGGGCAGTGGGTCAAGAGGGTGGTTACATTCTCTGACCCAGGAGAAGGCTATATAAGCCCTGATGGGAGACTTTGCTTTGGGGCTCACTTTGGGAAGTGTTGTGTGATTTGACCAGATGAGACTCTGGGAAGCCGTTGTTGAGAGCCCCCCGGCTTTGAAAACCCAGATGTTGATGCTTCCCTCTCTGGTAACTGTGATTTGGTATTGATGCAATGGTTGTACAGTTTGGAAGCCTGTCTGCTTGATCTGTTTGTTTCTCTGTTTTGAAACTACTGTCTGTATACTCTGAAGTTCGGGGTGCTGACCTTTTTCCCCTGAACTAGGTAAATGATATATGTTTGTTTGATTAAAGTGAGCTTGTTAACTGATTTTGAGTTGCTTTCCTTTACAAAAGCAGATCTAAGAACCTATATTGGCAGCTACCCTGGGGATGTTGGGGTGCTTGCTGTTACAAAATGGTGATGATGGATGGGATCTGCTGAGTCAAAGGAAAGTATGGGGGCTGGGATAATTGTTTGTTTCCCAGTAGTGGTAGCTGTGATTTTGTGGAGCCATGGAGCAGGAAAGAAGAATGGTCTACATGCTGACTTCACTGAGCTGAGAGCAGGAATGGTGAGCTGCCTGCATGGAGACCTGTGGAGAAGCCTGGAGCTGCTGCCTTCTGCTGGAGAAGGAACCCAGGAGTTTGGAATTCAGCCACAGGACAAGATAAGGACTGTGAGGGAAAGCAGGGGCACTGAATGTGTTTCCTTGCTGCATCCCACAGTTTGGGACCCAGGGGGGAGGATGAACTTGTGACTATGGTGGGTGGGGTGAAGTGCCATGGACCCCCAAGGACCCCACCTTTGGTTTTGTTGCCCAGCTCCATCTCTGGACTTGAAAGCAGGGGCTGGAGCAGTGGAGCATTGCCTTTTTGAGCCTCTTTTGCCACTTGAGTTAAGTCTATTTTTTAAGATGTTATTTTCCTCAGTCAGGCTGTTGACTCTCAATTCATACTTTTCCTGCATTCTTCTCATTTCTCTTCCCAATTTTTCCTCCACTTCTCTTATTTGGTTTTTAAAATCCTTTGAAAGGGTGTCCAAGCCTATATTTGAACCTTTGAAAGGTCCTCTATGGCCTATAACCCACTCATATTTTCATTTGGGGCTTTTGGTGCAGGATTTCTGACCTCACAGTCCTCCTTCTGTTCCATGCTTTGATCCTCTTTGCCTCCAAATAGGAGTCTAATGTTGAAATTTTCTGTTTATTTGTTTTCTTTGCCTAGGCATGTTTTCTTTGCCTAGGCATGTTGTCACTTAATTACTTGACTTTTGGGCTTGTTGCCACAGTAGGACTCTGCCACCAGACAAGGGAGCTTCCATCCCAAAAGTTGGGGTCTTCCCAACTGCTGGAGGTTTCAGTTGGGTGCCCTCCCTGAAGCCCCCACACATTCTGGCAAGTTGGACACACACCCCAAGACCTCCACCCCAGACTGCAATCCAGATCCAGGGAGGTTAAAGCAAGAGTGATTACCCTCTCAGACTGATCACTGGATCCCCCTACAGTTCATAGGTCAGAAGCTGAAGCTGCAACTGAAGCTACAAAATGGCGGCTGTGCTGCTTCTCCTCACCCGCTTCTAGCCCCCAGGGGAAGACGCTGATGTGCTCCCAAATACTGGTTCCAAAGTCCATAGGGCACTAACCTCTCACTTTGTGTTGGAATTCTGGAAAAGCCACAGCTACTGATGCTCTGGGGTCCCTCCTGAATGACTTCAAATTTGATTATTATACTTTCTGCTGAAGGACACAAGGATTTTATCAGCATATCAAAGGTGCGATTATATTCCTAACATTAGTAAAAAAAAAGGTGTTTTTTCCCTCACATTGCAATGACTATGTTTCTTCTAGCAGTTATAAAACACTAATGACATTATGGATAATTTTGCTCTGATTCACATATTGCTTAATTAGAATTTTACCTGGTAACAGATGGCTGCCTTTATTAAAACACAATATATTCAACCCAACTGGAAGCAGCTGGTTTGGAGATATACTGTTATTCATATTTTTCCTGCTAGAGAAGTCAGGCTGAATGGAATCCAAATGCAAATTATTCAATTCATCTTATTCAGAGACTCAGGGACTTTTTCCTTGAGACTTTTGGGGTCCCAGAGATGGGCCATGGAAGGTATAAGTAGCTTGTTTGATGCCAGAGGCAGATGCCATTTCATAGAAAAGCAGCAGAGCCAAGTATGTGTGCTTAACACTCTGTTCTCTAGGGCCCTTGGGAACTACTGAGCATACGTGCAAACCAAATCAACAAACTTGGGATGTTGGTTGTTTATATCAATAAAGAGGACATGGTGATTTCATTTCTTTAACATCATTGAGAAAGGTACTCTTCTACAAAAATGAATTTTCTAATTTTCTGAAGTTCATCATAGTAAGTGGTCAAATGATTACTATTTTAATTTTTAGCATGGAAATCTTTTGAAAGGTTATCACAGTTATCTCTGCTTCCTTCAAAAGAAGATAAATATAATTTAACCTTTTTAAAAAATTCAGTATCCTCATTACAATTATCTCTTACTGTTTTGGATTATTTTGAATTGGAAAGAAGCTTAGAAGTCATTTAACTTTAATACTGTCATTTTAGAGATGAGTAAACAGGTATAAATAAGTGCTTTACCCATGGTTACATGAATAGTAAGTGGAAGATTCTAGATTTGGATCCAAATCATTTGTCTTCAAGGTCAGTATCACATGACCTCCCTGAACCCATACTAAACAATTTCTTAATTCTATGACTTTTTTATGGTTACTTTTTTCTGTTTTCATTAATTTTCTCTTTCTATTTCAGGCTATCAGTGTAATTGCCTCTAAGAACCCCAAACCTACCTCCACTCTTTAACTGATACTTTAATCTTATGCAAATCAGGGAAGATGATCACCAGCTTTATCAAAATAGTGTACATTATAAGAATGAATAGGTTGTGAATGATGTACTAAGGGGAACTCATTAATAATTTTTATTTATTTACTTTTTTGCTTTTTTGAAGGGGCAATTGGCGTTAAGTGACTTGCCCAAAGTCACACAGTTAGTTAGTGTTAAGTGTCTGAGGCCAAATTTGAACTCAGGTAATCCTGACTCCAGGGCCAGTGCTCTATTCACTGCCCCACCTAGCTGCCCCAGGACTCATTAATGAACTACATGAGTTTTAGTGTACAAATTGGTTCAGAAATCTCTTTTGCCTCATCCCTATTTCTTGGTTGTTTTCTAGATAGGTGAGGTTAAAGGATAAGTGATCTCCAGGTAAATTTTAAAAAATGTGTATGTGAATTAACAATTAAATGTATATGCATATATGTTGTATGAATACATAACACAATATAACAATGCATATTGTATACATATATCTAATTGTTACATGTGTATATACATATGTTAAAGATATTTCTATATGTATGTTATCAGCCCTGGGGCCTCAAAGCCTATGCCATTGGAGCACAAGCTCTAGCAGGTCCAAAATAATAGGAAAGTTTTGTGGACCAATGTGTGTCATCCAAGAACTAGCCTTTTTCAATGAATATAGGCTTATTCCCAGAAAGGTGAAAACCAGGTGAAGATGAAAAATATTTTTGGTAATAACAAATGGTGAAATTGCCTGCCATTGTAATTCAGCCTCTAGTGCTGGATACTTAGTGGCACAGTGGTAAAGTGCTGGACTTGGAGTCAGGAAGATGTGGGGTCAAATTTGACCTCAGGCACCTACTAGTGTGTGATCTTTGGGCAAGTCACTTCACCACTATCTACCTCAGTTTCCTCATCTCTAAAATAAGGATACTATTAGTACCTAACTCCTGGTGTTGTTGGGAAGATAAAAGAAGATGACATTTGTAAAGCATTCTGCAAACCTTAAAGCACTATAAAAATACTGCTATGATGATTATAATCATCCTCATCATCGGGATCCAGAGAATCAGAGCTCAAAACCCAGCTCTGCCATTAACTACCTATGCTATCTTGAGCAAGGCATTTCATCTCTTTGGGCCTCAGTTTCCTCATCTGTAAGATGAAATTGTTGGACTAGAAGGCCTCCAATGTCTTTTCCACATAAAAATCTATAATGCTATGCTATGATGGAGGCAAGTTCTGCATTGATGGAATTATGGAGCTTGTAAGGAATACATTGAATCTTTTGAGTATGTATTTGTTGTAATGAGAGATTGCAAGATGAGGCCATTAATCATTTAAAGTGAAGTTTTAATATTAGAGCATAATGAACCCAGGGACTGCCAGGGGTCATGTACACAAATCAGGTAACCCCAAGCATATACATATTGGGGTTTATATAGACAAAAGCCACAACACAAATGTTACCTAGGGGAGAGCACAACTTAGTTGTTATGAAAGCAGGAAAAATACAGAAACCAAAAGGTAGCAATTAGTTCATTGCCTGACAATTGTTACCCAGTGGTCAGTTTGTTGCCCAACCAGAAAATTCCCAAGAACTGAACAGAAAAGTGTGTGTGGGGCAGGGGGAGGAGGTGGGGCGGGGGGGGGGTTGGCTCCAGGTAGCAGGTTTGGGCAGGTTTGCTTGGCAGATTTGCTGCCTAGGCAGACTTTGTTGGGTTTGGGCAGGTTTCCTAGTCAGCTCTCCTATGATGGGGAGAGATGGGGGATGTTCACAAAATGGGGGGTTAATATGTATTATGCCTGCTTTTAATCAATTAATTTATTAATGTCCAGTGTTGGGACTGGAAATAATTTCACTGAAAAAAGCAGACATCACTTCTGAAAGTAATAGGCCTTTTCATTTAGTTTCTTTAAGGGAAGTCCATTTGAAGATAATAGAGAAACATTGTAGGGAGGCAGGAGCAACAGAAGGGGGATATTGGGTCAGCTATTAACACCTCCAAATTATCAGCATGCCATACTACCTCTTTTTTTTTTTTAAGCAATTGGGGTTAAGTAACTTGCTCAAGGTTACACAGCTAGTCATTATTTATGTGTGGGTGCTCATTTTCTGAGGCTGGATTTGATCTCGGGTCATCCCAACTCCGAGGCCGGCGCTCTTACTCACTGCGCTGCCTAGCCGCCCCTTGATAGGGCAATTGGGGTTAAGTAACTTGCCCAAGGTCACATGGCTAGGTTTTTGTTTGTGTGGGTTAAGTGTCTGAGGCCGGATCCGAACTCAGGTCCTTCTGACTCCAGGGCCAGTGCTCTACTCACTGCGCCACCTAGCCGCCCCGCCATACTACCTCTTACGTTTGGAGAGGGACTGATACCTCCAAAGTAGGACAGAATGGGTAGCGAAGACATAGAAATAAGGAGATCAAGAGACTGTCTTAGGCATTATGGGTTTTATAAAGGAGAAAGGCATTTTTATCTGTTTTGTCAGAGACTTCTCCCATAACTTCTCCCATAACAGGGTGCACCTCTTTGCAAAATCTTTAACAATTCTGTGGCAGGGACTTCTTGATTCCTCCCTACATTAGACTAAATCAACAAAGTTGTTTGAAGTTTCTAACTTAAAAGGTTCAAGGAATAATAGATATAAGATATTGCTGGGGAAGAAATCCAGAAAAGGGTTATGGCAAAAGTTTTTGGTAGGAGGAGGGTAGAGTCAGCCTGTTGGATAGAAAAACGTAAACTAAGAAGAAGCAGATTCTTTTTTTTCAGGATACAACAATCTAAAATAAATGATTATTTTTAGACCATCAGCTATGGCCTTTGGCTGGAGAGTTACTCATTCACTTAGAGACATCCTATCCAGAAATTTGAGTGTTTCAGTTTGAGATAGTTTGAGGGACAGTTATAAGGCAAAGTAGAGATACTTCCCAAAAAGCACAGGTACAGAGGGACAATGTTCAAGTCATTCAGGACCTCTGACATCAAAAAAGAATGCCAGATACATACTAAAATGGAAAGTAGCCTTGACAATTGAGAATTGACTTGAGTAAAAAAGCAAATGCTAGAAACCCAGTTGCATTATTTACATAGCAGAGGTGGTATACTCAAAAGGAGAGCTTCATGATGGTACCCAGAAAAGGGAAAAGGTATAGGGAACTTATAGCATTAGAGGTGTGAATTGTCTTGGACACATGTATTCCATCTATATGTGCTTCATTACCACTGGACTTAAGTTTGTGTCCACCACTCTCATGGATTTGTTCTTCTGTCATTTCAGTCATGCCCAACTCTTCATGACCCCATTTGGGGTCTTCTTGGCAAACATACTGGAGTGGTTTGCTATTTCCTTCTCCAGCTCATTTTTTGCAGATGGGGAACTGAGACAAACAGGGTTAAGTGACTGGCCCAGGGTACCACAGCTAGTAAGTGTCCAAGCCTATATTTGAACTCAGGAAGATGAGCCTTCCTGACGTCAGCCCTGGCACTCTCTTCACTGTACTAGTTAGCTGCCTCTTCTCATATATGGGTATATGTGGGAAAATAATCTTAGGTTAATGGGGGAATATTTTCTAGCTAGTTTTTAATATACTCTCTTAGTAAATCTTTTTCCTTTGAGCTACTTGTGTCTACTGGTAAACTGTAAAGGGGAAAGCACACAGTACGGGCTTGTGAACTATATTTTTAGAAGTAGCCACCTACAGGACACTATAGAAAGCTAAAAGTAGCACCTATTCTTTGGGGACCAAACTGCAATGTGAGCGTAGGTTGAGGAAGGAGCTTGGAGGAGGTGTTACATACAAATGAAGAGACTTAGCCAGGGAGGTTAAATGACTTACTCAGTCATACAGAAAGGACACAAAGTGTCTGAAGAAAGATTCCTACTCTACTCTTCCTGACTGTAAGTATAGTGCCCTGATATACAAGCTTGATCATGTTCCAGGGCATAAAGGAATTATGAGAACAAAAGATAAATAAGACATCAATGATGAAAATATATTTTAAAGACCTTAACATGAAAAATAATTTTTGTAAAGGAAATAGGAGCAAAAGATGCTATAGCTAAATAGAAATCTAGCACTTCTTCCTTTAATAGTTTATATTCTTGATTAAACAAAAATTGGTCTATTGTTTCTGGTTGATTTTATTTCTTTTTTATCTACTCTATTCCATTGATCTACTTTTCTGTGTTTTGTTCTCTCTCTCATTCTTCTCTCTCTCTCTCTCTCTCTCTCTCTCTCTCTCTCTCTCTCTCTCTCTCTCTCTCTCTCTCTCTGTCTCTCATTCTGTCTCTCCAGCCCTCCCTCCCTCTCTGTATTTATTTTAGCAAGTACCAAAGAGTTCTTCATTCCTTTCCCAACTTTACTGCTGATTTTCCGAACTTCTTTTACCATCATGCCATGGTGACAAGGGAGTGATAGATGTTTCAGGGGCTCCAATCACCAGAGTCCCTTGGTGGGGAGTCTGGAATGAATTCACAGGACCCAAGCAATCTTTTAAGTCAGGATTGTAAAAGTTTATTGCCATGCTTTACAGCAGGCAAGAGTTCTTAGGGAACCGGCAACCTTAAAGAAGTCATAGGTATGGTTTATAAAGAGTTACAATAGGAAATCAGATGTCAATTATGCTAACTAGGTGAGTAAGGGTGGAATTATGGAGTTAAGGAGTGGTCAGTGCTTAAAGGAACATGCATTATTATTACTTCTTTTTATCTACTGCACACAGGTTTATTGCCCATAATTCACTGGGAAATAGCCTGGGGGGGAGGGGCTACATGGAGGTATGGTTTTAGGCTTGAAATGTCACTAAGTCAGCTGGAAGTCAGGGCTGACTGAGAAATGCCTAGCCTGTCACTATCAGTGTCATGTTTGACATGATGGATGTTGGGAACCTTGGCTAACAAGGATTCAGGATGGGCCTAATTGGCTGAGGAGTTAACTTACCGATAGTGCACTGAAGGATTCATAGGTACAGCTGGCCATTATACTAAGGGGAGATAACATTTGTCAAAGCTAAAAAAAGTTTATAGACGGTTTAGTGAGGGATTCATAGGTGTAGCTTGTTATTGTACCAAGCAGAGATAAGCAGTTCATGAATTGTTGCTAGGCAGAGTGCTGGAAGGGGGAAGGGGCAAAGTTAATGCGGGGTGAGGGGGAAATGTGATTTTACCAACTGGTTTTACAAACTGATTTTACAAACTGATGTTATAAGCATAGAAAACCCAAGCACCCCATCAATGGTAGCCTTTTTACCATGAAAGTTCACTCTACCCCTGAAGTCTCTTCCTCTGATTAGTCAGTTTCTCCTGGAACTTCCATTTTAAAGTGTGAAGACCAGTTGTATTCATTCCTTCATTTCCTCTCCTGGCTCTACTCTAAACTACCTAGATGATTTTTTCTACCTCCTTCCCCAACATGGCTTACCTTCTCCCTCCCCACCTCTACTTTTTAATTTCCTTTTAAGAGTTGTCATCTTCATTAGAATGTCAATTCCTTGAGGGCAGGGACTTTCTTTTTGCTTATATTTGTATTCCCAGTGCTTCCTATAGTGCCTAGTACATAGTGAGCACTTGATAAATTTTCTTTGATTTGACTTGATTGGTTTTGGTAACTATTTTTTTATAATATAATTTTGATATGATAATCCTATGTCCTCTTCATTTGTACATTTCCCCATTATATCTTTGAGAATCTGGAACATTTTTTCATTTTTCTTTTTGCTTTTGTTTGTAGGGCAATTGGGGTTAAGTGACTTGCCCAAGGTCACATGGCTAATTTTTTTGTGTGTTCTAAGTGTCTGAGGCCGGATTTGAACTCAGGTCCTCCTGACTCCAGGGCCAGTGCTCTATTCACTGTACCACCTAGCCTCCCCCTGGAATATTTTTTCTTACAAATTAATTGTTACTATTTTTACCTAGTTCTATATATAAAGTATCTAATCAGTAATTTAACTGGCATAGCAATAAATTCACTTATGTAGTATTACAACTTTTACTATATTGCCATGACCCAGCCATAAGCATAGATAGGTATTTCTCCAATTATTTGTCTTCCTTTTTTTGTATGAATAAAGCCAGTCAACCAACAAGTATTTATTAAATATTTACTATGTCTCATTAAATATTTATTATGTTTCAGACACTGGGCTAACCACCAGGGATTTAAAGAAAGGTAAAAAAACAAAAAACCATAAACACTGTCCCTCCCCTCAAGGAGCTTGAATTCTTGAATTTTTATGAGGGAAACAATTTTTAAATAACCAAAACAACCCAAACAAACCCTCAAGGTATATAGAAAGTAGGATAAAAGTAATCTCAGAGGGAAGATGCTAGTATCAGGGCACTAGGAAAGACTTCCTGCAGAAGATAGGATTTAAGCTGAATCTCAAAAGAAGCCAGACAAGTTAAGAGGTAGAGATAAGGGAGTTTTCCAGGTAGGCAGCACAGCTAATAGAAAGCAACAACAGAGTCAAATGATTGAGTATTGTGTGGAGGGGAATTTAATGAAGAGAGTATAACTGGATTGTAATGCATGAAGGGGAGCAAAGTGTAAGAAGATTGAAAAGCTTGGGAGGAGCCACATTTTGATAAACTTTAACTGCCAAACAGAGCATTTTTAGATGATCCTGGAGATTTCAAAAAGCCACTGGAATTTATTGAGTAGTGGGTGAGGTGGTTAGAGTATACTTTAAAAAAAATCATTTTAGTAGTTGAATGGAGGATGGAGCGAAGTGAGATAGGGAGATCAATTAGAAAGCTATTGTATTAGTTCAGACAACCAAGAATAGGAAATGATAAAGAAAAGGAAGAGGAAAAACTTAAGCTTCCTGTCTCAGGAGGAAACTTTTCTGAAATGAGCACCCAGAGTACAAAGGGCTATGATTACAGGGATTTGTGACTTAGAGTTGACTGGGAGTTTACCCTTCTCACAACCATAGATGAGAAACCAAGCTATGTTGGATAAAAATTTCTATGGACCCCTGCTGCACAACAGAGCAGTTCAACTGGAGATCCAGACAAAACATTTCCTCTGGCTTGTTCCAACATTTAGAGCACTCAAAATCTCCCCAATGACTATCTAGTAACACATAGGGGAATCTAAAAGGAATTTGAACTTATTTAATATTAGCAGGAGCTGGCTTCATTTTAAAAGAAAGCAATCAAATGAATATGAGCCCCAAACAAATTTGAGGCTCAGTCTAAAGGAGTCCTTGGCCCTGGATGCATGCACATAATGAAATATTAATGTAATTAAACTTGGGGGAACCTGACTTAGACAGAGGGATCAGGCTCTTTTAGCTCATGTCTGGCTCACGATATTCTCACCCCAGAGCTTTGGGGAGAATTTTTTGAAGGTTAGGTACTTCATGCTGATGTCTCCTCAAAAGGGAGGAATAGAAAGGTACTCAATGTACACTGTAATCAAGTATATAGGATTTCTTTCATTCACAGAAGAAATGTTAAACATAAAAGATTCAAAAGCAAAAATTTTCAGAAAAATTTAAATAAGCAGTTGCAGTAGCTACTTATACCTACTATTATGCTTTCCCAGGAGACCGAGAAAACCTGTAACCAAAACCTCCAATATCATCACATAAAGTAGTTTATTAGATTGCTAAACTGGCATTTCACATTTTGCCTCAGCTTGGCACCATATCAACAATTCATTCCAGGCCCATGTCTTCTGGTAGGCGTGACTAGTGTGTAGATCATCCTCCAAGAGGCACTGGAATAGGCTAGGGGCTCCTACCAAAGTGAAGATGGCACTGAGAGAGAATCTTGTGTTTCCCAATCTTTGGAACTGAGAAGATTGCCTCTAAGACTGAGAATGTTTATCTCAGGATCTCTGCTCAGTCACCTACATTCAAGAAAGAAACAAAACAAGGTAATGTGGCTAGTTTGTAGATAAGTGTGAAAACTCAGGTCTGATTCTAGAATCAATGTTTTTCCCATTATATCACTCCTTGACTGATGTGATCAAATGGTTTCTTAGATTATCTTAGTTTTAGGCAAGGTCATCCATGAGTTAAGGAATACTATGGCAACATAATACAGTCCCATTTATTGTTTAAGATTTCCTAAAATCTTCCTACCAGAGCTTCTGTGATATTATTGCTTCTTGTCCAGTGAATAAAATTTAGAATCACAGGATACTGGATTTGGGACAGACCTTAGAACACAGAATGTATTCAATCTCCTCATTTTGTAGATGCAAAAAAAAATAGGCATGAAAAAGTATGGCCCTATCAGGTGAACTTACTTTTATGAAACAGACACTGTAAGTAAAGCCAAGCTGGAGCAGGATTCTGAACTTTTTTTTTTCAGTTCAAGTTCTTGGAGAGTAGAGGTTTTTGGTGTCATGTGAGGTAGAGTAAGACTTGAGAAATATTGGTTAAATTCTAAAACCCAAGTACAATTGCTCACCCCCAGCTAATCTATGTATGTCAAGCAAGGAACATCAACAAAGGAATAACACTCAGGTACTCACTAATCCTGACAGCTAAGGTCTGGGCTGGGTTCTAAAGCTAAGTGGATCAACTCCCCAAGCATGGAGGGTCTCAAGAGGTTCTCTGCTAGATGTACCAATAAGAACCAAATCCCTCATCAAAGAGCTAGGCTTACCAGATTTTGAGGAATTTTGAATGACAGACAAAATATTTTGAACTATTTACCTGGTAGCCAATAGAGAACTATTGAAGTCATGTGAGCAGAGAAATTACATTTCTTAGGGAAGACTACCTAAAGTAATGTGAAGCACACATATCATATTTATAGATGACATCATTCGAGGGAGGATAAGCAGGACAGTGGGCAAATCAGGTAAATGACAAGACCTTGACAGACCAGAGAACTGGTCTAAATCTAGTTATATGAAACGCAATAAGGATAAATGTAAAATCTTTCAGTTGGGTTCCAACAACCGGATTCTCAAATACACAATAGGGGATAGTTTGAAAGTATCTGAGGGATTTAATAGATTGGAAACCCAATACTAGTTTGCAGTGTAATGCAGTTACCCAAACAAACAAAAAACCCTAATGATAGCTGGAGCATCATTAAAAGCTTTTGGGAGTAAGAAGGTGATATTTTCTCTTTTCTTTGTCCTGATTAGAGCACATCTGGATTATCCCCACATTAGACTACCTGTTCCTTCAGAACAGGGACTGTCATATGATTCTTTGTGTTTCCAGTACTTTGCAATGGATCTGGCACATAGTGAATTCTTAATAAATGCTCGTTGAGTTGACTTATTCCCAGTTCTGGGGACCACAGTGTAGGAAGGACATTGATAAGTTGGTGGACATCCCAGAGAGCAGCAACCAGGTTATGAAGGACCTTGAGTACATTCCACAATAGGATTAGTTGAAGGAAGTAAGTGATGTTTAGTTCAGGAAAAAAAAAAGCTTTAGGAGTTGGGGGGTAGGGTAGGTAGTAATGATAATTATCTAACTAATAACTAATGATAACTATATAACTAATATTCTAATGTGGAAGATTCGACTTATTCTATTTGAGTTCTGAGGACAGAACCTGTAACAATGAGAGGGTTATAAAGAAGCAAATTTAGTTTTTAATCAGGAAAAATGTCCTAGAAATTAGTTTTACCCAAGTGGAAATGACTGTCTCAGAAAGTAGTGGCTTCTTTCTTCTTGGAAGTCTTCAAGCAGAAACTGGCTGACTACTCCTCAAGGATATTGTTCGTGGGCCATGTTTTTGTGATATGGGTTAAACTAGATATCTAATGATATCCCTTTCAACTCTTTAGTTCTAAGAGTTGGAGACTGAAGAAAATAATTTGATTTCTATTGCCTACCATAGTAGCTCTTATTAAGGAATTCCCATGGCTAGATGTTGAGAATTTCAGTAGCCAATGATTACAGCATCTACCCTGGGGCAGGGGAGAACCTGCCCAAATTCAAAGACAGATGTTTGCATTATTGGGGTAAGGACTGAAAAACCAGAGCTGGAAGAAAGGAGCAAGTTGGGGCCCCAATACCAAACTGAAGTTGAAAACAAGAGGCAGGCTATAGTGACAACTAGAAAGGACATGCCAGGAACTGACAAGTTTGTAAAGCTTGAGAGGGCAAGTAAGAATCCTCCAAAGATATGATTAAGAGTCACAATAAACAGAGGCCAAACTGATGGGGAGTACAATTCAGGTGTGAGAGCATGAGATAGTCACAGGGGAGTGAGATTTATTGCTATTTACAGGGGTGTTCATGGTTTTATTTTAAGGGATAAGATGGTGGTGTTTAAGATTTTATTTTAAGGGATATGATGGTGGTGTTTAAGGTTTTATTTTAAGGGATAAGATGGTGTTTCTTTAAAGAATCTGTTTATCAGAAGGCCAGAACCTTGACATAAATAATCAAACTCCTTAAATGCAGAGTCATGATGAACCCTGGTGAGACTGCAGGTATTCTTAGCTAAGCACTGAGCATTTTTGACTATCCTTTTCAGGACCTGAGTGAGCAGGAGCCAGCTTTGAAAAAGTGATGGTAGCTCAGTCATCCCCTTGATGATGTTCAGGAACTTGGCCTAATTTTATGCTTTATGATTCAAATTCATAAAGCTGTAGTGTCCCTTAGTGGCCCAATTAGGCAGCTTGCCTTGTTCAACATGGTTGTTGAATATTATTGTGTATTAAAATGTCGAACTTGTCCCAGAGGTCAGTGAGGATTAGAGAGGTCTAAGAAAGCATCTTCTGGTTCTCATTGGTAATGAAGGTGATGGAGCCCCTCCTCAAAGAGAAAAGAAGGGACTTTTTGAAGATAGTAGACAATGACAGCAGTGTGCAACTAACTGGGGGCCATCTATGAGTTGAAGCCAGGGTCCTAATCTTTCTCTGTGCTGTGCCAGGCAGTTGCTTCTCCTTTGACCAGTCCAAGAAGAATTATCAGTAGTGAAGGAAAAACCCAGAGACTTTTTATAACCCATCAGAGAGGGAGAAATGTCAATCTGTTGGCAAAATTATCTTGGGGTCTCTTTGGAGCTGACATCTATTTCCTGCTTCTATCTGTACCAACAGACAAAAAAGGAGAAAATGGAAAAAGTAATGGGTCCTCTCTCCTCCCTTCACTGCAGAGAGGGTGACCAGCATTTAGAATAGTCATCTCTTTAAGCAGCATTTGGATCTTTTTACTTGAAACCATTAAAAACCAATTATCAAATCTTTTCCTGCTGTACTTACTTGAATACATGTGGATGTTGAGAGGGAGGACATGACAATTCAGAAGGAAAGAGATTTAAATTATTATGGTTGGAAATTGGAAAAGATGACAAAAAGATAGTCAATGTTGGAGATACTGTGAGAAAATAGGCATGCTAGTGCATTATTGGTGGAAGGGAAATAAGTGTAACCATTTTGTAAAGTAATTTAAAATTATGCAAACAAAGTGATTAAATGTCTGTACTGTTATGACCCATAGACTCCCCTACTAGGCTTATATTCCAAGGAGGTCATTTAAAAAAAAAAGAAGTCTCCATATTCACCAAAAAAGTAATTTTTTTATGATGGCCAAAAATGGTAATGAATCAGATACCTATCAATTTGGGGATAGTTAAGCAATTTGTAATACACGAAAGCAATGAAAATATGCTATAAGAAACAATGAAACAATGAATACAGAAAAGCATGAAAAGTTTTATATGATCTGATGCAAATTGAAATAAACCAAACCAAGAACATTTTTTTTACAATAACCATAACAATGTAAATGGAAAGAATAACCACTAAACAATCATAAGCGAATACCGTGAAATTAAAAAGAATAAGCATGGCTTCATAGAAGAGATATGAGAAGAAATCCCTTATCTTTGCAGAGATCAGAGAGGTCCACAGACATGCATACATTTAAAACTTTTTTTTTCAATGTATCAATTAGTTTTGCTGATTTTTTCTTTTTTCTCAAAATATTTAATTTATAATATGGTTCTCTGAAAGGGAGAAAAGGAGGAATACTGAGGGGAATTTTGGTAATGTAAAGAAAAGGAATAAAAAATAAGAAAATCATACAAGGTTAAAGATAAAAGGATCTTCAATTCAATAGAACATTCCTCATGAAAAGATCATGTAAGGAGCTGATAATAGAAATACTTGAAATAGAAAGATGGGAATAAAGTGAATCATAAAAAGGTAAATAAATGCTCTTTCAAATAAAATCAAGAATAAAGCAAGAATGTACATTTCTAATATCTTGATTTGATATAATGCTACAAATGCTAGCTATAGTAATTAGAAAGAAATTAAGGGAACAAACAGAAGCCAAAAAAATATTTTTATGAAGGTGTAATAGTATACTTAGAGAACTCTAGCCAATTAAAAATAAATAATTTCAGAAGACTTTTCTTATATAAAATAAATTTATATAAATTACCAGTATTTATGTATATTATCAAGAAAATTCAGTAAGGAGCAAAAGAAGAAGATATTCCATTTAAAATAACTTTATTCATGACCAAGCAAGACAGAAGACTAATCATTTTCTTCAGGTTTCATGAACTCTAAAAACAGAAATTCGGGCAAGGTATAAAGCAATTTCAGGTGACAGGTGTCTTCACTGACTAAGACAAGAAGCCTAACAGGTAACATGAATTAAAATCAGAGAAGACTAGTTCCTAATCCTTTATGTCCTTACTCAACACTCCCTACTCCACCTGACCCTAAATTCCGTCAGGGTGGTATAACTTGTCCTGCAAGCATTTTTTTTTTTTTTTGCTGATCCTAAATTCTATGCCAGTGTGACATGTCCCTACCCTCATCACACCATTCTGTGGTAATAAGCTGTAGATCTTAACTCTTTCCATCCTCTTGTGGTGAAGTCAGAGGTATGGGAAAATAATATCATGTTACCCTCCTGGGAAGCAGCCTGTTGTAGCTGTGGGAAATGGGGCAGAGTGCCAGCATATGTATAGAGTTGTACTCGACCCAAAAGAAAAAGAACTGACACCCAGCTAGGATTCATTCTTTCTCCACTAGAAGTCACACATGGCAAGAACTGGGACTAGTGAAACCTCGATGTCCTGTCATAAAAAGAGATCGAGACAGATTTGAGGCCTAACCTTGGGGGATATAGCATCAAAAGGGAAAGAATCAGAGAATATAAATGAAACAAAACATTGAAATAATCAGGAAAAAAGAAAAATCAGTTAAAACCTTAGAGTACTAGCAGTAAAATCAAAAGAACACATATTAAAGTAGAAAAGAATGTAATCACAAAATATCTAAATAAGTCCAAGCATCTCTAAAAAAATGCTTGAAGAAAAAAAAAACTGAACCAACACCTAGCCAAGCAGGTACTCTCTGGATTTCCAAAAGAGCATGGAATCACATCAGGATCTTCCTGGATGGTAAAGGAAAATTAAGAGTCTTGAAAACAGAAATTGAAAGGAATAAATGACAGAATTTGTACAGTAGAAATAATTAGCAGAACAGCAAAACTTGAATCCACATTGCTGTCTCTCCCAAGGAGTTAAGGAGAAAGCAACTCTTTGAGAATATAGACATACTGTTATGAAAAGAAAACAAAAAAAATACTAAAAGAACAAATGTTCTTTATATTTATTTATTTATTTTTAAAGCAATTGGGGTTGAGTAACTTGCTCAAGGTTACACAGCTAGTTATTTATGTGTGGGTGCTAAGTACTGAGGCTGTAAACGATCCCTGGTCCTCCTGACTCTGGGGCCAGTGCTCTTACTCACTGTGCCACCTAGCCACCCCCATAAATGTTCTTTATATAAACAAAATGTATTGATTTCACAAACAAGATATATAGAGATAAGTCAGCTATGAATCATTTGTTATTCAGAGGAACATGGCAAGTAAAATAACTAAAGAATGTACAAAATACTTGGTGGTCTACTTATTAAGACAATCATGAACTACATGAATACAACTACAAAAGGGTCTTTATACCTTTAGAGTCCTAATAATTGCAGAAATATCAATTGCTCATGAATAGTCAAAGCCAACATAATAAACATTACAATACTGCCTAAACTAATTTACTTATTTAATGTCATACCATTCAAACTGCCAATAGATTACTTTATGTAGCTAGAAAAAAATGAGGAAATAATAATGGATTTTCTTTGGAGGAACAAAAGGTTAATCTCAAGGGATTTTTTTTAAGTGGAAAGAAGGAAAAAGATAAAAATGTGAAGAAGGGACCTTGGAGTACCAGATCTCAAAGTATATTACAAGGTAATAATCAGCAAAATGATTTAGTACTGTTAAGAATAGCAACAGATTAGGTACCCAAAATAAAGAAGCAATTGAACCAAATAGACTTATGTTTGTCAAACCCCCAAACTCAAGCCAAAGGGTAGAATATTACCATATTACCAAACTTAAAGGAAAACTGGAAAATAGTCTGGCAGAAACTACATACATACTAACACCTCTCAGACACCAAGTTAAGTTCAGAATGAATATATGAAGTAGACATAAAAGGTGACATCACAAACAAATTAGAGAAGCAAGGAAGAAATTATCTTTCAGATCTGTGGATAGAAGAGTTCATGACCAAAAAAAGTGACAGAGAGGATCAGAGGATATTAAAAGAAAGTAAGCTAGTTTGTTTACATGAAGTTAAAAAAAGTTTTTGCACAAAGCAAACCAATGCAACTAAAATTAAGAGGGAAAGATAACTGGTAAAAATATTTTATACTATTTTGTTGATAAGGGTCTATTTTCTAACATATATGAAGAACGGATTAAATATGTAGAAATAAAAACATTCTCTATATGATAAAAAATCAAAGAACATGAATTGAGTGATTCCTAACGATGATGGTCAAACTCCCAATAATCATTAGAAAAAATCCCAGAATTCACTACTAATTAGAGACACACAAATTAAACCAGCTGTGAGTTGCTATCTATATTAGAGTTAACAAAATAGAAGGAAAATAACAAATGTTGATGAGGATTCAGGTAAATATATACATTAATGTCCGGTTAGTGGAGATCGAAACTGATGTAGTCATTCTGGAGAACACTTTTGAATTATTCCCTTTAAATTACTAAAATGTTCATACCCTTGACCCAGTGATATACTGAGTGACTACTGGGTCTACACCTCAAAGAATTCAAAAAAAGAGGGGAAAAATACACACACACACACACACACACACACACACACACACACACACTCCAAATCTTTTTATACTAGCCAAAAATTGGGAAAGAAGAGGGTACCCATTAATTGGAGAATGGCTGAGAGAATCTATTTTTATAATCCCATAGACTTCATGGGACCCAATTCAAATTTTATATTCATTTATTTTTCTTATGGCAAAAAACTGAAAGTCAGATAGCCACATTCTAGAGTTGAGAAGTTTTCCAATAAGGCTACTGAAAAGAATCATTCAGTCATAGTAGAGAAGACAGAGAGTAAAGACTTTGTCTTTAATATGTGTCTGATCTAGACACCTCTTACTGAGCCCATGCCAACTCTAATGGGATTGTAAATCCAAAACTTAGAGTGTTCAATATTTTCAGTGCTTGAAGGCAAAATGGCCTCTGCTCTTACTCATGAGATCCATCTTATTGTTCACTACATATGCTTCTGACTATTAGGGTAAGGAAAAGGATCACCATAAAATAATTGGAGCTTATGAAGTAATACCTCTTACAGAAACTGAAAAATAAAAGAAATTCTTAAGAACTTGAAAGAATCTTTCAAACCAAATCATTGCATGTCTTAATACTCAGTGATCCCAAGGTATTGTTTTTTTTAAACAAATGCTTTATTAACTTCTGTTTTACATGATTCATTTCTGCCAGATTTTGAGTTACAATCATTTTCCCCCTGTTAATCCCCTACCCAACCTCCCAGAATAGCAGTCCCACAAGATATTGCTTCCTCCAATCTGCTCTCTCCCATACCTTCTCCCATACTCCCTTTGACTTTTCCATTAGAGGAAAGTAAATCTTTGTGTCCCAATGCCTGCACATCTTATCTCCCAATTATAAGCAAAAGAGTATTAATAATAGAATTTATATATATTTGAAACATTTAATGTTAAGACCTCGACTTTCAGATCCATTTCCTTCCTCCCTTGTCACCCATTCCCTCTTGGGAGATAAGTAATTCAGTATATGTTGTACATGTCTAGCTATGCACAACATTATCATAGTAGATATATTGTACAAGGCTGCTTATAATTCCCTCCCACTCATCCCACCCCTCACCTGGTCCATTCCCTACATGATCCTGTCCCTCTTCTATAGTGGGTACTCCCAACCTCCCCTCCCCCCAAGGTTGCCCACCCATTCATCATCCCTCCTCTCATCCCCCTTCCCCCTATTCTGCTGCAGGTTGAGATATCCCATTTAGTATGTATGTCATTCTCTCCCTGAACCAAATTCAATGAGAATGTGGTTTTGCCTTTTTTGCCTTCCTATTCTCCCCCTCCATTGCAACCACTTCCCCTTGCTTCTTCTACATAAGATAGTTTACCCTACCCTGTCTCTCCCCATCTCCTCTTGCCACTTTCCTCTCTCACCTCATAATTTCATCCCTTGAGTATTCTCCCTTCCCAACAAATTCAACCTATGCCCTCTATCCATATATAACTGTAACCATATACACACACATTCACATATGTATTCATTCATTCTACACACACCCTTCTTCCATTATTTTCATAGTGAGAAAGATATCATCAGTCACAGATATTGCTTTTCCATATAGGAATGTAAATAGTTCAACTTTGATAAGTACTTTTTGATTTTTTTCCCTGATTACCTTCTCAGGCATCTCTTGCTTCTTGTATTTGGATGTCAAATTTTCTATTCAATTCTGGTTTTTTCCTCAAGAATGCTTGAAAGTCCTCTATTCCACTGAATGACTATATTTTCCCCTGAAACAAAATACTCAGTTTTGCTGGGTAGGTGACCCTTGGGTTCATTCCCAGTTCTTTTGCCCTCTAGAATATCATATTCCATGCCCTTTGATCCCTCAGTGTAGAAGCTGCCAGGTCCTGTGCTATTCTGATTGTGTTTCCACACTATTGGAATTGTTTCTTCCTGGCTGCTTGTAGTGTTTTCTCCTTGATCTGGGGATTATGGAACCTGGGTATAATATTCCTGGGAGTTTTCTTTTTGGGATCTTTTTCAGGAAGTGATTGGTGGATTCTTTCAACCTCTATTTTGCCCTCTGGATCTAAAACATCAGGGCAATTTTCTTTGAGAATTTCTTGAAGGGTGATTTCTAGGTTCTTTTTTTGATCATGGCTTTTGGGTCGTCCAATAATTTTTAAATTGTCTCTCCTGGATCTATTTTCCAGGTGAGTGGTTTTTCCCATGAGATATTTCACATTTCCTTCTAATCTTTCATTTGTTTGGATCTGCTTAACAGCATCTTTATTTCTCATAAAGTCATTAGCTTCCATTTGCTCCAGTCTAACTCTGAAGGAATGAATCTCCTCAGTGAACTTTTGAGATTCTTTTCCATCTGGCAAATTCGACTTTTTAAGGCATTCTTCTCCTCATTGCCCTTTTGGGCCTCCTTTGCCATTTGAGTTAGTCTATTTTTTAAAGTGTTGTTTTCCTCAGTCAGGCTGTTGACCCTCATTTCATACTTTTCCTGAATCCTTCTCATTTCTCTTTCCAATTTTTCCTCCACTTCTCTTATTTGATTTTTAAAGTCCTTCTTAAGGTCCTCTATGGCCTGCAACCCGCTCATGTTTTCCTCTGGGGCTTTTGGAGCAGGACTTCTGACCTCACAGTCCTTTTCCCACTCTATGCCCCCAAAATAGGAGTCTAGGGTTGCATTTTTCTGTTTCCTTTGCCTTGGCATGTTGCCACTTAATTACTTGACTTTTGGGCTTGTTGCCACACTATGGCTTTAAGGCCAGATAGAGTAATTTTCGTCCCAAACGTGTGGGGGGCAACTTCTGTTTCTGGCAAGCTGTAAACCCAACCACGACTTCCACCCTAGATCACAATCCAGATCCAGGGCGGTTATAGCAAGAGTGATTACCCCCCAAGACTGATCGCTGGATCTCCCTACAGTTCGCAGGCCAGGAGCTGGAGCTGCCTCTGAAAACTCCAAAATGGCTTGTCTCCTCAGTGGCTTCTAGCCCCCAGGGGAGGGAGCCGACACATTCCCAAAATACTGGTCCCAAAGTCCATAGGACACTAACCTCTTACTTTGTCCTAGGCATGTCTATGTTGACCATTCTGGAATCGCCACAGCTACTGGTGTTCTGGGGTTCCTCCACCGAGCTGCTGGCCCTGCCGCCCTGGGGCTAAAACCTTGGCTCACATGGACCTGGGCTCTGCTCTGCTTGGCTCCCTGAGCTCTGCGCTCTGCGTGCTGCTGGCTCCCAGACCGCTGTGCTGGTCCTTCCTGCAGGGCTGCTGGGCTGTCCTCAGCGGAAGATTAGCTTCTCTGTGTCGTTCTGTGGGTGCTGGGGCTCCAGAAGTTGTTCAGAGTCTCCTTTTACATAGTTTGGGGGGAATCTGGGGGCAGAGTGGCTTAGATGAGCTGTTTCTACTCTGCCATCTTGGCTCCCCCCCCCCCACCTGATCCCAAGGTATTGTTAAGCATAGAAAGCAAGCAAAAGATGTATTGAAAAAATATCTAGGGTCAGAGTCAAGATGGCAGAGTAGAAACAGCACTTCCACTGAGTTCCAACCCACACCACTTCAAAATTATGTAAAAGGAGGACTTTGAACGACCTCAGGAGCTTTACAACCCACAAAATGATACAGAGAAGCTAACCTCCCGCTGAGGACATCCCGGCAGCCCGGCAGGGAGCATCCAGCACAGCACTCTGGGAGCCCAACCCAGGCTCCATGAGTCATGGTTTTAGCCTGATGGTGGCCAGACCAGCAGCTGGCTGGAGGGACCCCAGAACACCAAGAGCTGTGGCATTTCCGGAACTATCAGCACATAGATGCCTAGGACAAAGTGAGATGTTAGTGCCCTATGCACTTTGGGACTGACTGCGAGAATGCATCAGCTTCTTCCCCTAGGAGCGAGAAACTGCTGAGGAGCAGGTGCAGCTTGTGCCACATTGCTGCTTTGCAGCTTCAGCACTTGGCCTGTGAACTGTAGGTGGATCCAGCAATCAGTCTGGGCAGGGGGGTAAGTGCTCTTGCTTTACCCTTCTTGTATCTGGATTGTGGTCTGGGGTGGAGGTCTTGGGGTGTGTGACCAGCTTAGTAGAGTGTATGGAGGTTTCCCAGAGGCCACCCAACTAATACCTCCAGAAGTTGTGAAAACCCCTACGTTTGGGATGGAAGTTCCCCAGGTTGGTGGCAAAGTCCTACTGTGGCAACAAGCCCCAAAGTCAAGTAATTGAGTGGCAACATGCCTAGGCAAAGGAAACAAACAGAAAAATGCATCATTAGACTCTTATTTTGGGGGCAAAGAGGCTCAAATTATGGAACAGGTCATAAATCCTGCACCAAAAGCTCCAAATGAAAATACGAGTTGGTTACAGGCCATAGAAGACCTTAAGAAGCAGATAAAGAGAAGTGGGGGAAAATTGGGAAGAGAAATGAGAAAGATGCAAGAAAAGTGTGAAATCACAATCAGCCTGACTGAGGAAAACAACACCTTAAAAAATAGACTAACTCAAATGGCTAAAGAGGCTCAAAAAGGCAATGAGGAGAAGAATGCCTTAAAAAGTCGAATTTGCCAGATGGAAAAAGAATCTCAAAAGCTCACTGAGGAGATTCATTCCTTCAGAGTTAGACTGGAGCAAATGGAAGCTAGTGACTTTATGAGAAATCAAGATGCTGTTAAACAGATCCAAGCAATCGAAAGAATAGAAGGCAATGTGAAATATCTCATGGGAAAAACCACTGACCTGGAAAATAGATCCAGGAGAGACAATTTAAAAATTATTGGACTACCTGAAAGCCATGATCAAAGAAAGAATCTAGAAATCATCCTTCAAGAAATTCTCAAGGAAAATTGCCCTGATGTTTTAGAACCAGAGGGCAAAATAGGGGTTGAAAGAATCCACAGATCACCTCCTGAAAAAAATTCCAAAAAGAAAACTCCTAGGGATATTGTAGCCAGGTTCCAGAATTCCCAGATCAAGGAGAGAATATTACAAGCAGCCAGGAAGAAACAATTTCAATATTGTGGAAAAAATCAGGAAAGCACAGGATCTGGCAGCTTCTACCCTGAGGGATCAAAGGGCATGGAATATTATATTCCAGAGGTCAAAGGACCTGGGATTAAAACCAAGAATCACCTACATAGCAAAACAGCATCATGTTTCAGGGGAAAATTTGGTCATTCAGTGGAATAGAGGACTTTTTTTTTTATTTAAAGCAATTGGGGTTAAGTAACTTGCTCAAGGTTACAAGACTAGTCATTATTTATGTGTGGGTGCTAATTTTCTGAGGCCGGATCCTATCTCGGGTCATCCCAACTCTGAGGCTGGCGCTCTTACTCACTGTGCCACCTAGCCACCCTGATTAGAGGACTTTCAAGCATTCTTGAGGATAAAACCAAAGTTGAATAGAAAATTTGACATTCAGATACAAGAAGCAAGAGATGCTTTAGAAGGTAAACAGGGAAAAAAATCAAAAGGAACTTATCAAAGTTGAACTATTTACATTCCTACAGGGAAAGACAATAACTGTAACTGATGAAACTTTTCTCAGTATGAAAATAGTTGAAGAAGTGTATATGGGGATATGAATACATTTGTGAATGTGTGTATATATGTTTTCAGGTATACATAGATAGAGGGCACAGGTTGAATTTAATAGGAAGAGATGATACTTAACCTCACCTTAGAAGGTGAGGTTAAGAGGTAAGAGTGTAATGTGGTGATGGGTAATGGGGAGAGACAATGGGGTGAACTGTTTTGTGTAGAGGGTGCAGGGGAAGGTGGTTGCAGGAGAGGGGAAGAACAGGAAGGCAAAAAGGTAAAACCTTATTCTCATTGAATTTTGACCAGGGAGAGAATAACGTGCACACTAAATAGAGTGTCCCACCCTACAGGAGCATGGGGGGAGGGGAAGGGGGCAAGGTGGTAAAGGGGAGGGTGGGTTGGTGGGGGGAGGAATGTTGAAAGCACCCACTTTTGAAAAGCGACAGGATCAAGGTGGGGAGTGGACCAGGTGGAAGGTGGGATGGGAGGGAGGGAAATATAGTCGGTCTTTTACAATATATCTACTATGGTAATGTTTTGCATAGCTACAAATATATAGAATATACTGAGTTGCTTATCTTCCTTTTAAGATCAATTTTAATATATATATATATATATATAAATACTGTTATTAATACTATTTTGCATATAATTGGGAGATAAGACATGTAGGTAATTGGGCGTGGGGATTCACTTTGCCCTATTGGAAAAGTCAAAGGGCGTATGGGTGAAGAGATGGGAGAGAGCAGATTGGATGAGGGGATATCCTGTATGACTGATATTCTGGGGTGGTGGGTAGGGGGAAAATGGGGGAAAATTGTAACTCAAAATCTGATGGAAATGAATGATGTAAACCAGAAGTTAATAAAGTATTTTGAAAAAAAAAAATATCTAGAATTATGGGAAAAGTGAAACCAAAACTTTGTAGATTATTCAAATTGTAAAATGCTATGCTTTTGTAAGGTAGTAAGATTAGAGGATATATTTAATTCCGGACATATGGAAATATAACAGGCATGAAATACATTTTTAACTATAAAAATTATATATTTGATAGAACATGTATAGATCTGGTAGGAGGCTTGGCTTCAAAGCCTGATGTTTAAATGGCATCATATATACATATGTTATGTATATGAGAACTCTGCTTTAATACGTGTCAACCAAATGACAGGAAGAAATCAACTCTGCTGGCTCATTATGGTTGTAAAATCTACTGACTTTTGGTGCTAAGATAAACCCAGAATTTTCAATAGAACCTAATACTTCCTTTACAGTCTGATATCTCCAGCATGATTGCACGACTACTATCATAGAAGGTAAATTGTGTTTTTATAGTTTGATTACCTTTTCCAGGCTCTTCTTAACTGTATATGAAGACTGATGTTGACATCTGCTCCTTGACACCATGTCAGACTGGAGCATTTTTCAGAATATGGTGTGTAGCTCATGCCTTCTGTCTGTTCTAATAACTGAAGTATCAGAGGTTACCACAGCTGATAATCATAGAACATTCACTGGACCTTGGAATATAAAATATGAGAGCTGGAAGAGACCTTGTAGGTCATCAAAATCCAACTTTTTTTTATAGAGGAGAGATTGAGATTGAGAAAATAAGATAGACTTTCAAACATCACCTAGTTACTAGACTGGTCAATTATTTAACATTTATTAAACATCTGCTAAGTGCCAGCTTTTGTATTAAGTGGAAGAATTGAGTCTAAAATCCAGACCTCTTGACTTCTAGCCCATTGCTCTTTTCATTATACTCTAATACTCAGTTTACAACATCCTGGTTAATGACTCCAGTAAAAGACATACAAAAATAGGTTGGAAATAGCTTCTTTGTCAACAGAGATCATCCATACTGTCTTTGTTATATGCAATTATAGGGATAACATCTACACAGACAATTCACCTTCTTTAATATATACGACCTTGGGTAAGTAATTTCCCTTCTCTGACAATTTCAAAAGTCTTTTCCTACTTTATCCTTCTACATACTATCAGTTGGTATTCTTCCAGCTCTGACATCTGTTTTGTTATTCTGGGGCCTATTCCAGATCTAACATTCTGTGATTCTATCTGGCAGTGTAACAAACTCAGGAAATTTCAATTTTTTACAAGGTTAGACATTAAATTATCATTACAAACACAGAAATGTAGGTTAACATGTGCCCTCTACTGGTCATCTGACAATTTTTTTAGGACAAAAGCATTTTTTATTATGGTGGGGTGGGATGAAGGGGGTGGAGAAGAAGCAGAATTGTGTGTGAATAAGATATCTTGGTTGCATCATGTGTGTTGCTATGAAAAGAAGATGTCAGCAGACATTTTAATGAAGAGGCTAGTCAATGGTTATTAGTCCTTAGAACTATTGGTTAGTTGTATAACCTTGAGCAAGTCACTTCCCCTCTTGACACCCCAGTTTTCTCACACTTAAAATGAGGCAACTGAACTAGGCATATTCTTTTTTTTTTTAAACAAATGCTTTATTAACTTCTGTTTTACATCATTCATTTCCGCCAGATTTTGAGTTACAACCATTTTCTAGCCCCCGGGGGAGGAAGCCAACACATTCCCAAAATACTGGTCCCAAAGTCCATAGGACACTGACCTCTTACTTTGTCCTAGGCATGTCTATGTTGATAATTCTGGAATCGCCACAGCTACTGGGGTTCTGGGGTTCCTCCACCGAGCTGCTGGCCCTGCCGCCCTGGGGCTAAAACCTTGGCTCACATGGACCTGTGCTCTGCTCTGCTCGGCTCCCTGAGCTCTGCGCTCTGCGTGCTGCTGGCTCCCAGACCGCTGCGCTGGTCCTTCCTGCAGGGCTGCTGGGCTGTCCTCAGCGGAAGGCTAGCTTCTCTGTGTCGTTCTGTGGGTGTTGAGGCTCCAGAAGTTGTTCAGAGTCCCCTTTTACATAGTTTGGGGGGAATCTGGGGGCAGAGTGGCTTAGATGAGCTGTTTCTACTCTGCCATCTTGGCTCTGCCCACCGGCATATTCTTGCAATACATCTTTATCATATCCTGATGCCCCTTCTAGCTCTATCTGTTGTTCCATCTTTAAGTATTCTATATTCTTAAGTCTTTTCCAGTTTTAAGATCCAAATTCTCCTAGTTCTACTATTTTAAGTCTGTGATTCTAAGGTCTTTTCCAGTTCTAATACTATTTTCTGTCACTAATATCAATCAGGACTAGAAGGTTTCATGATTACAATAACAGAGTCAAATACACAGAGCAATTACAAGCTGGCTTGACTTGGACTACTTGGAAGCTAAAGTGAACCTCAGTGTATCTAATGACTGGCATATCATTCTCTAATAGAACTAAAGCAAAGCAGGCTGCTTTATGATATTTCAGCTTCGTTTCTCATTAGGCTCCACCATGAAATCTTATAAAAGACTCTCTGGCTGAGCAGAGATTTTTAATGGCTTAAAATAACAGGGAGGAGGCAGGGAATTTAGGTTGCATCTGTGTAGGGGAAAGGCACAAGTAAAGCCCAGCATGACTAATCCTGGGAGAGATAGCATTGTTACTGCAGTTCTGGCTTTCTGTTGGGAGGCTAAAGGTGATTGAAACAGAGCTAATTGTAGACACTTGTCATGAAACTTCAACTTCATCATGTTTCTCTACAAAAGATGCACTCTCGACACATATTCTTCAAAATCTGCAGAGGTAGGTTGCCTTTGAAGAAGGTACATAGTGTACCCAATCAAGCAACCCTTTATTTTTATGCTTAACCTCCTTGGGGATTGTGCAACTACTTCAGCAAATATTTAATTATTTTGGCAGTTTGAATTATCAAAGCTAATTCATGGAGTCATGAGATACAGGAGTGGAAGAAACCACAAGGATCACATAGTATAGGTGCTTTAAACCCAAAATTCAAAGATTTTAGGGAGTCTGTGAACTTGTGTGGAAAAATTTCCTTCAATTGTTTAAAAAACATTATTGTGAGAAAGGATACATAGTGTTTGCCAGACTACCAGAATGTAGATGAAGAAAAAAAAACATTTCCTTTGATTACTAACAAAAATTTAGCATTTTCTTCAATTAAAAAAAACAACAACATTATTCTGAGAAAAGGTCCATAGGCTTTACCAGACTATCAAAGGGGTGTACACTGCACCACAAAACTGTTAAGAACCCCTGATCTAATACCCTTATGATGAAACTGAATTCTAGAGAAATGAAACAATTTACTGAAGGTCACAAAAGTTAATAAATGGCAATCAGAGTTGGAACTCAGGTCCTATGACTCCAAATCCAACATCTTTTGACTAATTAACAAAGGTATTTGTTAAGTCATGGAGAAGTGAACTATCTCCACTAAATATTCAAACAATTATATCTATCTATCTATCTATCTATCTATCTATCTATCTATCTATCCATCAAGATAGCATACAGTTGAACAATGAATACTAGAAATATAGGAGACATTTTTGTAATACTAGAGTATTACATTTTAAAAAGTCATTTCAATACCAAGAACAATGCCTGACATTTAGTAGATGCTTAATAAATGATTATTTGACTGATAGTTTATCGATATAAATATCTTTTAATAGTCCCATCCAACCTAGATCATTCCTAGTTTTTGTCATCTTCCTAGTATATTGGCAGTAAGATCAAAGCCCAGGGATGTTTTATTTCTCTTATTATGAATCATTTGGAACAATCTTTCATATGATTGTTCACAATTTGCAATTTATCTTTTCAGAACTGTTTGTTCACATCTTTTAGACACTTATCCTTTGAGGAATGACTCTTGGAATGTGTGAATTTTCTAATTGTGATGATCATCTAGGAAATGACACAATATCAGGAGAAGAGGAACCATGTGACTACATAGAATACAGAGGCTAGAAGCAGTGGAAGAGTGGTGAAGAATTTCTGGGTCAATTTTACAGCTACAGGCATGAGAGTTGACAGCTATGGCAGAATGGTAGAGCAAAGACGTTTTTGTACAAGGGGAGGAATTCTGTGACCAAGCCCCCTTATGCAAGAGAAGCTATTCAGTGAGCCATTGGACTAAGCAAAGACGTATTTAGAACCAACATTTTGAGAAGAAAACCAAGACCTTGATTTCCATTGATACTGTGAGTTGTCTGGACTGTGAAAGTGTAGGGATTGAACCCCTATTGAACTACTGAACCCCCTTTGGTGTATAGTACTTTAAGTCTGGAGATGACTATAATTCGAAGGATAGGTTCTCTTGAAGGAAAGGAATAAAATAGTGATCCTGAGTGTTTTCTCCTAGGAGGGGGAGGCAGTGTGCCTCTCTAAGGACTGATCCCACCCCCACCCTGAGGAACAGAGATTTACTGGAAAGAGGAGTTACCTTGACTATTAGTTGTCTCAACCATGAGTCTGTTTTGTTTTACATTTTCTATTCAGCGAAATAAAGCCTGTCCTATATTTGACATATTGGTAGCATGAGTTGCATGAACCTGAAGACCATCTACTGATTTGGCAAAGACTTAAAGAAAAACCAAATTCTGATGTTGGCAGGCTAAAATTGAGGTAGCAAAGCAAACTTCATATGTTCAGTGGGTTAGCCATAAACCAAGGAGAATGATTTGTAAGAAGTTCTCTTACTCTAAAGCCAGTTTATGAAATTCCAGTGCCTTTGTTCTTGGTCATGGTTCACATTTCTAGTGAGGATTTCTGAGCATCTTGAAAACTGCACTTCTAATGTTGTCTGTGATTGCTTCATTACAATCTATTGTGACTATATTATTTAATAAATCATAGCCATAGAAGAAATCTAAGTGATAAAAGAAAAATGAACAATGCTATTATCTAAAATTTAGAAGGTTTTGTATAAATATAATCGATAGAGTTAGAATAAGAATGGAATGTATGGATTGGGGGAGGGGGAACTTTACATCCAAAATCTCTGATAAAAGTCTGATATACAAAACCTATAAGGAATTAACACAAGTATATAAGATTTAAAGTCATTTCCCAATAGATGAATAGTCAAATGAAGCAGTGTAAATCACTAGTAACCACTTGAAAATGTTCAAAATTACTAATAATCAGACAAATGCAAATTAAAATAAACCTGAGGCACCACCCCAAGCTCATTAGCTAGAAAAATATTGAAAGATAAGAAAAATAATCATTCAATAGGTTGTTGGAAGATAAGCGTGATAACTTACTACTGATAGATTTGTGAACTGGTTCATTCATTCTGCAAAATGATTTCAAATTATACAAGAAATGTTATGAAACCATTCAAACCCTTTGACCTATAGACCCCACTTATCAGTATCTATACCAAGGAGGCTAGTAACAGCAAGAAAAGAGTCATGTATTTGAAAATGATTATAGTAGAATTATTTGGATAACAAGAACTTGGAAATGAAATGTCTTCCCAGTCGTTGGGGATGTCCGAACAGGCTGTGATATTTGAATGTAATGGGATGTTACTGTACCTTAAGAAATGATGAATAAGAATTCATAGAAATGGGTGAAAACTTCTATTGGAGCCCTACAGAGTGAGAAAAGCAGAGTCAAAAGAAGAACATGTACAATGACTACAACATAAATCAAATAACATGGAAGTCTAAGAAATTCTGGTGTTGTCATACTGCCAATGTTAAAAGACTTAACTTTTTCCCCCTGTTAATAATTAATCAAAAAAGAGGTTTGTTTGGTTTATAAAGTATTTCTTGTGTCAAAACATGATCTATCAATAAATTTTCCTTTCCCCTAAAGTCTTCTCTGGGAAAAGTAGCAGGGAAAATACTTTCCTTGCTCAACCCCTGCCACACTGATTGCCTATTCTGCTCATACACAAATATTCAAAAGTATCCACATCTTCTTAATGTGGAAATTCCTTCCAGCAAAGCAGATTGAAATTCATGCTTGCTCTTTCTATGCAACTCTTATCCATGTCCTTCTCTGCATTTGCCACAGAAGGTGAGTACAATTAACATCCTCGGAACATCTTCATTTTCTGCTAACTTCATGAGGATAGGATTGGAGAAAATGAATTGACCACTCACTATCCCTCATTTTTTCAATCTGACCATTTCCATTGAGTGATATTTACTTTTAATTTAGAATTATGGCTCTTGTGAGCTTTTTAATGAGTTATGAAGTCCTGTATATTCTATATATAAAACATATTTTACATTTGCTTCCTTTCCCATACTCCTATTGCCACAATCACATGTTGTTATTTTATATGCCCTCATCAATTTTACCCACCTAGGCTATGGTAAACTTTTACTTTTTACCCACCCACTTCATTCATCCATAATATTGCTGGCATAATTATTTTCCTTTCCTTTCCTTTCCTTTCCTTTCCTTTCCTTTCCTTTCCTTTCCTTTCCTTTCCTTTCCTTTCCTTTCCTTTCCTTTCCTTTCCTTTCCTTTCCTTTCCCTTTCCCTTTCCTTTCCCTTTCCTTTCCCTTTCCTTTCCCTTTCCCTTTTCCTTTCCTTTCCTTTCCTTTCCTTTCCTTTCCTTTCCTTTCCTTTCCTTTCCTTTCCTTTCCTTTCCTTTCCTTTCCTTTCCTTTCCTTTCCTTTCTTTCCTTTCCTTTCCTTTCCTTTCCTTTCCTTTCCTTTCCTTTCCTTTCCTTTCCTTTCCTTTCCTTTCCTTTCTTTCTTTCTTTCTTTCTTTCTTTCTTTCTTTCTTTCTTTCTTTCCTTTTTAGGAGACAGTTGAGGTTAAGTGACTCGCTCAAAGTCACACGGCTAGTAAGTGTTAAATGTCTGAGGCTGGATTTGAACTCAGGTCCTCCTGATTCCAGGACCAGTGGTCTATTCACTTCACCACCTAGCCACCCCGATAATTATTTTTCTTTTCACCAAAAATCCTTACTGCCTCCCTAATGCTTACCTAATAAAGTTCAAACTATTTCAAAAGGTATTTGAAGTCTTCCAGAATCTGACACCACTCCATCTTTTCAGCATTACCACACATCCTCCTCAAATGCTATTTAGAACCCTGGCAAATTCAATTATTGTAGGCCCTTTGAAAATGCTTTACCCTCTTCCTTATCTGTGCTTTTGCTCATGATATTCTACATTACTGAAATGTCCTCCCTTTTCCTCTGCTTATTTCTTACCCATATATTTAAAACCCAACTTTAAATCCAACCCCTTCATGAAGCATTCCCTAATTTCCCACTCAGTAATACCCCTTTCCTACCACACTTTATTTTATGCCTCTCTAATGAAACGGTTATATATATATATATATATATATATATATATATATATATATATATATATATATATATATATATATATATATATATATATATATAATTTATAAATAAATATATATTTAAATTTATATATTTATATTATATATAAAAATAAATATAATTATAAATAAATATATATTTATATAAAATAAAATTTAGTTATTTTTTTTTATTCTGGTGAACTTCATGATGGCAAGGAATATATCTATCTAAACTTTACATCTTCCCTAGCATATTGTGGCAGTAGCAAACAATAGGTGCTTAACAAATCCTGAGTGAGTGATCAAAGGAATGTATAGCAAGAAAACTCTATAAATGTGACCTATTATCATTTGATTCTGGCCTTATTCAGAATCATTGTAAATAATTCTGTCTATAATCATCTTTGGTTATTTGACAATAACACCTCAGTGAGAGAGCTTAGAATATACCAGTTCCATAAATTTGAATAATTCAAAGTTGAATTCCAGTTGTTTTAAGAAATACAACTGCAACCAAGACTGATAGTCACTCAATAATTGCCCAGTTCAGGCAATGTTAGTGTGTCAAAGAATCTGATTCATTCTCTGTTATAACAAATGGGGTCTCCCTGTATTTACGTTGTATCGTCACCATTGTTATCAGAAAGAAAAAAAAAACTGATATGAAAAAACAGTCTGTTTTCCACTAGAAGGGATTATATTATGAGTGTATCATGAAATTAGAGGCAGAAAGAACTTTTTTTTTTTTTTTGCCTTTTTGGAGGGCAATTGGGGTTAAGTAACTTGCCCAAGGTCACATGGTTAGGTTTTTTGTTTGTGTTTTCGTTAAGTGTCTGAGGCTGGATCCGAACTCAGGTCCTTCTGACTCCAGGGCCGACGCTCTACTCACTGTGCCACCTAGCCGCCCCCAGAAAGAACTTTAGGGATAAGATGAGGATAAAAATGAACTTTTCATAGAATATGTGACTTTTAACCATTCTTGATGGGGGCTACAATTGAGGTCTTTTGATTTTTGGAATATACTCTTGCATTCTCTTCTATGGCATCTCATAAGTATAAAATAATCTTTCATAACACATTTTCCTTATTTTATTCTCAAAGGTAGAGTTTTATGTTTGCATTGGAATTGTTAAATTTAAGTACTTTTTGTGTCTTGGATTTTGAAGGTTTTTTTCCCCTGTAATCTAATCTATGGTTTCTCTTAATTGGTGCTTTCTTTTTTGATTTCAGTAATTTTTTCTTTTGTTTGTAAAAAATAAAATTAATCTATGGGCTATCTATTTTATTTTATTTTTTTGCAAAATCAATTAATTTTATTTATTAGCATAATGGGTTTCTTACTTTATTTATCTCTGATTTGGGGGATTTCAAATTTTTTATTTAATTGAGGATTTTTAATTTGCTCTTTTTCTAGTTTTTTTTTATTGATGTCTAATCCATTGATCTACTTTTTCTCTATTTTATTGATATAAGTGTTTAGAGATAGAAATCTCCCCTATATATTGCTTTGGCTGAATCCTACGAATATTGACATGTTGTCTCATTGTTGTCATTTTCTTTCATGAAATTATTGACCATTTTTATGATTTGTTCTTTAATCCACTCAATCTTTAGGATTAGATTATTTAGTTTTCAATTAATTTTTAATCTATGTTTCCATGGCTCTTTATTGAATGTAACTTTTATTGCATTACGATTTGAAAATGATTCATTTATTATTTCTGCTTTTTCATATTTGACTGTAAGGTTTTTATGCCTGAATACATGCTCAGTTTTTGTGTAAGTGCCATGTATCACTGAGAAAAAGAGATATATTCATTTCTATCCCAACTCAGTTTTCTCCAGAGGTCAATCACATTTAACTTTTCTAAAATTTTATCCATATCCTTAGCTTCTTTCTATTTTATTTTAGGGTTAGATTTGTCTAGTTCTGAGAGGGGCAAATGGAGTCACTTCTTATCCTAGTTTTACCCTCTATTTTCTTATATAACGCATTAAACTTTTCCTTAAAGAATTTGGGTGCTATGCCATTTGATGCATATGTATTTAGTATTGATATTAATTCATTGTCTATGGTACCTTTTAGCAAAATATACTTTCATTACTTATCTCTTAACTGAATCCATTTTAGTTGGAACTCAAGAAATCAGAGAATTTAGTAGGTAGAGTTAAAGAGGGAGGGTATTCCAGGAATGTAGAAATTACCCAGATACAGACCAAAATACCTGTGCCTGGGGGGGCGGAGCCAAGATGGCAGAGTAGAAACAGCATTTCCAATGTGCTCTGCCCCACACAAATTTCAAACAAGGTGAAAGGGAGCTCCTAACAACTTCTGGAGCCACAGCACCCACAGAACGGCACAGAGAAGCTAACCTCCTGCTGAGGACAGCCCAGCAATCCTGCAGGGAGCGGCCAGCGCAGCACTCAGAGAGCAGGCAGCACAGCGCGTTGGGAACTGGCAGCACAGCCCGAAAAGCGAGCCCAGGTCCGCGGTTTTAGCCCCAGGGCGGCCGGGCCTTCAGCTGGCTGGTGGAACCCCAGAACACCAGCAATTGTGGCGATTCCAGAATTATCAGCACATATATGCCTAGGACAAAGTGAGAGGTTAGTGCCCTATGGACTTTGGGACCAGTATTTGGGGAACACGTGGCTTCCTCCCCTGGGGGCAAAAAACTGCTGAAGAAACAGCTGCACAGAAGCCATTTTGCAGCGTCAGTAGTGGCTCTAGCTCCTGGTCTACCAACTGTAGGAAGATCCAGCAATCAGTCTGGGGGTTAATCGCTTTTGCTTTAAACTGCCTGGATCTGGATTGTGGTCTGGGGGGGAAGTTTGGGGTGGGCATCCAACTTGCCAGAGTGGGTGGAGGCTTTACAGAGGCCACCCAACTGGCGGAAGTTGTGAAGACCCCACATTTGGGCGGAAGCTCCCCTGTCTGGTGGCAGAGTCCTATTGTGGCAACAAGCCCAAAAATCAAGTAATTAAGTGGCAACATGCCTAGGCAAATGAAACAAAATAAACAGAAAAGTTCAACATTGGACTCCTATTTTAGGGGCAAAGAGGCTCAAAGCATGGAGGAGGACTGTGAGGTCAGAACTCTTGCACCAAAAGCCCCAAATGAAAATACAAGCTGGCTACAGGCCATAGAGGACCTTAAGAAACAGATAAGAGAAGTGGGGGAAAATTTGGGAAGAGAAATGAAAAAGATGCAAGAAAAGTATGAAATGACAGTCAACAGCCTGACTTGAGGAAAATAACACCTTAAAAAATAGACTAACTCAAATGGCAAAAGAGGCTCAGAAAGGCAATGAGGAGAAGAATGCCTTAAAAAGTCGAATTTGCCAGATGGAAAAAGAATCTCAAAAGTTCACTGAGGAGATTCATTCCTTCAGAGTTAGACTGGAGCAATGGAAGCTAATGACTTTATGAGAAATCAAGATGCTGTTAAGCAGATCCAAACAAATGAAAGAGTAGAAGGCAATGTGAAATATCTCATGGGAAAAACCACTGACCTGGAAAAATAGATCCAGGAGAGATAATTTAAAAATTATTGGACTACCTGAAAGCCATGATCAAAGAAAGAACCTAGAAATCATCCTTCAAGAAATTCTCAAGGAAAATTGCCCTGATGTTTTAGACCCAGAGGGCAAAATAGAGGTTGAAAGAATCCACAGATCACCTCCTGAAAAAAGATCCCCAAAAGAAAACTCCCAGGAATATTATAGCCAGGTTCCAGAATCCCCAGATCAAGGAGAAAATACTACAAGCAGCCAGGAAGAAACAATTTCAATATTGTGGAAACACAATCAGAATAGCCCAGACCTGGCAGCTTCTACACTGAGGGATCGAAGGGCATGGAATATGATATTCCAGAGGGCAAAAGAACTGGGAATGAACCCAAGGGTCACCTACCCAGCAAAACTGAGTATCTTGTTTCAGGGGAAAATATGGTCATTCAGTGGAATAGAGAACTTTCAAGCATTCTTGAGGAAAAAACCAGAGTTGAATAGAAAATTTGACATTCAGACACAAGAAGCAAGAGATGCTTGAGAAGGTAATCAAGGAAAAGAAATCAAAAGGAACTTATCAAAGTTGGACTATTTACAATCCTACATGGAAAAACAATAACTGTGTTTGATGAAACCTTTCTCATTATGAAAATAATTGAAGAAAGGTACATGGCATACATACACAGGTATACATGGATAGAGGGCACAGGTTGAATTTGATGGGAAGGGATGATTATTATTTTTTTTTGGAGGGCAATTGGGGTTGGGTGACTTGCCCAGGTTCACGTGGCTGGGTTTTTGTGTGTTGGGTGTCTGGGGCCGGATCCGAGCTTGGGTCCTTCTGGCTCTGGGGCTGGCTCTCTGCTTGCTGCGCCACCTAGCCACCCCAAGGAAGGGATGATTCTTAAGGGGTGAAGTCAAGAGGTGAGAGAGGAAAGTGGCAAGAGGAGATGGAGAGAGACAGGGTAGGGCAAACTATCTCATGTAGAAGAGGCATGGGGAAGTAGTTGCAGGGGAGGGGAAGAACAGGAAGGCAAAAAGGCAAAAGCATATTCTCATTGAAGTTGGCTCAAGGAGAGAATCACATACATACTAAATGGAATATCTTACCCTCACTCACTCTCCTGAATAGGGGAAAGGGGGGTGAGAGGGGGGATGATGGAGGGGAGGGCATTCTGGGAGAGGGGAGGTTAGAAGTACCCACTATCAAAGAGGGACAGGATCAAAGTAGGGAATGGACCAGGTGGGAGGTGAGACAGGTGGGAGGGAAATGTAAGCAGTCTTTTACAATATATCTACTATGGTAATGTTTTGCATAGATATACATGTACAACACATACTGAATTGCTTATCTTCTCAGAGGGAGTGGGTGACAAGGGAGAATGGGAATGGATCTGAAAATCAAAGTTTTAAAATTAAATGTTTCATAAGATGTCCAGGCAGTGGGGCTAATGGCAAAGTCGAAGGGGGTATGGGAGAAGATATGGGAGAGAGCAGATTGGATGAGGGGATATCTAGTGGGACTGCTATTCTGGGGTGGTGGGTAGGGAAAAATGGGGGAAAAATGTAACTCATAATCTGGTGGAAATGAATGATGTAAACCACAAGTTAATAAAGCATTTGATAAAAAAAAAAAAACCAAAAAAAAAAGTAAAAAAAAAATAAAAAAAAATAAAAAAAAAAAAACAAAAATAAAAGAAATTACCCAGAGCTGAGTGATGGAATCTTATTTATTGAACAACTAGGAGGAAAGTGTCACTAAATCAAAGAGTATGTGTTGAGGAATATGTCACAAGAAGAATGGAAAGGTCAGAGGGGGCTAGGTTATGAATAGCTTTAAATGCCAAACTGAGGGTTTCTTATTTGTTTTTGTAGGTTAGAGGGAGCCACTGGAGTTTATTGACTAGGGGGCAGACATGAACAAATCTCCACTTTAGGAAAATCACCTTGGTGGCTAAACAGATGATAGACATGAGTGGGGAGAGATTTTAGGCAGGTAAACCCACTAATAGGTTAGAGTGATGGTAATGTCAGAGGCCAGAATGGAGTATATTATTGTTGCTCATTCTTTGTTTTTTGAAGAGGGTCAATAATATCACAGGATGATTTCTTGACTTGTGCACAAAATGGATTTAAGTGAGGCAGAGTTACACAGAGTCATCAGTCTCACTCTGTTTTCCAGTCATCCAAATCTAGTGGTCTGGGTTGCAGTAGATGGCCATGGATTTTTTTTTCTTTTCTTTTTTTGTTTTTTGGAGAGCAATTGGGGTTAAGTGACTTGCCTAGGGTCACACAGCTAGTTTTGGTGTTAAGTGTCTGAAGTCAGATTTGAACTCAGGTCCTCCTGACTCCAGCGCCGGTGCTCTACTCACTGTGCCACCTAGCCACTCCAACCCTGGAATTTTTGATGTTTGATCAACACTCCATGACATCTACTTAAACCTCCTTCATGGTCATTGGAACAAATTGTTCTCATCCACCCATTCTGCTGGGTGAAGTCTTCATAAGCTTGGGGTAGACATCCCCCTAACTACCCCAAGGGGGTATATATGAAATATGTTGTAGATGTGAAATCCACAGACCTTGAAAACAGTTTGGATGGGGTGGGAGTGAGAGATAGTGAAGAGTCGTGTATAACTCCTAGTTTATAAGCCTGAGGTACTTGGAGGATGGTCTTACCATCTATAGTGATAGGGACGATAGAAGGTGGGGAAAATTTAGAAGGAAGGATAATGAGTTGTGTTTTGGATGCATTTAGTTTAATATGTCTACTGAATGTCCAGTTTAAGATGTCTGAAAGGCAGTCAGAGATGTGAGATTGGAGTTCAGCATAAACACTAGAGAAGGAAAAGTAGATTTGAGAACCATCAGCATAGAGATGGCAATTAGATGCATGAAAACTGACAAAAGCACCAAGTGAAGTAGTATAGAAGGGGAAAAGAAGAATCTAGCATGGAACCTTGAGGAGCATCTATAGTTAGAGGTTTTGATTTGGATGAGGAGCCAGTTAAAGGGACTAAAGTGGTCAGATAGGTAAGAGTAAAATCAGGAAAGAATGATGTTCTGAAAACTTAAAGGCTAATGGTTATCATTATAGATTAGTGTTATAGGCTGATGCAAGCTGGTCTCTTAGTTTAGGTATGATACCAGAATTAAATAATACATTTGTAGGTCATTCAAGAGCTAACAAAAGGAAATTTTCTTAGCTATAAATTCAGGCCTTCTAAGTTGGTGCTGAACTTATTTCAAAAGACCTAGCTTACTTTAGAGATTATTTTTCCTATCTCTCAGAGATAGAGAATACATCCTTTCTAGTATGGAAACGTTCCTAAAAGAAAATTTAAAGTCAAGACTTCATTATTTTTGTCAATCTGTGGACTTCATGTACAGTCCTGGATATTCTGTGCTGTCTTAATGTATAACAAATACTAAGTTTCACAATTATGGAGTTATAGAGCAGGTAAAGTGGCAATGACATATATCCCAGAACATAGAAAATGGTAATTTAAAACAATGTTACAACTAAAACAGTCTGGAATATAAGATGTGGGAACACAATATATCAAAATCAGAAGGGTCCTTGGAATTATAGAATGTTACATCTAGAGGAGTACATTAGCATGGAAAAACTATTAGAACCTAGAATATAATAAATAAAAGGAATCTTAGAATCCAAATCCCTAATTTAGTTTTATTTGAAAATCATTTTATTAGCTGTTGAATTTCATTTTTCAATTAAATATTTTTTCAATTAGACATTTGATAAACATGAAACATGAACATTTCCATATATAAAAGGAATGACAGAAAAAGGTTTATATTTGAAATTAACTTCTATTATGAACAATTTGATTTTTTAAATAACACATCTTAAATTTAACATAATAGTAACAAAGTTACACTAGTATTCTCAGTCCCTTCTGATTTTAATTCTGATTTCATCTGTGTATTGTTTAATATTTGATTGATAGCCCCCTTTTCTTTTTGTTTTTCTAAAATCACTATTACTATCCAATTCCCTTCCTCACAACTTCTAGTCTATCACCCACAAATAGAAACCCTCCATTATAACAAATAAATATTATCAAGCAAAACAGTCATGCATTGGCTGTGCCTGAAAGTATATATCTTGTTTTACATTTCTGGTCTTTTATCTCTTTGATAAGAGGTGGGAAGCCTGCTTCATCATCAATCTTCTGAAATCATGACTGTTCATTGAATTCATCAAGGTTCTTAAGTCTTTCAAGGTTTTTTTTTTTTTTTACATTATTGTAGTCATATGAATTATTCTAGTTCTGCATTACTTCACTGTACCAGTTTATACAAGATTTCCCACTGTTTTTCTAAACCTATCTTGTGGAGGCAAAAATGTTAATTTAAAAACATACAGATGATTCAAATTAAATGCAGTTGTGTATTTCCTTGGCAGAAGATGGTTGAGGGAAAGGTCCAAAACTAAACTATAAATTCTGGGAACTGAAGTTCAGAGAAACATCTCTCTCCCTCTCTCTGTTTCTGTCTCTCTGTCTTTGTCTTTCTCTGTCTCTCTCTGTCCCTCTGTCTCTGTCTCTCTCTCTCAGCTAATGGCCTCAGAAAAAAAGTGTATGACACCCTGACACCAAAGGTAGTGACTTTGATGGGCATCAGATAAGAGGAGAAAAGCCCTTGCAATGAAGATTTCCAAATTAGAGCCTAATATTTCCCATTTTTTAGAGATAGAAAACTTACTTTTCCTGTTTTCTGACAGACACTTTGAATGTGTTTCATTTTTTTTCCATTTCAGTAAACTGCTTGTATTCCCTGATTTTGCTTCTTATAAAAAGAACTATGGTTCATTATAACTTCTTTGTGATATGTATATGCATATTATTTCTGTGCTGAGAGAATAGCAAATGGAGTGTGACAATGACCAAAGGGAAATACTGAGAATTCAACCAGGTCAGAGGTTTAAACCTGTCTAAAACATTAAAGATTTTTTCCTAATTTCCTAATTTCCTAATTTTCTTAATTCTGCCCTTGCCCATTTACCTGTGGGAAGGAGAAAGTAAGGAAAACCTCACAGCAAGATCTGCTAGTTATATAAGTAAGGCATAAAATTTAACTAAATTTGCAAAGCCTTTAAATTTTTAAAGTTACTAATGATCGAGATAAAAATACCCTACTTACAAATGCTTGAATGTGCTATAAGATATCAGAAAACACTAACTTTTAAAAATATGTAGGGTAGATATGGTACTTGTGACTTTTTGGTATATGGAACTCCCAGAAAAGTAAACTCCCTCTACTATTGGAGACTGGCATCATTTCAGCTATTGAAAGTCTTAAAAAAGTGCCCAGAGCACTAAAAGATTGAGTTATTTGTCCAGGATCACTTAACAAGTATGAGTCAAGAGTAGATTTTGCTTCTAGTATCTCTTGGCTTTAAGGCCAGCTCTTTATCTACTTCTCTATCCTTTTTATATTACCAGTTTAAATGATTTATTCTCATAAAACATTACTGTTTGAGTGTGATTTGAAGTAGCTTTATCTTATCCTGGAAGAGGGAGGTAAAGAAAATATCTGCTCTGCTTTCCTTTCACAGTATTGCATCCTATGTCTTGCTTATATAACTCCAGGAGAAATAAGAGACTCTCTTAACCTTTTCATTCCTTGCTTTTCCTAACTGTGTAAATGCAGATGAACTGAGTGGTACCAGAGATTTTAATGTTTCTTTTTTTGTGAGGCTTCTTCTTTTTTTATTTAAACAAATGCTTTATTAACTTCTGCTTTACATTATACATTTCTGCCAGATTTTGAGTTACAATTTTTCCCCCATTTTCCCCCTATCCACCACCCTAGAATAGCAGTCCCACAAGATATACCCTCATCCAATCTGCTCTCTCCCATATATTCTCCCATACCCCCTTCGACTATTCCATTAGAGCAAGGTGAGTCTCTGTGCCCCAATGCCTGCACATCTTATCTCCCAATTACATGCAAAATAAAATAGTATAAATAATAATAATCATATATATATGTATATATATATTTGAAACATTTAATTTTAAAACATCAAATTTCAGATCCATTCCCTTCCTCCCTTTTCACCCATTTCCTCTGGGAAGATAAGTAATTCAGTATGTGTTGTACATGTACAGCTATGCAACACATTACCATAGTAGATATATTGTAAAAGACTGCTTATAATTCCCTCCCACACATCCCACGCCCCCACCTGGTCCATTCCCTACTTTGATACTGTCCCTCTTCTATAGTGGGTACTTCCAACCTCCCCTCCCCCAAGAATACCATCTCCTCCATCATCCTCCCTCTGATCCCCCTTCCCCGTACTGTGCTGCAGGGTGAGATATCCCATTTAGTAAGAATGTCATTCTCTCCCTGAACCAAATGCAATGAGAATGTGGTTTGCCTTTTTGCCTTCCTATTCTTCCCCTCCGCTGCAGCCACTTCCCCTTGCTTCTTCTGCATGAGATAGTTTACCCTACCCTGTCTCTACCCATCTCCTCTTGCCATTTTGCTCTCTCACCTCATAATTTCACCCCTTAAGTATCATCCCTTTCCAACAAATTCAACCTATGCCCTCTATCCATGTATAAATGTAAACATATAAACCCACATTCACATATGTATTCATATGCCCATATACCATTCTTCCATTGTTTTCATACTGAGAAAGGTTTCCTCAGTCACAGTTATTGTTTTTCCATGTAGGAGTGTGAATAGTCCGACTTTGATAAGTTCCTTTTGATTTCTTTTCCGATTACCTTCTCAGGCATCTCTTGCTTCTTGTGTCTGGATGTCAAATTTTCTATTCAACTCTGGTTTTTTCCTCAAGAATGCTTGAAAGTCTTCTATTCCACTGAATGACCATATTTTCCCCTGAAACAAAATACTCAGTTTTGCTGGGCAGGTGACCCTTGGCTTCAATCCCAACTCTTTTGCCTTCTGGGATATCATATTCCATGTCCTTTGATCCCTCACTGAAGAAGCTGCCAGGTCCTGTGCTATTCTGATTCTGTTTCCACGATATTGAAATTGTTTCTTCCTGGCTGCTTAGGGTATTTTCTCCTTGATCTGGGGATTCTGGAACCTGGCTAAAATATTCCTAGGAGTTTTCTTTTTGAGATCTTTTTCAGGAGGTGGTCTATGGAATCTTTCAACCTCTATTTTGCCCTCTGGATCTAAAACATCAGGGCGATTTTCCTTGAGAATTTCTTGAAGGGTGATTTCTAGGTTCTTT
>WOXC01007491.1:0-25603 GCA_011680675.1 Gymnobelideus leadbeateri | reverse complement strand
GGAGCTGCACACAATCATAAGCCACAGTGTTTTGTAGCTGAGATGCCCTAAATAAACAAAATATAGAATGAAAAAGGAACTTTTAAAATGGATTTCTGTAGAATAGCCCCAAATCAGGAAATGGATTATTTATGACTGTGTAACTACACACACACACACACACACACACACACACACACACACGCACACACACACATATATACATACCTAGATAGATACATGTCATTTTTGATAGGCAGCTTATATACATATGTCATTTTTGTACATTTAATTTTTAATTAATAAATATCTACTTTCTCTCCTTCCTCTATCTCATACTCCCCAAAGGCAGCAGAATTTAAAAGAATCAGCTCTTAGATGGAATTACAGAGTATAATTAGCAGAGGTTTTCTGTATAACTGCTCATCTAAAAGCACATATAAAAATAAATTTAAAAATTCCTGCATAGAACCTTCTTAGTTAATTATAGCTTTTGCCAGGTTTTTATTAATGCTGTGTCCATGTAAATGAAATAAATATTAAGTTTAGTCTAGTACATTCAGCCCCTCCTCCCCCACCAAATGATACCATATTTAGGACAAACATATTTACTTGACAAATCACTTAGATTCACTATTTTACTCAAATTTCCTCAAATTTCAACAATATAGTCTAAATCTCAGTTTTGAAAAAGTTATTTTCTGAATTCTTATCACCAAATTCATTAGAACTTATAGAAGTAATTTCTGTTACAGTCATAAAAAGACTGACCATTTATAGGTAATAGTGAAGCCCTAAGGAAGAATCTCTGATTAAAATTACATGCCTTTAATACAGCAAAAATATATTTACATAAAAAAGAATTAACCATATTTATACGGTGTTGTTTTTCAAGTACAGTGTAATGAAGAACTTCAAAAAATGACATGTTGGATTCTCCCCACCCACCCATCTCATCAATCTTAAGGCAGAATTCCATGAAAAGATAACAGAATGGGAATTTTATCTATGCAACTTAAAAAATAAAATGCAATGTGACACTCATATTTGCCTTCTTCCTTCCCAGTCTGAAAAAAGAAGAAAAACTCAAGGCAAACTTATAATAATCACAGAAACAATTTTCTTCTTTTTTTTGCCTTTTTTTTTGGAGGGCAATTTGGGTTAAGTGACTTGCCCAAGATCACACAGAGTTTTTGTGTTAAGTGTCTGAGGCCGGATTTGAACTCAGGTCCTCCTGACTCCAGGGCAGGTACTCTATTCATTGTGCCACCTAGCCGCCCACAGAAACAATTTTCTATCTTAAATAATTTTTAGTTTAAAAGGTAGATCTGCCTTGTAAAAAAGAAGTATAATAATATGTTTACAGACAAAGGTGATAGAAACTCTGGGGGTAATGACATTTGGAATTTTGGAAATACCTTTATTTGGCAAGTATATGGAATATTTTCTAGGTTCCAACTAGCTATTTCCTTGCTTTATCTCTTAATCCGAGTTTTATCATATCAGGTATTTCCAAAGAATGCTGAGAACAGCAGATAGAAAAGCTTTTTGAAATCTGTCTATATTTTGCTCTGTTACATATGAAATTAGAGGGGAGAGAAGGGGATAATCCAATTTAAAACATCTCTCCAAATGGCGCCCTTTCTGAATGTCTACTTGCTACTTTCCAACCTGCAATTAAATTATTTGTGTAAGAACAAAAGCATTATCCTACTTATTTCTGCTTGCTTTCCTTTTAGCCTGACTGAATTTAAAGTTAATGAATAATGACAGAACTTTTTTCCCCCACTGTGTTTTCAGGGTAATAAATTGTCTATTTATTTATTTTAAAGAAAAAGAATCTGCTATTTCTGACTTTCTTTCCATATCCTTTGGTCTTAAAAATCTATATGAAGTTTGAGTGAACTCTTTCTCTCGTTCATAATTATTATATCCCTTTATTCAATAGCAGAATGTTTAACTTATTCAAATTGGGCATTATTCTCCTGTCTTAACACTTAAAATGTTTGATTGAATAATTAATTCTTTCTCTTTGAAACAAATGCTTCAAGTAACTTTGAAAATGGATGGTTTTCTGATGGGGACAAATCACTGGTCCTAGTTTAGCCTTTGGATATTCCAACTGAGAGGAGTTAAGAGTTCATTACCAATCCTCTTGACAGATGAATTCTCAGCCTGGCTTAAATGGTTGGTCTACTGTTACTCTTTTGCATTGATATACCCTCCTCCCTCTAAGGGACCTCTATGGGTAAAGTTGGCCCACTTCCACAGCTTTCTGCAAAGCACCACCCTTCAATTACTGGAACATACATACCAGTATTTTGCCATGGAAGCAGAAGCTGAGTCCAGACGTTTTGCCTCGTGCAGCTGCAGACAGCTGTCCACAAAAGCCCTGGTCACACAGATGTGTGTTTTCAATTCAGCTAGTTTGTGCTGCACCGTCTTGTGTCCGAAAGAGGAAGAGGGAATTTTTACAAAGGGAACATATGAGAACTTTTTTTTTAAGCAATTGGGGTTAAGTAACTTGCCCAAGGTCACACGGCTAGGTTTTTGTTTGTGTGGGTTAAGTGTCTGAGGCCGAATCCGAACTCAGGTCCTTCTGACTCCAGGGCTGGCGTTCTACTCACTGCGCCACCTAGCCACCCCTTTTGTGAGAACTTTTAAATGCATGGTTGTCAAAAAAAAAAAAATTGTAGGGATCTTCCTGGCCCCAAATGGTTATGTTGCATTTTGTTCAAAAGTCAAACTCTTACCATTCCAATTGGTACGCTCAAAATCTTAGTGCTCAGGGAAATTTCAAAGATAGGAGAAAAAAAGATGGAAAAATTAAAATTCTTGTTGGATTTTACAACATCAGATCATAGAAGCTATTTCTTTCAAGTTGGAGCGCCATCTTGTGGCTCAGTAATTTTGACACAGCTGTTAAAAAAAATCTGTGAGCCAGCCATTCCTCTGATTCTTCTTTGGAAAATGAGATTGTTTCCTTCTTTTGCATTGGTCCTGAGCAATGGTATTTATGGCTTCCCTTTCTGTTTCATTGCATACTTGGCCAGGTTAATTAGTTCACTAGCACAGGTGCTTCTCCCCTGATGAAGATGGAAATAGAGAGGCCTATCCACACTTTCATATTCTATAAAGGTCTTTGTCTTAGGCCCCAGATCACTATAGCACTAAGCAACTTTGTCCCAATTCTTAGTATTTTCTTTTATTTAAAAAGACTTTTAAAAAAATTAGACACTTAAAGAACAAAACCAATCAGATAAAAAAGCCTACAAAACTGGTAAGGATAGCATCATACTCAGAACTTGATGAGTTAACAAACAATAGTCTAAGAAAAGGCTACTATTCAGCGTCCTCTTATAGGACACTGCCCAAGGTTCTGATACCTTTGATTAGGTTTTTCTTCCTTTTTTCCTAAAAAAAAAAAAAAAGATATAATTGTAGTCCTAGGTTCAAGTCCAGCTTAACATATACTGGTTACGTGAACCTGGGTAAGTTACTCTCTTGGTACTCTAGGAGACTTTTTAAGATTCTAAACTGTACAGAGGATGCCAATCTGCACTAGTACAAGGAATTTCCTCATCCAGGAGTTCCACACAGAAATGAATTCATAAATGTGGTAATGTTCTCATTCCTATTATTACAGTCACTGTTAATAAAGTTAACCATCCCTCTCCTTCCCCTTCTACCCCTCCCCCTGGGAGCAATAACAATTCAGGGTTATTCAATTTAGAAATAGCATACACATAAGCCAAATCCAAGTCCTAAGCTGCAATCACAAGAGTACTGTCCTTGACTCAAGGGGATGATTCCTGACTTGATAATACTACTGGAACAGCCATAGAACCAGTCTTACTCCTGTAACACTGCTTGAGTATGCAAGTGTCCCTGTAATCTCTGGAAAGGGAGAACAGGGAAAGCAAGACCATGTGTTGGTCCATGAACAGACAAGGTTGGGGTACAGAAGGTTCTGAAGGACATGACAAGCTTAACAGTTCAGCTATAAAAGTCTCATCTCCTGAAGCTTTTACTTCTATCTGCCCACTCAAAATTGGTAAATGCTTAATAAATATTTGTCAACTGACTGTCACAAAGTCGACAAACATTTATTAAGCACTTACAATATACCAAGTCCTGTGAAAAGTGCTTTGGATACAAAGTAAAGCAAAAACTTGGCCCTTTGGTCTTAAGGAATTCACATTCTAATGGGTGAGATAATATGCAAGAAATTGTACATATAAGATACACACACACATATATGCATATATAAATATATGGAGAGTATAGATGGAAGGCAACCTCAGAGGGAAGGCACTAGCAGTGGGGAGGCACTGGGGAAGGTTTCTCACAGAAGGTAGGATTCAAGCTGAATCTTGAAACAAGCCTAGTAGAGACAATGAGATGAACATTCCAGGCACAGGAGATAGTCATAGCAAAGGCATGAGTTGTGAGATGGCAAGCTTAACAGTTTAGTTCTAAAAGTCTATCCCTTGAAGTTTTTGCTGCCATCTGTCCACTGAAATTGGCTTTGCCAGTTTGGGAGCTTTTCCGAGAGTCTGAGGAAATGATGTCTTCCAATGTAGTAGGAGACTAGAAATCTTCCCTCTACCACTGCTTTTCTCTCCTCTTCTCACTTTTCCATTTTCTCCGCTTGTTTTTTTTTTCTTTTAAAAATCACAGTCAAACTTCTCTACCATTGAGAGGAAAGTAGGACTCCTTCACCTCTAGGTGCCCCTTTGAGCAAATTTAGCAGTTGGTCACTAAATGAAAAAGATGATCAAATACTATTCCACTGACATTGAAAGCTAGGTAGATCATTTTAAAATCTGTTTCTACTCTGTATCAAGCATTGTACTAATAAATGCTTACTAGCCAACTGACAGTAACAACATTGATGCCACATAACTGATACCACACTGGCAAACTTAGGACAATTTTCAAAATATGGAAGAATCAAGTTCACTGAGTATAATTCTCTCAGGGGAGAAGCTACTCTCAAAAATGGGGCCCATTTGTAATTTTTTTTTAAGCAATTGGGGTTAAGTAACTTGCTCAAGGTCACAGGGCTAGTCATTATTTGTGTGTGGGTGCTCATTTTCTGAGGCCGGATTAGATCTTGGGTCATCCCAACTCCGAGGCCGGCGCTCTTACTCACTGCGCCACCTAGCCACCCCCCATTTGTAATTCTTACTTTTCCTTCCAGGTTAAGCTCTTTACTACCTTTTACCATAGCTTCCTACTTGCTCTTTCTGTCCTCCTACATTTCTTCTTGTCTAGTCCACACTGTCAAAGTGAAATTCCTACAGCACAGCTCTGACCACAACCCCTGCTCAACAACCTCCACTGCTCCTTATAGCCACTAGGATTAAACAAAAACTCTGATTTGTACTTAAGACCCTGCACAATCTAGCTTTAGCTAAACTTAACAGAATTTATACATGAAACTTTCCTCCCCCCATTAAACTGTGAGCTCCTGGAGGATAGGGACTGTCTTTTGCCTTTCTTTTTATGCCCAGAGTTTATCACAGTGCTTGGCACATTGCTTCTTTTTTTTTTTTTTTTTTTTTTTAAGGATTCTCAAAATATCCTTTAATTTCCCATCTTCCCCAGGCTCAAAGTTTTACAAGCAGTTTACGAAATTCAAGACCATCAGTGAAGGGGCATCGTGTTGTGTGGTAGTTTCCCTCCTGCTTCCACCCACCCAGAAGACGGGGCACAGCCAGTGCCCAGCATGTTGTTCCTTCTAAGGTTTCAACAGTGTTTAAGCTCTGAAGGCCAACAACACTTGGAAGGGCGGTGAGGGGGGTTAGAGGAAAGGTGAACACAAGTCAATTTGAGAACAGGCTTGACTTGGAAGCCAAGAGAGGGATTAATGTCCTAAGTCTTTGTGCCCATTTGTGTAAATCTGAGGAGGCTGCTGGGACTGACTGGGAGAATAAGGCAGCATTTTAGCTCCATTTAACTTGTTGGTAATTGACCAGTCCTCATAATATCCTTTAAGGAACATTTCCTCTTGGAAAGTGGGGAAAAAAAATCCCTGCTTCAGTGCTTGGTTGCACTCCTTACAGTTAGGAGTGATGGCTCTTGGTTCATATAAAGCAGAGACAAAGACACACAGCCAACAAGATATTCCACAATAAGGCTGCCCTGGGTGTGGCAGAATAGGAACAAGTAATCCAGCCTCTCCTGATGCCAGAGGGAAGGCCTCCTATTCTGGTCACAAAAACCCACCCAGGAGACCCTGGCCTGCCTGGACTATTCAATTAATTGTTTTGGTAGGCCTTGGCAAGAGCAGGGACCATAGAGCTAGATATTTCTTTGTACTAAAAATTAATAGCATCAAGGGAGTAAGAACCTTACTGTCTATGAAATACAACCCTCCTGATAGCTTCCAGATCAATGAGATTACATGAAGGGCCTTTCTTTTCAAAGGTCAGAGTGTTTATAAACTGAGGAGGTAACAGGAGCTGGATATTCTTCCTTCCCTACTCAGATCCCAACCATCTGGCACAATCTCTACTCCCACTCTGAATCCTTCTGGAAGTTACCACATTAAACCCCCCCTTTAGGGTTCCCTCCACTAGGGATATTAGTGTGGATTCCTCAGGGCAGAATTGATCAGCTTATATACCAAAGAAGGATGCAGGAAAAAAACAGATAACAAAACAAAAGTGTGAATACATATAGTGACCCCTGGCCATGACAGCAGGAGAAGCTTGTGGCCCTACTGTATGACGGCAGACCAGGAGGCGTGGATTACACGGTGGTGATTTTCTTGTCCTTAGTGGCTTGTTTGATGGCAGCCTGCTCACAGATGATCTCTTTGAGGCGCTGGAGCCTCATATTCTGAGTGCCCTGGTCCCCGATGCCTGTCTGACTTCGGTGCAGCAAATTTAAGGCATGAATGTACTCCAGCTCTGTGTACTTGACCCCCTGGTCAACCACCAGGTTCAGGAGCTCGTCAGCTGTGTTGTACAGCATCTCATAGTACTGCCTTGCAAAGTCCAGGTCTGCCTCCCGTGACATAGTGATGTTGGTCAAGTTCTGCTGGAGCACAAAGATGTTCCTACACATTTTCTTGATGCCAGACTCACTGATGCGCCTGAAGTATTGGGCCCCATTGATCAAGATGCAGGAGATCAAGTGGCCCAAACCTTCAAAGATATACTGGAACTTGTGCTGCTGGAGACTGGCACTCATGGCCTCTTCAATGCCACTTATGTCTTTATTAAGCCGAACCACCAGAGGGTCATAATCCATACTTTCCACATTAGCAACAATAGCATAATTCCCTTGCTTTGCCAGAGGGATGAGATAGTGAAAACAGTGAACTCTGACTTCCAAATGCAGAACCAGCAGGCAGCGGTCAGCCATCTCCTGGAAAGATTTGGCCAGTTCACTGAGAGTCTGCATGATCTGTTCGGACCCTGGAGGGAGATCCATGCTCACGTGGTTATCCTGACCAGGGGAGGGCACATTTTGTAGTTTTCAGAGGCATTTCCGGCTCCCAGCCTACAAATCGTGGGGAGATCCAGCGATCAGTCTTGGGGGGTAATCGCTCCGGCACATTGCTTCTTAATCAATCCTTATTCACTTTTCACAATCTATATAGTTTAGCCCTGACTGAACTACCAGACATTTCTCACAAAAGATTCCAACTCTCATCTCAATGGGTTTTTATCACCTGGGGCATTTGTGGACACTGCTTAAACAAACACTACCCTACTCTACAGGAACTTACCTACATTCCATTATTACCAAGTAATTTAATTATCAATGAAAGTTAACAATAGCATCAAGGCATTTAACTTACATTCTAACTTTCTGTTAATGAATTCTAAAGTCCCCATGGTATTAAACATCAATTCATGCTAACTATAAATACTAATATTCAAATAATACACTAAAAACATTTTTTTTCTATGTGATAAACATTATTAGAGTCAGAGTTGGAAGGGACTTAGAGGTTATCTAGTTCAACTGGGTTTGTTAATTATAAAACTAGCTAATGAAGAAATAGTTAACCTAGTTTCTTACATATTAAGATTAAAATGTTTGTCTACCCCCATCGTTTTCATAACTAACTATGGGAAGCCGGGAATGAGTCATGTTCTAGGCATGTTCTCTCTCCAAACCCCAATTTCTTCCCTTTTTATCTCAGAATCAGAAAAGTAGGAATACATATTAAGCCCAGGAGAGCAAGAGATGTGGGTTTTTCACTGCTTTGGAATGGACTGAGATTTAGGAGATTAGAAAATTGGATTTAAATTCCAATTAAATACAAGTGGGTAGCAGGAAAAATGCAGGCAGAGGAATTATCATTCCATCTATTCTTTTGTATTCTGTGTTTCTGCAAGTTGTATTTCCTATTTAATAGGAAACTGGCAATCTTGTAATCTTGTGGTTCTCTTCAATTTCAATTGCATACAAAGTCTGGATTACTAGATCTGAAGATCCTGTAACATAAGGGCTAGTTGAAAATTTTAGACCTGTGTTCAAAAATAAGATTCATGACACATTTCCAAAAGATCACACAGCCACAAAGTATCCAAAGGTGGTTTAACAAATATTTAAAAAGTGTTATATTGTTGTATACCTTGGTTAAATTGGGTAACAGGACAATCCTTTCTTTGGAAGTCTCTTATTTCAAAGTGATAGTTTTAACTTGCACTAGAGGTAAAAAAGGCCCTTTCCAATTCCTCAAAGCATTTTTTAAAAATCAGCTACTTAAGTGAGGTAGCCTTGGAGCAGTGGGTGAGAGTGAAGGACTTGGAGTCAAGACAACCTGAGTTCAAATTCGGCCTCAGACACTGGTTGTGTGACCCTGGGCAAGTGACTTCACCTTTCTCAGCCTCGGCTTTCTCATTTGTAAGCTGGACATAATAACAGTGCCTATTTTCCACGGTTGTTTTGAGGACCAAATGAGATAATATATATTCAGTACTTTGTAAACCTTAAAGTGCTATAGAAATGTTAGCTATGAGGATGATGGTAAAAATAGAATAATTTGAAATATCTAAGAAATCTTAGAAAATAGAAATTTACTTCAAAAGCTTAATGGTCAGTCTCTGTAGCCTCTGACACAATTAATTTGATCCTCTTCTTTCTGGACTTCTAAGACACTCTGTATCCTGGTTTTCCTCTTCCCTATCTCATTAATCCATGTCACTGCTGTTAGCAGAAGGGGGGGCAGTCCCCCAAGACAGTCAGAGGCCCTCTTCTCTCTCTATCCCATTGTACTTGGTGTTATTACAAGCTCCCATGAGTTCAATGATAATCTCTATGCAGATGACTCTCAGATCTACTTTACAGCCCTACTCCAATCTCAAATGAGATTTCTTCTACAAGAAAATGCCTATCAGCCATCTCAAACTGGATGTCCTCTAGACATTTTAAACTCAACATGTCCAACACTGCATTCATTATCTCCCCCCGCAACCCTCCTGTCTTCTGAGTTTTTCTATTACTGTTGAAGTTATCACCGTCCTCATACCCACCTAGGCTTATAACTGAGGTGTCACCCTCAACCCCTTATACTCCCATCCCCAATAACCAATTAGATGTCCAACCACCATTTCTACCTTGGAAACATTTCTCATCTATGCCCTGAACTCTCCTCTGATACTGCAACCACCCTGGCACAGTCCCTCACCACCTCAGTACTGGTCTATTGAAATACTTGGCCAGATAGTTTTCTTGCCTCGAGTCTCTTTCTATTCTAATCCATTCTCTACTCAGCTGTCAAACTCATCCTCCTAACAGGTCTGACCATATCACCTCCCTACTAAATAAGCTGCCATTGCAGCTTCCCAATGATCTCCAGGATGAAATATAAAATCCTCTGATTGTCTTTCAAAGCTGTTTGTAACCTGGCCCCTGCCTACCTTGCTCATCATACCCATGTACTCTGCCACCCATTGACACTGGCTTCCTTGTTAAGACACTCCATCTCTTGACTTAGATCATTTTTGCTGACTGTCTCCTATGCTTGGAATGTTCTCCTTCCATATCCCTCTCTCCTATTTTGCTTAGCTTCTTTTAAATCTCTGTTAAGGTCCCATCTTCTATAAGAAGGCTTTCCCTGATTCTTGGTACCTTCGTTTGGAGATTATGTGTGGTGTGTGTGTGTGTGTGTGTAGGGCAGCTAGATGGTACAGTGCATAGACTGCCTGGCCTGGAGTCAAGAAGACTACCTTTACTTTGTGACCCTGGTCAAATAACTTCACCTGTTTGCCTCAGTTTCCTCATATGTAAAATGAGATGGAAAAGGAAATGGCAAACAACTCCACTATCTCTCCCCAAAAAACCACAAATAGAGCCATGAAGACTCCATGAAGACATGGCTGTAACAACTCAACAACAACAAATATACTGTTTGTACATAGTTGTTTGCATGTTGCCTCCCTCATTAGATTGTGAACTCCTTGAGAGTAGGGACTGTTTTTTGCCTTTTTTTTCATTCTCAGCAGTCAGCTTAGTGCCTGGAACGTTGTAGGCAACTAATAAATATTGATTAGCTGACATATTTCTCTTTCCATTCTCTCACATTACATAAAAATGTAAAAAGCAACTTCAAATTTTTCTGTGGGAAAACTGCTAAGATAATTTTTCTATTTTCTAGTTATCTTCAAAATCACAAGTTGTCTAAGACAACCTGAGCAAGGAATGGAGTAATATTTTTAGATTAACCTTCACAACTGAAGTACAAGTGTCAAAAGCTTATAGAAACATAGACTTCAGGATCAGAAAGATCCTTAGGAATTTCATAGACCACAAGTTCTTAACTTGAAGTCCTAGAACTGCCAAAAGACTCATGGATAGATTTCAAGGGGTCTGTGAAGTTGGATGGAAAAAAAAAATATATCTTATTTTCACTAATTTTCAAATGAAATTTAGCATTTCCTCCAATTATTAAAGGTGTTAAAAATATTATTCTGAGAAGCCTTCACCAGCTTGCCAAAGGGATCCATGAAATGAAAAAGGTTAAGAACCCCTAAGTCTAGTCTAATACTCTCATTTCACTAACGAGGAAAGAAACAGAGGCTCAGATAGGGGACCTGACTTGCCCAGGGCCAAAGTGGTAAAAAGTAAAAAGTCTAGCACAGGCTGCCAGAGCCCAAGGGTGTGCTGGTCAATCATTCACAACTTTTACTTGAAAAAAAAAAAACATAAGTAGGGCACACTTTTAAGTTCAATCTGCAGCATTAATATTTTCTCTACCACTTTCTTAAATTTAGTCAATTAACAAAACCATAAACCAAGTCCTGATTTTTGGTATTGTGATATCCCAGGTATACATGTTTATACTAAAAATATAAGCTCTCAGGAGCTGGTTCAAGCTAACTCCAGCATACCCCTACTTGAGTCCACAGTCCAGGGTTCTTTCCACCTTTTGGTCCTTTTACAATCAAATAGCAACACACACTGTTAGGAAGTGGGGGCTCCCAGACACTAGGATACTTGTCCCTTTCACTTGCTTTGTATGCTACCCAGCATGACTATACATTTTTGTGTGTTTAATGCTTTCTAGTGAGGAAGAGAGTAAAAGAGAGAAGAATTAGGTAACTTCTCAGGAATTCAAATACAGAGAATGCTATTTATTTGTCCTACAGAGAGATGAAGGAGGCAAAGGACCAGAGAGTGGTAAGTGCAACCTTCACACTGCTAGGAATTAGTTGTATGTATTTTGTAGGATCAAAGACGAGAGTTAAAATAGACAACAATCAAGAGGCACAAGCAGATTAAGAGACTAGTCCAAGGCCACACAGGTAGTAAATAGTAGATAAAGGATTGAACCCAGATCCTCTGATTCAAAACCTAGCACTCCTGGACTTCACTGTTGCCTCCTGCCTTATCAGGTGGTGAGTTCCCCTCAATGAAAGCTTTAAACCAGAAGATAAACAATCCTTTGCTGGCAATTATCAGTTAGAGAAAGGTTGGATTATTGAGGTTTCCTCCAATTCTGAGACTCTCAGCACATTCTGCTGAAACCAAGATCTGTCAGGTCACCAGTGACTTAATAGTTACTAATAAAATGGCTTTTACTCTCTCCTCAGCCTTCTTGACTATTCCATTACATTTGACTATTGTTATTTATTCCCTTTCCTCCTTGACACTCCTTTTTCCTTTGAACATCTGTGACACTATTCTTCATGGTTTCTATGCCTTTCTCAGTCTCCTTTACTGGCTTTTCACTCTTAGCTGCCATTACTGTTCTCTCATCTCACCTCTAAGCATAAATATCTCCAAAGATTCTGGCCCTGTCAGTCTCTTTTGGTTCTATGCTCTCTTTGAAGTCTTATCTATTCCCATGACTTTAATTATCACTTCTATATAGAGAACTCCCAAATATAGAGCTACAATCTCTTCCATGAATTCCAGTATTGAATTTCCATGTTTCCATTGGATATGTCTATCTAGCTGTCCATTCAAAAGCTCATAACTCAACATTAATTTATTATCTTTCCCCCTGAACTTGTACCTCTTCCTAACTTCCTTTTACTAAATATAGAATCACCCTTTAACTTGCCCTCCCAGGGTAAAAAATCTTGTAAATCATCTCTGGCTATTCCTTCTTCCTCACAGTCAATCATTTGCCAAGTCCTTAACTCTTGCAATAGACTCTTAATCAATCTCCCTGCTACTCACTTCTCCCTGCTTTAATCCATCCCTTACACAGTTGCCAAAATAATCTTTATATGTCTGACGTTTGGATTCTCCTTCTCAAACTACAAACTCAATTTATTATTCAAGCCCTTACACAAACTGGCTTTAATTTACCTTTTGAACCTTATTTATGTGACTACTCTCCATACTCCCTACTTCCTGGACAAGCTAAACTATCAGTTGTTCCCTGACCTTATCTTGCCCACTCATGGCACTTATTTAAAAAATAGCACAAAAAAAGCATAGCTCATAAAGTTTAGTGTTTGAGTCAGATAAAGATGCTTGACTGTTATTTCTAGTCAGGGCATGAAGAGGCACAGGATAGTCCACAGATAAGTCTCTGTGAACCATAAAACCCCAGAACCACAGCTATAGATTTGGGTGGGACACAAGGGGTCTAACTCCCTTATTTTATAAAAGAGGAAATTGAGGCCTAGGGAAGTTAAGTTCATACAGGTAGCAAGCATCAGAAATAACATTTGAACTCAGGTCCTGCCTCTAAAACTAGGGTTCTTTCCATTACAACATGCTTTGTTATAAGGACTCTGTTTACCAGTAATTTTTGTGAGTGCATAAAGCAGAAAATGAAGAAGAGTTTGGGTAAATTATCAGTTATCTACAGTTGCCCTTTGAAGCAAGGAAGGAGAGTTTGTCTTTTTCAAGGAGAGAACAGAGCCTTGATTACGTGTTATTAGCTTTAATAATTTATCATCAGCTTCAGAAAGGGGCAGGAACAGGGAGGAATATGTTGTTTATTGAAGAATACAGAATAGGGCACTAGGAGGGAGAGAACTATAACAAAATTGCTCCGTTTATCTGAAATGTAAAGACAAGGAGATGGTCTTTTTATCTATGCCCTCCTTATTCCTTCAGTATCTTAAATCCTTCAAGTTCTAGGCCTACTACCACATCCTCTAGCAAACAGTCTTAGATACCAATCTCCTGAAATGACTGTCATTTAAAAATACGACCTCTGCTACTTTATGTACCTATTAATATAGGTATAAGATATATATAACATTTACCTAGGACAGGCACTACAAATGGACAGTAAGTGAGCCTAGAACTGAATAAGAAGGAATGAGTGGACTGAAAGGCATTTGATAATCCCAACCTGCTCCCAAAGCCCATCTTTCTCATTCTGTCAATAAACATGCATTAATGTTTGGCTATTCCTTCCCCCTCACAGTCCTTATTCAATCATTTGCTAAGTCCTTGACTCCTGCAATAATTGCCTAATTAATCTCCCTGCCCTTAAGTATAAATCTACTTGCTTTAATCTATCCTTCACACTGTTGCCAAAATAATCTTTATAGATTTGATGTGTGAATTCTTCTAATAAAAATACATAGTCTCTCATTCACTGTATAAGATACAGTCACTGAGGTCCTTTCTCAAGCTGGACTGCCAAGTATTCAAATTCTGCTTCAGAGAACACAACTTTGATGGGCTGGCCACGCTTTCGAATGCAAAATGTAGGCTTTCCAAAAAGACCATTTTGTGGAAAACTCACACAGGGCAAGCATTCACGTGGTGGTCAGAAGAAGCAATACAGGTCACTCTCAAGGGCTCTCTTAAGAACTTTGGTATTGATTGTGTGACCTGGGAGACACTGGCACAGGACTGTTCATCATGATGTGCCCACATCAGGCACTGTGCTCTCTGAGCAAAGCACTAAAGTAGCTCAAAAGAAACATGAGATGTTCAAATTTAGAGAATCCACCCCAAACGTTCACATGGACTATGTGCACCCGACCTGTGGTAGAGCATTTCGAGCTCATATTGGTCTGATCAGCCACAGGTGAATACACTGAAACTTGACTTTAGTATAGTGATGATATTTTGGTCCTCTTCGAGAACAAAGGACAACAACCCACCAACCACCCAACCAACCAGCCAAGTCCTCAACTCCTGCAATAGCTGCCTAATTAATCTCCCTGCTTCTAAGTTTTCTTCTCCCTGCTTTAATCCATCCCTCACACCATTGCCAAAATAACCTTTATAGATTTGATCTGTGGATTCTCCCTCTCAAAAAACAAACTCAGTCTCCCACTCACTATATTAAGTGCTGGAGATACAAAGAAACATAAAAGATAGTCTTAGGAACTTAGCATCTCAATAGGAGAGACAACATGCAAGTAAGGTATATAAAGGGTGAATTGGAAATAGTCAACAGAAGGAAAGCATTAGATTTAAGGTAGATCTTAGTTGCAACTTGAAGGAAATCAGGGAATCCAGAAACAGGAGACAGAGAAGAGGAGGAGACCATTCTAGGCAAGTAAAACAGCCAGTGAAAATGCCCAAAGTTGGAGATAGGGTGGGAGTGGGGTGGGGAAGGGTAAAGTGTACAAGGTATTGGAAAACTAGAAAGGTTGGGAGAGGCTGTCCAGGTTATGAAGAGCTTTGAATGTCCAAAAAAGGATTCTGTATTTGATCCTAGGAGTCAATGGACTTTATTAGTGGGGTGTAGATGATCAGACCAGTTCTTTAGGAAAATCACTTTGATAGCTGAGTGGAGGGTAGAATGGAGTAGGGAGAGACTTTTGACAGGGAGATCAACCAGCAGGCTATTGCAATAATCTAGGCACAAGGTGGGCAGCTAGGTGGCACAGTGGCTAGTGAGCTGGACCTGGAGTTGGGGAGACCTGAGTTTAAATCCAGTCTCAGACACTTATTAGCTGGGCAAGTCACTGTTTGCCTTAGTTTCCTCATTGTAAAATGAGCTGGAGAAGGAAATGGTAAAACACTCCAATATCTTTGCCAAGAAAACTCCAAATGGGGTCATGGAGAGTCATACATGACTGAAATGACTCAACAACAACAAAGGGCACAAGATGATGAGGGTCTGAACAAGGATGGTGCCAGAGGAAAGAAGGGGGAATAAAAGAGAGATATTACAAGGTAAAATTGCTAGGAAGGTTGCAGATTAAATATGTAGAGGAGGAGTGGTAAGAGAATGAGTAGAGAATTATATCTAGGTTACTAGCCTGGGTGATTGGGAGGATGGTAGTACCCTCAACAACAAGGAAGTTAGGAAGGGGAGACAGTTTGGGGAGAAAAATAAGAGGCTTTTTGTATATGCTGAGTTTAAGATGTCTACAGGACAACCCATTTGAGATACTCAACAGGCAGATGGAGACTGGAGGTCAGCAGAGAGCTTAGGCTTAGATAAGTAGACCTGAGAAACATCAGCAAAGAGATGGTAATTGAATCTATGGGAGTTGACGAGAAGGCCAAGTGCAATAACATTGAGGAAGAATAGGAGAGGGCCCAGGATAGAGCCCTAAAGATGCCCATAGAAAACAATATTCTTAGAATGATACTCTGTGGCTATATGTTCATGAATAAATATGATAGCCTCCACAGGAACAAAACTGCAGGCAGCTAAAAGAACGAAAAATAGATGCTGGTAGTAGTATGCACTGCAGCATATTGCCAGTGATGATCTGCACACGGTAAGGGGCACAGAATATATCCTCTAGGATCACACTTAGCATATATGTACATATACTTCTATATGTACATATATACACAGACACACACATAGGGATGTTATGGCTTCTTCTCATGCCTCACTTTCCTTGGCCTTTTCCTACTGACACTCTTGAATACATACTCTTTCTTCAATCCTTTTTCTTGGTTTCTCTGCACTATGATAGAAAGTACAAATGAGAACACAAATCCATAGGGAAAGTAAATACCCAAGTAAAACTCCTTGAAGCAATCTACAGAAGCAAATGTTTTCCTTACTATTAAATAGTCAGCAAAGCATCTGAGTGTGAAATGTCATGGTTCTCTCATCTCATTATAATCTTAAGATTACCCTTTCCCATAGGGCATAGGTTGCTTAACTCACTTTTTCATTTTAAAAAATATTTCACATTTCAACTGATATTTCTGGTTTTCATAACATCTTGATTAATTTATTCCCTACACATCCAGTCACTGAAAAATTTTTAAAAAGAGGAAAAAAAGCGATACAGCAAAACCAACTAGTACATCAACCAAGTCTGACATTACACATAATGTTCCACACCCACATACCCCAACCTCTGCAAGGAAGACTAACTCACTTAAAAAAACCAAAACAGCATAGTAATCTATGGAAAATGTGACTTACTCAGAGCTTTTGATGTGGCGGAGGGAAGAGAATCTAAATGAAAGATGATGGGGAGTCACTGGAAGGTTTTTAAGAGTATAAATGACTGAAAAATTTCTCTTTCAATTATTACAACACTTACTGAATGCTTACTATGTTCTGTTTAGCTCAAGATCTACAAAGATAAAGAAAACACACTCTCCAGCTAGAATTGTGGGACATATTGCAAGATTCCCAGGCAAGCCCTGACTTCTTAATGGTTGCCTGGATTCACCAAGACTCTACTCCTGGCTGGAAAACCAATCAAACATTGCAGTGGTGGTAAGAAGGATCCATTGGATATCATATGAGAAAAAGAACAGGTGAAGAACTTGAGCCAAATAAGGACTGTCAAGTACAGTGTTGTAATGGTATTCTTCTTTAGGTAGAAATTGGACTAGCTGGTTTCTAAGACCCTTCCATCTTGGTTCCTCATGAATTTCTTCAAATTAGGGATGAAAAATTATGATCAGTAAGTGTTATATACAGCAAAAGTATCCTTTAATATCCTCTAAATACTCCTATAAATAATTAACATAATCAGGGGAGATATAGAATACTCCTATATTTATATAAAATATAATAAATATATTTAGGAGAGATAAAGGATATTTTTGATGTATCTGACACTTATTATTCCTTTAAATGTTAACTATGTTATTCATTTTATTTAATAGGCCACTGGCAATCACTGCCTAAATGGTGATTATTATTAATCTTCATTTTGAAGAAAGCAAAGACCATCTGAAGGTCTGAAATAATTCTTCTGGAGCTGTCACTGCAATGTAGATCTAAGCAAATGAGAGTGGCTAGAAGCAGAGGTACAGAAACTATACTTTTCTGAGATTAGGCATCCCTACATGTCCTGTTTCCTGGTGGCTGACTATTATTGCTGTTTATAAGGCCTTATCCTTCAAGCTCACTTGAAATTCTGACTAGAACTGAACCATCTTACATCAGAAAGGGGCTTGTTAGCATGGTGAAATATCCAACAATAATAAGAAACACAGAATAAGATGTTCAAAATTGCTCAACCTAAGCTTACCTGTATATGTGCAACTGTTTTCCCAAAAGCTTTTCTCTGTTTGACATAATTCCTAGTTTCTTCAAACATAAATTCACATGCAGAAATGGCAATATCAGCAATCAGTAATCTTTCCTGTAAACAAAAGAGAACTCTGAACATAATTCTGATTACCTGTGAAAATGTTTAATTATAGTAACCCCTCCAAATAATCTTTATAAATGTAATATCTAAATCCCAGAATGCTCTAATTTTTCTTAGCATTTGTGAGGAAAAACACACCTTAAAGGAAAAACTCTATATCATATCAACAATTATTTATCATATGCCCACAGTGTGCTAAACACTTCTGTTACGGGCTGATGATACAAAAGCAAGTACTTCTATGTATCTGGATGAGATTCCCTGCCCCACCCCTCCAATTCAGATACTGCACTTGGATTCACTGTAAATATTATGAATGAAAATAATCAAACGCATATTGCTCTTGACTAATGAACATTTATTTGTTCAGTTGTTTTTCAGTGGTTTCTGACTCTTCATGACCCCATTTTGGGTCTTCTTGGCAAAGATAATGGAATGGTCTGCCATTTTTTTTTCTCCAGCTCATTTTACAGATGTGGAAATTGAGGCAAATGGTGAAGTGACTTGCCCAGGGTCACATAACTTGTAAGTGTCTGTGGCCAGATTTGAACTGGGGAAGATGAGTGATCCTGGCAGTTAGGGCTGGCACTTTATTCACTGTGCCACCTAGTGGCCCAAACATTTATTTAGTTAGTGCCTACTATATGCCAGATACTGTGCTATGCACTGAAATAGCTCCTGCCTTCAAGGTGCTTACATTCCCTGGGTGAGTAGAATATGTACATATATGTAGTGTCCCAAAAGTCTAAAGTTTTAAGCTTTAATTAGCTTAAAGAACTTATTAATTTATTAATGATAATAAATGTAATATAAACATTAATTTTATTTCAATTCTTTACTATAATATAAATACTACTAATAAAGTAGCTATTATAAAATTATATTGTAAATGTTAAATAATAATAATTATTATTATTTTGAGTTACAATTTTATCCCCATTTTCCCCCTACCCACCACCCCAGAATAGCAGTCCCACTAGATATTCCCTCATCCAATCTGCTCTCTCCCATATCTTCTCCCACACCCCCTTCAACTTTACCATTAGGGCAAGGTGAGTCTCTGTGCCCCAATGCCTGCACATCTTATCTCTCAGTTATATGCAAAATAGTATTAATAATAGTATTTATATATATTTGAAACATTTAATTTTAAAACTTCGATTTTCAGATCCATTCCCTTCCTCCCTTGTCACCCACTCGCTTTGGGAAGATAAACAATTCAGTATGTGTTGTACTTATAAAGCTATGCAAAACATTACCATAGTAGATATACTGTAAATGACTGCTTATGTTTCCCTCCCACCCATCCCACACCCCACCTGGTCCATTCCCTACTTTGATCCTGTCCCTGTTTGAAAGTGGGTACTTCCAAACTCACCTCCCCCCAAAATGCCCTCCCCTCAATCATCCCCCCTCTCATCCCCCTTCCCCCTACTCTCCTGCAGGGTGAGATATCCCATTTAGTATGTATGTCATTCTCTCCCTGAGCCAAATTCAATGAGAATATGGTTTTGCCTTTTTGCCTTCTTGTTCTTCCCCTCCCCTGCAAACACTACCCCTTGCTTCTTCTACATGAGATAGTTTGCCCTACTTTGTCTATCACCATCTCCTCTTGCCACATTCCTCTCTCACCTCTTGACTTCACCCCTTAAGCATCATCCATTCCCATAAAATTTCACCTGTGCCCTCTATCCATGTATACCTGTAAACATATATATACACATTCACATATGTAGTCATATGCCCATATACCCTTCTTCAATTATTTTCATAATGAGAAAGGTTTCATCAGTCATAGTTATTGTTTTTCCATGTAGGAATATGAATAGTTCAACTTTGATAAGTTCCTTTTGATTTCTTTTCCCTGTTTACCTTCTCAAGTATCTCTTGCTTCTTATGTCTGAATGTCAAATTTTCTATTCAACTACAGTTTTTTCTTCAAGAATGCTTGAAAGTCCTCTATTCTGCTGAATGACCATATTTTCCCCTAAAACAAGATACTCAGTTTTGCTGGATAAGTGACCCTTGGCTTCAAGCTTTTTTGCCCTCTGGAATATCATATTCCATGCCCTTCAATCCCTCACTGTAGAAGCTGCCAGGTCCTGGGCTATTCTGATTGTGTTTCCATAATATTGAAATTGTTTCTTCCTGGCTGCTTGTAGCATTTTCTCCTTGATCTGGGAATTCTGGAACCTGGCTACAATATTCCTAGGAGTTTTCTTTTTGGGATCTTTTTCAGGAGGTGATCAGTAGATTCTTTCAACCTCTATTTCTCCCTCTGGGTCTAAAACATCTGGGCAATTTTCCTTGAGAATTTCTTGAAGGATGATTTCTAGGTTCTTTCTTTGATCATGGCTTTCAGGTAGTCCAATAATTTTTAAATTATCTCTCCTGGATCTATTTTCCAGGTCAGTGGTTTTTCCCATGAGATATTTCACATTGCCTTCTATTCTTTCATTTGTTTGGATCTGTTTAATAGTATCTTGATTTCTCATAAAGTCACTAGCTTCCATTTGCTCCAGTCTAACTCTGAAGGAATGAATCTCCTCAGTGAGCTTTTGAGATTCTTTATCCATCTGGCAAATTCAACTTTTTAAGGCATTCTTCTCCTCATTGCCTTTATGAGCCTCTTTTGCCATTTGAGTTAGTCTATTTTTTAAGGTGTTATTTTCCTCAGTCAGGCTGTTGACTGTCATTTCATACTTTTCTTGCATCTTTCTCATTTCTCTTCCTAATTTTTGCCCCACTTCTCTTATCTGCTTCTTAAGGTCCTCTATGGCCTGTAGCCAGCTGGTATTTTCATTTTGGGCTTTTGGTGTAGGAGTTCTGACCTCACAGTCCTCCGCCTGTTCCATGCTTTGATACTCTTTGCCCCCAAGATAGGAGTCTAAAGTTGCATTTTTCTGTTTATTTTGTTTCATTTGCCTAGGCATGTTGCCACTTAATTACTTGATTTTTGGGCTTGTTGCCACAGTAGGACTCTGCCACCAGACAGGATAGCTTCTGTCCCAGATGTGGGGTCTTCACAACTTCCGCCAGTTGGGTGGCCTCTGTAAAGCCTCCACCCACTCTGGCAAATTGGATACCCACCCCAAACTTCCCCCCAGACCACAATCCAGATCCAGGCAGTTTAAAGCAAGAGCGATTAACCCCCAGACTGATTGCTGGATCTCCCTACAGTTCGCAGACCAGGAGCTGGAGCCACCACTGAAACTGCAAAATGGCACTGCAAAATGGCTTTTGTGCTGCATTTCCTCAGCCACTTTTCGCCCCCAGGGGAAGAAGCCAACGTGTTCCCTGAATACTGGTCCCAAAGTCCATAGGGCACTAACCTCTCACTTTGTCCTAGGCATATCTGTGCTGGTAATTCTGGAATCGCCACAGCTGCTGGTGTTCTGGGGTCCCTCCAGCCAGTTGCTGGCCTGGCTGCGCACTGTGCTGCCCGCTCTCAGAGCACTGTGCTGGCCACTCCCTGCAGGGCTGTTGGGCTGTCCTCCGCAAGAGGTTAGCTTCTCTGTGTCGTTCTATGGGTGCTGGGGTTCCAGAAGTTGTTCAGAGTCCCTTTTACATTGTTTGGAAGTGGTGTGGGGCAGAGCACCTTGAAAGTGCTGTTTCTATTCCGCCATCTTGGCTCCACCCCCCGACCCTCTTTCATCATTTCTTATAGCACAATAGTTCCATTACATTCATATACTATGACCTGCTTAGCCATTCTTTAGTTAATGGGCATCCCCTCAGTTTTCAATTCTTTGCCACCACAAAAAAAACTGCTACAAACGTTTTTGTACATATGGGACCTTTTCTTTTTTCCTTTCTCTCTTTGTAGAATAGTTCTAATAGCTTTGTTGCTGGGTCAAAAGATATGTATATTTTAATAGCTTCTGGGGTCAGTTCCAAATTGCTGCCTCTGCCTTTGGAGTGTAAGAAGGTGGAGAATCAAACTCCTCCTGATGTCTTACTTTATAGTGGGGCAAAAATGGGACTCTCATCTCACCCCACTTTGCATCTCCTGACCTGACTACTTCAATTCTATCCAACAAGATGTCCTGACTAGGATAAATTCATCATTTCTAACCTCACCACCATACTCCTAACTCAAGTAGTGATTGATAGATACCACATCCCTAAGCCTCCTCTCCCTCTAACAGGCTGGAGGACAGAATACCAATCTCCTCCCAGTGACTTCCTTTATAGAGGGTAGAAACTGGACTTAGCTCATTCCACTTGACATCTTTTGCTCTACCTGGTTTCAACTCCATGGAACAACCTCCTGGTGTCCCTTCCCTTCTCCCAACTTTTCTGCCTCCTTTTGTGTGTTCCCACATTATAACATAGGCTCATTGTGAGCAGGGACTGTCTTTCTTTTTATTAACTATACCCCACCACTCAGCACAGTGCCTGGCACATAATAAGCACTTAATTTAATTGAATCAGATTGCTTTCCAGAATGACTGGATTGGTTCACAGCTCTAACAACAATGCATTAGTGTACCTATTTCCCCACATCCTGTCTAGCATGTCATTTTCATTTTTTTCCTCAGCTCACCAATATATAACAGGTGTGGGATGATACTTTAGAGTTGTTTTAATGTAAATTTTCTTATTTTTTAGCTATTTAAAGCATTTTTACATGACTACTGGTGACTTTGATTTCTTTTTTCTGAAAACTGCCTGTTCCTATCCTTTAACCTTTTAGCAAGCAACTGGTAAATTACTCTTTTTATAAATTTGAATCATTTACTCATATATTTGAGAAATGAGACCTTTACCAGAGTGCCTTGCTATAAAACCCCTCTCTTCCCCAGTTTCTTGCTTTCCTTTTGATTTTTGCTGTACTGATTTTTGTTTTGGCAAACCCTTTTTTTAAAAAAAAATAATTTATTAGTTTAGTTTCAGTTAACAAGTTTCAATTCTATAGTTCTTTGATTTTCAAATTTCCCTCACCTCCCTTCCCCCTCCCCACACAACAGCATATAGTCCAGTATATGATCTGCAAATGCATTCACACTAGACATTATTCCAATTACAAAGGGGTACTGTACTAGGTGGGATGAAAGATGGTAAGGAAGAAATAAAACCAAACAATGAAAAGAACAAGATCATTTAGTTTGCTTCCATCAGGATTCAGGCTCAGTTCTTTCTAGTTATATCTCTGGATGGCGCATTTCTCACTTTCTTGAGTCTTTCGGGATTAACTTATATCACTGCATTGCTGAAAAGAGTCCAGTATGTCATAGTTGGTCATCACAGATATGGTATGTCTGTGATTGTATACAGATTTCTTCTGATTCTACTCTTCTCGATCAGCATCAGTTTGTATAAGTCTCTCCAGGTAATTATGAAATCTGTCACCTCTTCATTTCTTATAGCACAATAATATTCCATTACATTCATATATCACAACTTGTTTAGCCATTCCCCAATTGATGGGCACCCCTTCAGTTTCCAATTCTTCACAACCCTGAAAAGGGCTGCTAAAAATATTTTTGTATATATGGGTCTTCCTCCCACTTCTATGATCTCTTTGGGATATAACCCTAGAAGTGGTATGGCTGGGTCAAAGGGTATGAAATTATTTATAATCCTTTGGGCATAATTCCAGATTGCTCTCCAGAATGGTTGGATAAATTCACAGCTCCACCAGCAATGTATTAGTGTTCCAATTTCTCCACATCCTCTCCAGCATTTGTCACTTTCTTGTTTTGTCATCTTAGGCAATCTGACTTCAGAGATGTGGTATCTCAGAGTTGTTTTGATTTGCATTTCTCTAATTAATAGTGATTTAGAGCATGTCTTCATATGTTTATAGATATCTTTAATTTCTTTCTCTGAAAATTTCCTGTTCATATCCTTTGACCACTTATCAATTGGGGAATGACTTGTATTCATATAGATTTGGCTCAGTTCTCTATAAATTTTAGAGATGAGTCCTTTATCAGAGACACAAGTTGTAAAAATTCTTTCCCAATTTCCCACATCCCTCTTGATCTTGGTTACATTGGCTTTGTTTGTACAGAAGCTTTTCAATTTAATGTAATCAAAATTATCCATTTTGCATTTTATAATGCTCTCTAATTCTTGTTTGGTCCTAAAGTCTTCCCCTCTCCACAGATCTGTCAGATAAACTATTCCTTGCTTTCCCAAATTACTTACAGTATCATCCTTTACACTTAGATCATGCACCCATTTGGACTTGATTTTGGTATATGGTGTTAGATAATGATCTATGCCCAGTTTCTGCCATACTGTATTCCAGTTTTCCCAGCAGTTTTTTGTCAAATAGTGCATTCTTATCCCAAAAACTGGGGTCTTTGGGTTTATCGAACAATAGATTGCTATATTCATTAACTGCTGGGTCTCCTGCACCTAATCTATTCCATTGATCCACTACTCTACACCTCTGCCAGTACCAAGCAGTTTTGATGACTGCTGCTGTATAATACAGATTAAGATCTGGCAAAGCTAGTCCACCTTCCCTAGCGTTTCTTTTCATTAATTCCCTTGATATTCTAGACCTTTTGTTTTTCCAAATAAATTTTGTTATTATTTTGTCTAACTCTAGAAAGTAGTTTTTTGGTAAATTGATTGGTATGGCACTAAATATATAGTTTAGTTTGGGTAAAATTGTCCTTTTTATTATATTAGCTCGACCCAGCCATGAGCAATTGATATTTTTCCAACTATTTAGATCTGCTTTTATTTGTGTGAGAAGTGTTCTGTAGTTGTGATCATATAGATTCTGGGTTTGTTTTGGCAAGTAGATTCCCAAATATTTTATAATGTCTACAGTGACTTTAAATGGGATTTCTCTTTCTATCTCTTGCTGTTGAGTTTCATTAGAGATGTACAGGAATGCTGAGGATTTATGTGGGTTTATTTTATATCCTGCAACTTTGCCAAATTTATTTATTGTCTCTAGTAGTTTTTACTTGATTCTCTAGGATTCTCTAAGTATATCATCATATCATCTGTGAAGAGTGATAGCTTGGTCACTTCTTTACCTAATTTGATTCCTTTGATTTCTTTTTCTTCTCTAATTGCTACTGCTAGTGTTTCTAGTACCAGATTGAATAAAAGGGGTGATAGTGGACACCCTTGTTTCACTCCTGATCTTATTGGAAAGGCTTCTAGTTTATCCCCATTGCATATAATACTTGCTGATAGTTTTAAATAGATGCTATCAACTATTTTGAGGAAGGTTCCATTTATTCCTATACTTTCTAGTGTTTTTAATAGGAATGGGTGTTGTACTTTGTCAAGAGCCTTTTCTGCATCTATTGAGATGATCATGTGGTTTCTGCTAGTTTTATTGTTGATGTGTTGATGGTTTATTATACTGATGGTTTATACTGATGGTTTTCCTAATATTAAACCATCCTTGCATTCCTGGAATGAATCCTACCTGATCAGAGTGTATTATTTTTGTGATAAGTTGTTGGAGTCTTTTGGCTAATATTTTATTTAGAATTTTTGCATCTAAATTCATGAGGGAAATTGGTCTATGATTTTCTTTCTCTGTTTTATCTCTTCCTGATTTAGGAATCAGTACCATATTTGTGTCATAGAAAGAGTTTGGTAGGACTCCTTCACTAATTTTCCCAAATAGTTTGTAGAGTATTGGAATCAATTGTTCTTTAAATGTTTGATAGAAT